>CM059448.1:45890282-46037943 GCA_030390025.1 Squalus acanthias | reverse complement strand
TCTCCGTACCATTTCACATCCCACCAAGTCTAATCACACTCTCCCCTCACTCCCAGTACCCTTTAATATTCCACCCAGTCTAATCCAACTCTACCCCTCACACCCCATACCCTTTAGTATCCCACCCAGTCTAATCCCACTCTCCCACTCGCTCCCCATACCCTTTAGTATTCCACCCAGTCTAATCCCACTCACCCCTCACTCATCGTACACTTTAATATCTCACCCATTGTAATCCCATTCTCCTGCTCACTCCCCATACACTTTAATATTCCAACCAGTCTAATCCCACTCTCCCCCTCACTCCCCATACCCTTTAGTATCCCACCCAGTCTAATCCCACTCTCCCCCTCACTCCCCATACCCTTTAATATCCCACCCAGTCCAATCCCACTCTCCCCCTCACTCCCCATACCATTTAATATCCCTCCCAGTCTAATCCCACTCTCCCGCTCACTCCCCGTACCCTTTAATATTCCAACCAGTCTAATCCCACTCTCCCCCTCACTCCCCGGACCCGTTAATATCCCAACCAGTCTAATACCACTCTCCCCCTCACTCCTCATACCGTTTAATATCCCACCCAGTCAAATCCCACTCTCCCGCTCACTCCCCGTACCCTTTAATATTCCAACCAGTCTAATCCCACTCTCCCCCTCACTCCCCGGACCCGTTAATATCCCAACCAGTCTAATACCACTCTCCCCCTCATACCGTTTAATATCCCACCCAGTCAAATCCCACTCTCCCGCTCACTCCCCGTACCCTTTAATATTCCAACCAGTCTAATCCCACTCTCCCCCTCACTCCCCGGACCCTTTAATATCCCAACCAGTCTAATCCCACTCTCCGCCTCACTCCCCGTACCCTTTAATATCCCATCCAGTCAAATCCCACTCACCCCCTCACCATTTAATATCCCACCCAGCCTAATTCCACTCTCCCCCTCCCCTTTAATATCCCACCCAGTCTAATCCCACTCTCCCCCTCACTCCCGTACCCTTTAATATCCCACACAGTCTAATCCCACTCAACCCTCAGTCCCCGTACACTTTAATATCCCATCCATTGTAATCCCATTCTCCTGCTCACTCCCGATACACTTTAATATTCCAACCAGTCTAATCCCACTTTTCCCCTCACTCCCCGTAAACTTAAATATTCCACACTGTCTAATCCCACTCTCCCCTCACTCCCCATACCCACTAATATCCCACCCATTGTAATCCCAATCTCCTGCTCACTCCCCGTACCCTTTAATATCCCACCCAGGCTAATCACACTCTCCCCTCACACGCCATACCCTTTAATATCCCACCCAGTCTAATCCCACTCTCCCCCTCACTCCCCGCACCATTTAATATCCCACCCAGTCTAATCCCACTCTCCGTCTCGCTCCCTGTACCCTTTAATATCCCAACCTGTCTAATCCCACTCTCTCCCTCGCTCCCCGTACCCTTTAATATCCCAACCTGTCTAATCCCACTCTCCCCCACGCTCCCCGTACCCTTTAGTATCCCACCCAGTCTAATCCCTCTCTCCCCCTCACCATTTAATAACCCACCCAGCCTAATTCCACTCTCACCCTCCCCTTTAATGTCCCACCCAGTCTAATCGCACTCTCCCCCTCACTCCCCAAACCCTTTAATATCCCACCCAGTCTAACCTCACTCGCCCCCTCACTCCCGTACCCTTTAATATCCCACACAGTCTAATCCCACTCAACCCTCACTCCCCGTACACTTTAACATCCCACCCATTGTAATCCCATTCTCCTGCTCACTCCCCATACACTTTAATATTCCAACCAGTCTAATCCCACTTTCTCCCTCACTCCCCGTAACCTTAAATATTCCACACAGTCTAATCCCACTCTCCCCTCACTCCCCTTACCCACTAATATCCCACCCATTGTAATCCCAATCTCCTGCTCACTCCCCGTACCCTTTAATATCCCACCCAGTCTAATCACGCTCTCCCCTCACTCCCCATACCCTTTAATATCCCACCCAGTCAAATCCCACTGTCCTTCTCCCTCCCCGTACCCTTTAATATCCAACCCAGTCTAATCCCACTCTCCTGCCCACTCTCCGTACCGTTTCATATCCCACCAAGTCTAATTCCACTCACCCCTCACTCCCAGTACCCTTTAATATTCCACCCAGTCTAATCCAACACTACCCCTCACTCCCCATACCCTTTAGTATTCCACCCAGTCTAATCCCACTCATCCCTCACTCATCGTACACTTTAGTATCCCACCCAGTCTAATCCCACTCTCCCGCTCACTCCCCGTACCCATTAATATTCAAACCAGTCTAATCCCACTATCCCCCTCGCTCACCGTACCCTTTAATATCCCACCCAGTCTAATCCCACTCTCCACCTCGCTCCCCATACCCATTAGTCTCCCACCCAGTCTAATCCCACTTTCCCGCTCGCTCCCCATACCCTTTAGTATTCCACCCAGTCTAATCATACTCACCCCTCACTCCTCGTACACTTTAATATCCCACCCAGTCTAATCCCACTCTCCCCCTCACTCCCCATACCATTTAATATCACACCCAGTCTAATCCCACTCTCCCCCTCACTCCCCGTACCCTTTAATATCCCACCCAGTCTAATCGCACTCTCCCCCTCAATCCCGTACCCTTTAATATCCCACACAGTCTAATCCCACTCAACCCTCAGTCCCCGTACACTTTAATATCCCACCCATTGTAATCCCATTCTCCTGCTCACTCCCCATTCACTTTAATATTCCAACCAGTCTAATCTCACTTTCCCCCTCACTCCCCGTAACCTTAAATATTCCACACAGTCTAATCCCACTCTTCCCTCACTCCCCTTACCCACTAATAGCCCACCCATTGTAATCCCAATCTCCTGCTCACTCCCCATACCCTTTAATATCCCACCCAGTCTAATCCCACTCTCCCCCTCGCTCCCCGTACACTTTAATATCCCACCCAGTCTAATCCCACTCTCCCCCTCACTCCCCGTACCCTTTAATATCCCACCCAGTCTAATCCCACTATCCCCCTCGCTCCCCGTACCCTTTAGTATCCCACACAGTCTAATCCCACTCTCCCCCTCACTCCCCGTACCCTTTAATATCCCACCCAGTCTAATCGCACTCTCCCCCTCAATCCCGTACCCTTTAATATCCCACACAGTCTAATCCCACTCAACCCTCAGTCCCCGTACACTTTAATATCCCACCCATTGTAATCCCATTCTCCTGCTCACTCCCCATTCACTTTAATATTCCAACCAGTCTAATCTCACTTTCCCCCTCACTCCCCGTAACCTTAAATATTCCACACAGTCTAATCCCACTCTTCCCTCACTCCCCTTACCCACTAATAGCCCACCCATTGTAATCCCAATCTCCTGCTCACTCCCCATACCCTTTAATATCCCACCCAGTCTAACCCCACTCTCCCCCTCGCTCCCCGTACACTTTAATATCCCACCCAGTCTAATCCCACTCTCCCCCTCACTCCCCGTACCCTTTAATATCCCACCCAGTCTAATCCCACTATCCCCCTCGCTCCCCGTACCCTTTAGTATCCCACACAGTCTAATCCCACTCTCCCCCTCACTCCCCATACCATTTAATATCCCACCCAGTCTAATCCCTCTCTCCCCCTCACTCCCCGTACCCTTTAATATCTCACCCATTGTAATCCCAATCTGCTGCTCACTCCCCATACACTTTAATATTCCATCCATTGTAATCCCATTCTCCTGCTCACTCCCCGTGCACTTTAATATTCCAACCAGTCTAGTCCCACTTTCCTCCTCACTCCCCGTAACCTTAAATATTCCACCCTGTCTAATCCCACTCTCCCCCTCGCTCCCTGTACCCTTTAATATCCCACCCAGTTTAATCCCACACTCCCCATCGCTCCGCGTATCCTTTAATATCCCACCCAGTCTAATCCAACTCTCCCCCTCACTCCCCGTACCCTTTAATATCCCACCCAGTCTAATCCCACTATCCCCCTCGCTCCCCGTACCCTTTAGTATCCCACACAGTCTAATCCCACTCAACCCTCACTCCCTTTACCCACTAATATCCCACCCAGTCTAATCCCTCTCTCCCCCTCACTCCCCGTACCCTTTAATATCTCACCCATTGTAATCCCAATCTGCTGCTCACTCCCCATTCACTTTAATATTCCAACCACTGTAATCCCAATCTCCTGCTCACTCCCCATACCCTTTAATATTCCAACCAATCTAATCCCACTCTCCCCTCACTCCCCATACCCTTTAATATCCCACCCAGTCAAATCCCACTGTCCTTCTCCCTCCCCGTACCCTTTAATATCCAACCCAGTCTAATCCCACTCTCCTGCCCACTCTCCATACCGTTTCATATCCCACCCAGTCTAATCCCACTCTCCCCTCACTCCCAGTATCCTTTAATATTCCACCCAGTCTAATCCAACTCTAGCCCTCACTCCCCATACCCTTTAGTATTCCACCCAGTCTAATCCCACTCACCCCTCACTCATCGTACACTTTAATATCCCACCCATTGTAATCCCATTCTCCTGCTCACTCCCCATACACTTTAATATTCCAACCAGTCTAATCCCATTCTCCCTTCACTCCCCTTACCCACTAATATCCCACCCATTGTAATCCCAATCTCCTGCTCACTCCCCATACCCTTTAATATCCCACCCAGGCTAATCACACTCTCCCCTCACACGCCAGTACCCTTTAATATCCCACCCAGTCTAATCCCACTCTCCCCCTCACTCCCCATAGCCTTTAATATCCCACCCAGTCTAATCCCACTCTCTCCCTCGCTCCCCGTACCCTTTAATATCCCGCCCAGTCAAATCCCACTCTCCCACACGCTCCCCGTACCCTTTAATATCCCACCCAGTTTAATCCCACACTCCCCATCGCTCCGCGTATCCTTTAATATCCCACCCAGTCTAATCCAACTCTCCCCCTCACTCCCCGTACCCTTTAATATCCCATCCAGTCTAATCCCACTATCCCCCTCGCTCCCCGTACCCTTTAGTATCCCACACAGTCTAATCCCACTCAACCCTCACTCCCTTTACCCACTAATATCCCACACAGTCTAATCCCACTCAACCCTCAGTCCCCGTACACTTTAATATCCCACCCATTGTAATCCCAATCTCCTGCTCACTCCCCGTACCCTTTAATATCCCACCCAGGCTAATCACACTCTCCCCTCACACGCCATACCCTTTAATATCCCACCCAGTCAAATCCCACTGTCCTTCTCCCTCCCCGTACCCTTTAATATCCAACCCAGTCTAATCCCACTCTCCTGCCCACTCTCCATACCGTTTCATATCCCACCAATCTAATCCCACTCTCCCCTCACTCCCAGTATCCTTTAATATTCCACCCAGTCTAATCCAACTCTAGCCCTCACTCCCCATACCCTTTAGTATTCCACCCAGTCTAATCCCACTCACCCCTCACTCATCGTACACTTTAATATCCCACCCATTGTAATCCCATTCTCCTGCTCACTCCCCATACACTTTAATATTCCAACCAGTCTAATCCCATTCTCCCTTCACTCCCCTTACCCACTAATATCCCACCCATTGTAATCCCAATCTCCTGCTCACTCCCCATACCCTTTAATATCCCACCCAGGCTAATCACACTCTCCCCTCACACGCCAGTACCCTTTAATATCCCACCCAGTCTAATCCCACTCTCCCCCTCACTCCCCATAGCCTTTAATATTCCACCCAGTTTAATCCCACTCTCCCCCTCACTCCCCGTACCCTTTAATATCCCATCCAGTCTAATCCCACTATCCCCCTCGCTCCCCGTACCCTTTAGTATCCCACACAGTCTAATCCCACTCAACCCTCACTCCCTTTACCCACTAATATCCCACACAGTCTAATCCCACTCAACCCTCAGTCCCCGTACACTTTAATATCCCACCCATTGTAATCCCAATCTCCTGCTCACTCCCCGTACCCTTTAATATCCCACCCAGGCTAATCACACTCTCCCCTCACACGCCATACCCTTTAATATCCCACCCAGTCAAATCCCACTGTCCTTCTCCCTCCCCGTACCCTTTAATATCCAACCCAGTCTAATCCCACTCTCCTGCCCACTCTCCATACCGTTTCATATCCCACCAATCTAATCCCACTCTCCCCTCACTCCCAGTATCCTTTAATATTCCACCCAGTCTAATCCAACTCTAGCCCTCACTCCCCATACCCTTTAGTATTCCACCCAGTCTAATCCCACTCACCCCTCACTCATCGTACACTTTAATATCCCACCCATTGTAATCCCATTCTCCTGCTCACTCCCCATACACTTTAATATTCCAACCAGTCTAATCCCATTCTCCCTTCACTCCCCTTACCCACTAATATCCCACCCATTGTAATCCCAATCTCCTGCTCACTCCCCATACCCTTTAATATCCCACCCAGGCTAATCACACTCTCCCCTCACACGCCAGTACCCTTTAATATCCCACCCAGTCTAATCCCACTCTCCCCCTCACTCCCCATAGCCTTTAATATCCCACCCAGTCTAATCCCACTCTCCCCCTCACTCCCCATAGCCTTTAATATTCCACCCAGTTTAATCCCACTCTCCCCCTCACTCCCCATAGCCTTTAATATCCCACCTAGTCAAATCCCACTCTCCCCTCACCATTTAATATCCCATCCAGCCTAATTCCACTCTCCCCCTCCCCTTTAATATCCCACCCAGTCTAATCCCACTCTCCCCCTCACTCCCGTACCCTTTAATATCCCACACAATCTAATCCCACTCAACCCTCACTCCCCGTACACTTTAATATCCCATCCATTGTAATCCCATTCTCCTGCTCACTCCCGATACACTTTAATATTCCAACCAGTCTAATCCCACTTTGCCCCTCACTCCCCGTAACCTTAAATATTCCACACAGTCTAATCCCACTCTCCCCTCACTCCCCTTACCCACTAATATTCCACCCATTGTAATCCCAATCTCCTGCTCACTCCCCATACCCTTTAATATCCCACCCAGGCTAATCACACTCTCCCCTCACACGCCATACCCTTTAATATCCCACCCAGTCTAATCCCACTCTCCCCCTCACTCCCCATAGCCTTTAATATCCCACCCAGTCTAATCACACTCTCCCCTCACTCCTCATAGACTTTAATATCCCACCCAGTCAAATCCCACTCTCCTGCTCACTCCCCATACCCTTTAATATCCCATCCAGTCTAATCCCACTCTCCCCCTCACTCCCCATACCCTTTAATACCCCTCCCAGTCTAATCCCACTCTCCCCTCACTCCCCATACCCTTTAATATCCCAACCAGTCTAATCCCACTCTCCCCTCACTCCCCGTACCCTTTAATATTCCACGCAGTCTAATCCCACTCTCCCCCTCACTCCCCATACCCTTTAATATCGCAACCAGTCTAATCCCACTCTCCCCCTCACTCCCCGGACCCGTTAATATCCCAACCAGTCTAATACCACTCTCCCCCTCACTCCTCATACCGTTTAATATCCCACCCAGTCAAATCCCACTCTCCCGCTCACTCCCCGTACCCTTTAATATTCCAACCAGTCTAATCCCACTCTCCCCCTCACTCCCCGGACCCTTTAATATCCCAACCAGTCTAATACCACTCTCCCCCTCACTCCCCGTACCCTTTAATATCCCATCCAGTCAAATCCCACTCACCCCCTCACCATTTAATATCCCACCCAGCCTAATTCCACTCTCCCCCTCCCCTTTAATATCCCACCCAGTCTAATCCCACTCTCCCCCTCACTCCCGTACCCTTTAATATCCCACACAGTCTAATCCCACTCAACCCTCAGTCCCCGTACACTTTAATATCCCATCCATTGTAATCCCATTCTCCTGCTCACTCCCCATACACTTTAATATTCCAACCAGTCTAATCCCACTTTTCCCCTCACTCCCCGTAAACTTAAATATTCCACACTGTCTAATCCCACTCTCCCCTCACTCCCCATACCCACTAATATCCCACCCATTGTAATCCCAATCTCCTGCTCACTCCCCGTACCCTTTAATATCCCACCCAGGCTAATCACACTCTCCCCTCACACGCCATACCCTTAATATCCCACCCAGTCTAATCCCACTCTCCCCCTCACTCCCCGCACCATTTAATATCCCACCCAGTCTAATCCCACTCTCCCCCTCACTCCCCGCACCATTTAATATCCCACCCAGTCTAATCCCACTCTCTCCCTCGCTCCCCGTACCCTTTAATATACCAACCTGTCTAATCCCACTCTCCCCCTCGCTCCCCGTACCCTTTAGTATCCCACCCAGTCTAATCCCTCTCTCCCCCTCACCATTTAATAACCCACCCAGCCTAATTCCACTCTCACCCTCCCCTTTAATGTCCCACCCAGTCTAATCGCACTCTCCCCCTCACTCCCCAAACCCTTTAATATCCCACCCAGTCTAACCTCACTCGCCCCCTCACTCCCGTACCCTTTAATATCCCACACAGTCTAATCCCACTCAACCCTCACTCCCCGTACACTTTAACATCCCACCCATTGTAATCCCATTCTCCTGCTCACTCCCCATTCACTTTAATATTCCAACCAGTCTAATCTCACTTTCCCCCTCACTCCCCGTAACCTTAAATATTCCACACAGTCTAATCCCACTCTTCCCTCACTCCCCTTACCCACTAATATCCCACCCATTGTAATCCCAATCTCCTGCTCACTCCCCATACCCTTTAATATCCCACCCAGTCTAATCCCACTCTCCCCCTCGCTCCCCGTACACTTTAATATCCCACCCAGTCTAATCCCACTCTCCCCCTCACTCCCCGTACCCTTTAATATCCCACCCAGTCTAATCCCACTCTCCCCCTCGCTCCCCGTACCCTTTAGTATCCCACCCAGTCTAATCCCACTCTCCCCCTCACTCCCCATACCATTTAATATCCCACCCAGTCTAATCCCTCTCTCCCCCTCACTCCCCGTACCCTTTAATATCTCACCCATTGTAATCCCAATCTGCTGCTCACTCCCCATACACTTTAATATTCCAACCAATCTAATCCCACTCTCCCCTCACTCCCCATACCCTTTAATATCCCACCCAGTCAAATCCCACTGTCCTTCTCCCTCCCCGTACCCTTTAATATCCAACCCAGTCTAATCCCACTCTCCTGCCCACTCTCCGTACCGTTTCATATCCCACCAAATCTAATCACACTCTCCCCTCGCTCCCCGTACCCTTTAATATCCCACCCAGTCAAATCCCACTCTCCCCCTCACCATTTAATATCCCACCCAGCCTAATTCCACTCTCCCCCTCCCCTTTATAATCCCACCCAGTCTAATCGCACTCTCCCCCTCACCACCGCACCCTTTAATATCCCACACAGTCTAATCCCAATCAACTCTCAGTCCCCGTACACTTTAATATCCCATCCATTGTAATCCCATTCTCCTGCTCACTCCCCGTGCACTTTAATATTCCAACCAGTCTAGTCCCACTTTCCTCCTCACTCCCCGTAACCTTAAATATTCCACCCTGTCTAATCCCACTCTCCCCCTCGCTCCCTGTACCCTTTAATATCCCACCCAGTTTAATCCCACACTCCCCATCGCTCCGCGTATCCTTTAATATCCCACCCAGTCTAATCCAACTCTCCCCCTCACTCACCGTACCCTTTAATATCCCACCCAGTCTAATCCCACTATCCCCCTCGCTCCCTGTACCCTTTAGTATCCCAAACAGTCTAATCCCACTCAACCCTCACTCCCTTTACCCACTAATATCCCACCCAGTCTAATCCCTCTCTCCCCCTCACTCCCCGTACCCTTTAATATCTCACCCATTGTAATCCCAATCTGCTGCTCACTCCCCATTCACTTTAATATTCCAACCATTGTAATCCCAATCTCCTGCTCACTCCCCATACACTTTAATATTCCAACCAATCTAATCCCACTCTCCCCTCACTCCCCATACCCTTTAATATCCCACCCAGTCAAATCCCACTGTCCTTCTCCCTCCCCGTTCTCTTTAATATCCAACCCAGTCTAATCCCACTCTCCTGCCCACTCTCCATACCGTTTCATATCCCACCAAGTCTAATCCCACTCTCCCCTCACTCCCAGTATCCTTTAATATTCCACCCAGTCTAATCCAACTCTAGCCCTCACTCCCCATACCCTTTAGTATTCCACCCAGTCTAATCCCACTCACCCCTCACTCATCGTACACTTTAATATCCCACACATTGTAATCCCATTCTCCTGCTCACTCCCCATACACTTTAATATTCCAACCAGTCTAATCCCATTCTCCCTTCACTCCCCTTACCCACTAATATCCCACCCATTGTAATCCCAATCTCCTGCTCACTCCCCATACCCTTTAATATCCCACCCAGGCTAATCACACTCTCCCCTCACACGCCAGTACCCTTTAATATCCCACCCAGTCTAATCCCACTCTCCCCCTCACTCCCCATAGCCTTTAATATCCCACCCAGTCTAATCCCACTCTCTCCCTCGCTCCCCGTACCCTTTAATATCCCGCCCAGTCAAATCCCACTCTCCCACACGCTCCCCGTACCCTTTAATATCCCACCCAGTTTAATCCCACACTCCCCATCGCTCCGCGTATCCTTTAATATCCCACCCAGTCTAATCCAACTCTCCCCCTCACTCCCCGTACCCTTTAATATCCCATCCAGTCTAATCCCACTATCCCCCTCGCTCCCCGTACCCTTTAGTATCCCACACAGTCTAATCCCACTCAACCCTCACTCCCTTTACCCACTAATATCCCACACAGTCTAATCCCACTCAACCCTCAGTCCCCGTACACTTTAATATCCCACCCATTGTAATCCCAATCTCCTGCTCACTCCCCGTACCCTTTAATATCCCACCCAGGCTAATCACACTCTCCCCTCACACGCCATACCCTTTAATATCCCACCCAGTCAAATCCCACTGTCCTTCTCCCTCCCCGTACCCTTTAATATCCAACCCAGTCTAATCCCACTCTCCTGCCCACTCTCCATACCGTTTCATATCCCACCAATCTAATCCCACTCTCCCCTCACTCCCAGTATCCTTTAATATTCCACCCAGTCTAATCCAACTCTAGCCCTCACTCCCCATACCCTTTAGTATTCCACCCAGTCTAATCCCACTCACCCCTCACTCATCGTACACTTTAATATCCCACCCATTGTAATCCCATTCTCCTGCTCACTCCCCATACACTTTAATATTCCAACCAGTCTAATCCCATTCTCCCTTCACTCCCCTTACCCACTAATATCCCACCCATTGTAATCCCAATCTCCTGCTCACTCCCCATACCCTTTAATATCCCACCCAGGCTAATCACACTCTCCCCTCACACGCCAGTACCCTTTAATATCCCACCCAGTCTAATCCCACTCTCCCCCTCACTCCCCATAGCCTTTAATATCCCACCCAGTCTAATCCCACTCTCCCCCTCACTCCCCGCACCATTTAATATCCCACCCAGTCTAATCCCACTCTCCGTCTCGCTCCCTGTACCCTTTAATATCCCAACCTGTCTAATCCCACTCTCTCCCTCGCTCCCCGTACCCTTTAATATCCCAACCTGTCTAATCCCACTCTCCCCCTCGCTCCCCGTACCCTTTAGTATCCCACCCAGTCTAATCCCTCTCTCCCCCTCACCATTTAATAACCCACCCAGCCTAATTCCACTCTCACCCTCCCCTTTAATGTCCCACCCAGTCTAATCGCACTCTCCCCCTCACTCCCCAAACCCTTTAATATCCCACCCAGTCTAACCTCACTCGCCCCCTCACTCCCGTACCCTTTAATATCCCACACAGTCTAATCCCACTCAACCCTCACTCCCCGTACACTTTAACATCCCACCCATTGTAATCCCATTCTCCTGCTCACTCCCCATACACTTTAATATTCCAACCAGTCTAATCCCACTTTCTCCCTCACTCCCCGTAACCTTAAATATTCCACACAGTCTAATCCCACTCTCCCCTCACTCCCCTTACCCACTAATATCCCACCCATTGTAATCCCAATCTCCTGCTCACTCCCCGTACCCTTTAATATCCCACCCAGGCTAATCACACTCTCCCCTCACACGCCATACCCTTTAATATCCCACCCAGTCAAATCCCACTGTCCTTCTCCCTCCCCGTACCCTTTAATATCCAACCCAGTCTAATCCCACTCTCCTGCCCACTCTCCATACCGTTTCATATCCCACCAATCTAATCCCACTCTCCCCTCACTCCCAGTATCCTTTAATATTCCACCCAGTCTAATCCAACTCTAGCCCTCACTCCCCATACCCTTTAGTATTCCACCCAGTCTAATCCCACTCACCCCTCACTCATCGTACACTTTAATATCCCACCCATTGTAATCCCATTCTCCTGCTCACTCCCCATACACTTTAATATTCCAACCAGTCTAATCCCATTCTCCCTTCACTCCCCTTACCCACTAATATCCCACCCATTGTAATCCCAATCTCCTGCTCACTCCCCATACCCTTTAATATCCCACCCAGGCTAATCACACTCTCCCCTCACACGCCAGTACCCTTTAATATCCCACCCAGTCTAATCCCACTCTCCCCCTCACTCCCCATAGCCTTTAATATCCCACCCAGTCTAATCCCACTCTCCCCCTCACTCCCTGCACCATTTAATATCCCACCCAGTCTAATCCCACTCTCCGTCTCGCTCCCTGTACCCTTTAATATCCCAACCTGTCTAATCCCACTCTCTCCCTCGCTCCCCGTACCCTTTAATATCCCAACCTGTCTAATCCCACTCTCCCCCTCGCTCCCCGTACCCTTTAGTATCCCACCCAGTCTAATCCCTCTCTCCCCCTCACCATTTAATAACCCACCCAGCCTAATTCCACTCTCACCCTCCCCTTTAATGTCCCACCCAGTCTAATCGCACTCTCCCCCTCACTCCCCAAACCCTTTAATATCCCACCCAGTCTAACCTCACTCGCCCCCTCACTCCCGTACCCTTTAATATCCCACACAGTCTAATCCCACTCAACCCTCACTCCCCGTACACTTTAACATCCCACCCATTGTAATCCCATTCTCCTGCTCACTCCCCATACACTTTAATATTCCAACCAGTCTAATCCCACTTTCTCCCTCACTCCCCGTAACCTTAAATATTCCACACAGTCTAATCCCACTCTCCCCTCACTCCCCTTACCCACTAATATCCCACCCATTGTAATCCCAATCTCCTGCTCACTCCCCGTACCCTTTAATATCCCACCCAGTCTAATCACACTCTCCCCTCACTCCCCATACCCTTTAATATCCCACCCAGTCAAATCCCACTCTCCTGCCCACTCTCCGTACCGTTTCATATCCCACCAAGTCTAATTCCACTCACCCCTCACTCCCAGTACCCTTTAATATTCCACCCAGTCTAATCCAACACTACCCCTCACTCCCCATACCCTTTAGTATTCCACCCAGTCTAATCCCACTCATCCCTCACTCATCGTACACTTTAGTATCCCAACCAGTCTAATCCCACTATCCCCCTCGCTCACCGTACCCTTTAATATCCCACCCAGTCTAATCCCACTCTCCACCTCGCTCCCCATACCCATTAGTATCCCACCCAGTCTAATCCCACTTTCCCGCTCGCTCCCCATACCCTTTAGTATTCCACCCAGTCTAATCATACTCACCCCTCACTCCTCGTACACTTTAATATCCCACCCATTGTAATCCCATTCTCCTGCTCACTCCCCATACACTTTAATATTCCAACCAATCTAATCCCACTCTCCCCTCACTCCCCATATCCTTTAGTATCCCACCCAGTCTAATCCCACTCTCCCCCTCACTCCCCATACCATTTAATATCACACCCAGTCTAATCCCACTCTCCCCCTCACTCCCCGTACCCTTTAATATCCCACCCAGTCTAATCCCACTCTCCCCCTTGCTCCCTGTACCCTTTAATATCCCACCCAGTCAAATCCCACTCTCCCCCTCACCATTTAATATCCCACCCAGTCTAATCCCACTCTCCCCCTCACTCCCCGTACCCTTTAATATCCCACCCAGTCTAATCGCACTCTCCCCCTCAATCCCGTACCCTTTAATATCCCACA
Organism: Squalus acanthias; assembly: GCA_030390025.1. Lineage (NCBI taxonomy): Eukaryota > Metazoa > Chordata > Chondrichthyes > Squaliformes > Squalidae > Squalus > Squalus acanthias. The sequence continues at coordinate 46,023,740 of CM059448.1, read as the reverse complement.
CAGTCTAATCCCACTCAACCCTCAGTCCCCGTACACTTTAATATCCCACCCATTGTAATCCCATTCTCCTGCTCACTCCCCATTCACTTTAATATTCCAACCAGTCTAATCTCACTTTCCCCCTCACTCCCCGTAACCTTAAATATTCCACACAGTCTAATCCCACTCTTCCCTCACTCCCCTTACCCACTAATATCCCACCCATTGTAATCCCAATCTCCTGCTCACTCCCCATACCCTTTAATATCCCACCCAGTCTAATCCCACTCTCCCCCTCGCTCCCCGTACCCTTTAGTATCCCACCCACTCTAATCCCACTCTCCCCCTCACTCCCCATACCATTTAATATCCCACCCAGTCTAATCCCTCTCTCCCCCTCACTGCCCGTACCCTTTAATATCTCACCCATTGTAATCCCAATCTGCTGCTCACTCCCCATACACTTTAATATTCCACCCATTGTAATCCCAATCTCCTGCTCACTCCCCATACACTTTAATATTCCAACCAATCTAATCCCACTCTCCCCTCACTCCCCATACCCTTTAATATCCCACCCAGTCAAATCCCACTGTCCTTCTCCCTCCCCGTACCCTTTAATATCCAACCCAGTCTAATCCCACTCTCCTGCCCACTCTCCGTACCGTTTCATATCCCACCAAATCTAATCACACTCTCCCCTCGCTCCCCGTACCCTTTAATATCCCACCCAGTCAAATCCCACTCTCCCCCTCACCATTTAATATCCCACCCAGCCTAATTCCACTCTCCCCCTCCCCTTTATAATCCCACCCAGTCTAATCGCACTCTCCCCCTCACCACCGCACCCTTTAATATCCCACACAGTCTAATCCCAATCAACTCTCAGTCCCCGTACACTTTAATATCCCATCCATTGTAATCCCATTCTCCTGCTCACTCCCCGTGCACTTTAATATTCCAACCAGTCTAGTCCCACTTTCCTCCTCACTCCCCGTAACCTTAAATATTCCACCCTGTCTAATCCCACTCTCCCCCTCGCTCCCTGTACCCTTTAATATCCCACCCAGTTTAATCCCACACTCCCCATCGCTCCGCGTATCCTTTAATATCCCACCCAGTCTAATCCAACTCTCCCCCTCACTCACCGTACCCTTTAATATCCCACCCAGTCTAATCCCACTATCCCCCTCGCTCCCTGTACCCTTTAGTATCCCACACAGTCTAATCCCACTCAACCCTCACTCCCTTTACCCACTAATATCCCACCCAGTCTAATCCCTCTCTCCCCCTCACTCCCCGTACCCTTTAATATCTCACCCATTGTAATCCCAATCTGCTGCTCACTCCCCATTCACTTTAATATTCCAACCATTGTAATCCCAATCTCCTGCTCACTCCCCATACACTTTAATATTCCAACCAATCTAATCCCACTCTCCCCTCACTCCCCATACCCTATAATATCCCACCCAGTCAAATCCCACTGTCCTTCTCCCTCCCCGTACCCTTTAATATCCAACCCAGTCTAATCCCACTCTCCTGCCCACTCTCCATACCGTTTCATATCCCACCAATCTAATCCCACTCTCCCCTCACTCCCAGTATCCTTTAATATTCCACCCAGTCTAATCCAACTCTAGCCCTCACTCCCCATACCCTTTAGTATTCCACCCAGTCTAATCCCACTCACCCCTCACTCATCGTACACTTTAATATCCCACCCATTGTAATCCCATTCTCCTGCTCACTCCCCATACACTTTAATATTCCAACCAGTCTAATCCCATTCTCCCTTCACTCCCCTTACCCACTAATATCCCACCCATTGTAATCCCAATCTCCTGCTCACTCCCCATACCCTTTAATATCCCACCCAGGCTAATCACACTCTCCCCTCACACGCCAGTACCCTTTAATATCCCACCCAGTCTAATCCCACTCTCCCCCTCACTCCCCATAGCCTTTAATATCCCACCCAGTCTAATCCCACTCTCCCCCTCACTCCCCATAGCCTTTAATATTCCACCCAGTTTAATCCCACTCTCCCCCTCACTCCCCATAGCCTTTAATATCCCACCTAGTCAAATCCCACTCTCCCCTCACCATTTAATATCCCATCCAGCCTAATTCCACTCTCCCCCTCCCCTTTAATATCCCACCCAGTCTAATCCCACTCTCCCCCTCACTCCCGTACCCTTTAATATCCCACACAATCTAATCCCACTCAACCCTCACTCCCCGTACACTTTAATATCCCATCCATTGTAATCCCATTCTCCTGCTCACTCCGGATACACTTTAATATTCCAACCAGTCTAATCCCACTTTGCCCCTCACTCCCCGTAACCTTAAATATTCCACACAGTCTAATCCCACTCTCCCCCTCACTCCCCATACCCATTAATACCCCTCCCAGTCTAATCCCACTCTCCCCTCACTCCCCATACCCTTTAATATCCCTCCCAGTCTAATCCCACTCTCCCCTCACTCCCCGTACCCTTTAATATTCCACGCAGTCTAATCCCACTCTCCCCCTCACTCCCCATACCCTTTAATATCCCTCCCAGTCTAATCCCACTCTCCCCTCACTCCCCATACCCTTTAATATCCCTCCCAGTCTAATCCCACTCTCCCTCTCATTCCCCATACCCTTTAATATCCCTCCCAGTCTAATCCCTCTCTCCCCTCACTCCCCAAACCCTTTAATATCCCACCCAGTCTAATCCCATTCTCTCTCTCGCTCCCCGTACCCTTTAATATCCCGCCCAGTCTAATCCCATTCTCCCACACGCTCCCCTTACCCTTTAATATCCCACCCAGTCTAATCCCACTCTCCCCCTCGCTCCCCGTACCCTTTAATATCCCACCCACTCTAATCCCTCTCTCCCCCTCACTCCCCGTACCCTTTAATATCCCACACAGTCTAATCCCACTCTCCCCTCACTCCCCTTACCCACTAATATCCCACACAGTCTAATCCCACTCAACCCTCAGTCCCCGTACACTTTAAAATCCCACCCATTGTAATCCCAATCTCCTGCTCACTCCCCATACCCTTTAATATCCCACCCAGTCAAATCCCACTGTCCTTCTCCCTCCCCGTACCCTTTAATATCCAACCCAGTCTAATCCCACTCTCCTGCCCACTCTCCGTACCATTTCATATCCCACCAAGTCTAATCCCACGCTCCCCTCACTCCCGGTACCCTTTAATTTCCCACCCAGTCTAAACCAACTCTACCCCTCACTCCCCACACCCTTTAGTATCCCACCCAGTCTAATCCCACTCTCCCCTTCGCTCCCCATACCCTTTAGTATCCCATCCAGTCTAATCCCACTCTCCCCCTCACTCACCGTACCCTTTAATATCCCACCCAGTCTAATTCCACTCTCCCCCTCACTCCCAGTACCCTTTAATATCCCACCCAATCAAATCCCACTCACCCCCTCACTCCCATACCCTCTAATATCCCACACAGTCTAATCCCACTCAACCCTCACTCCCCGTACACTTTAATATCCCATCCATTGTAATCCCAATCTCCTGCTCACTCCCCATACCCTTTAATATCCCACCCAGTCTAATCCCACTCTCCCCCTCACTCCCCATAGCCTTTAATATCCCACCCAGTCAAATCCCACTGTCCTTCTCCCTCCCCGTACCCTTTAATATCCAACCCAGTCTAATCCCACTCTCCTGCCCACTCTCTGTACCGTTTCATATCCCACCAAGTCTAATCCCACTCTCCCCTCACTCCCAGTACCCTTTAATATTCCACCCAGTCTAATCTAACTCAACCCTCACTCCCCATCCCCTTTAGTATCCCACCCAGTCTAATCCCACTCTCCCCCTCGCTCCCCATACCCTTTAGTATTCCACCCAGTCTAATCCCACTCACCCCTCACTCCTCGTACACTTTAATATCCCACCCATTGTAATCCCATTCTCCTGCTCACTCCCCATACACTTTAATATTCCAACCAGTCTAATCCCACTCTCCCCCTCACTCCCCATACTATTTAATATCCCACCCAGTCTAATCCCACTCTCCCCCTCGCTCCCCGTACCCTTTAATAGCCCCCCCAGTCTAATCCCACTCTCCCCCTCGCTCCCCGTACCCTTTAATAGCCCCCCCAGTCTAATACCACTCTCCCCCTCACTTCTCATACCGTTTAATATCCCACCCAGTCAAATCCCACTCTCCCGCTCACTCCCCGTACCATTTAATATACCACCCAGTCTATACCCTCTCTCCCCCTCACTCCCCGTACCCTTTAATATCCCACCCAGTCAAATCCCACTCACCCCCTCACCATTTAATATCCCACCAAGCCTAATTCCACTCTCACCCTCCCCTTTAATATCCCACCCAGTCTAATCGCACTCAACCCTCACTCCCCGTACACTTTAATATCCCATCCAGTCTAACCTCACTCGCCCCCTCACTCCCGTACCCTTTAACATCCCACACAGTCTAATCCCACTCAACCCTCACTCCCCGTACACTTTAATATCCCACCCACTGTAATCCCATTCTCCTGCTCACTCCCGATACACTTTAATATTCCAACCAGTCTAATCCCACTTTCCCCCTCACTCCCTGTAACCTTTAATATTCCACCCAGTTTAATCCCACTCTCCCCCTCACTCCCCATAGCCTTTAATATCCCACCTAGTCAAATCCCACTCTCCCCTCACCATTTAATATCCCATCCAGCCTAATTCCACTCTCCCCCTCCCCTTTAATATCCCACCCAGTCTAATCCCACTCTCCCCCTCACTCCCGTACCCTTTAATATCCCACACAATCTAATCCCACTCAACCCTCACTCCCCGTACACTTTAATATCCCATCCATTGTAATCCCATTCTCCTGCTCACTCCGGATACACTTTAATATTCCAACCAGTCTAATCCCACTTTGCCCCTCACTCCCCGTAACCTTAAATATTCCACACAGTCTAATCCCACTCTCCCCTCACTCCCCTTACCCACTAATATTCCACCCATTGTAATCCCAATCTCCTGCTCACTCCCCATACCCTTTAATATCCCACCCAGGCTAATCACACTCTCCCCTCACACGCCATACCCTTTAATATCCCACCCAGTCTAATCCCACTCTCCCCCTCACTCCCCATAGCCTTTAATATCCCACCCAGTCTAATCACACTCTCCCCTCACTCCTCATAGACTTTAATATCCCACCCAGTCAAATCCCACTCTCCTGCTCACTCCCCATACCCTTTAATATCCCATCCAGTCTAATCCCACTCTCCCCCTCACTCCCCATACCCTTTAATACCCCTCCCAGTCTAATCCCACTCTCCCCTCACTCCCCATACCCTTTAATATCCCTCCGAGTCTAATCCCACTCTCCCCTCACTCCCCGTACCCTTTAATATTCCACGCAGTCTAATCCCACTCTCCCCCTCACTCCCCATACCCTTTAATATCCCTCCCAGTCTAATCCCACTCTCCCCTCACTCCCCATACCCTTTAATATCCCTCCCAGTCTAATCCCACTCTCCCTCTCATTCCCCATACCCTTTAATATCCCTCCCAGTCTAATCCCTCTCTCCCCTCACTCCCCAAACCCTTTAATATCCCACCCAGTCTAATCCCATTCTCTCTCTCGCTCCCCGTACCCTTTAATATCCCGCCCAGTCTAATCCCATTCTCCCACACGCTCCCCTTACCCTTTAATATCCCACCCAGTCTAATCCCACTCTCCCCCTCGCTCCCCGTACCCTTTAATATCCCACCCACTCTAATCCCTCTCTCCCCCTCACTCCCCGTACCCTTTAATATCCCACACAGTCTAATCCCACTCTCCCCTCACTCCCCTTACCCACTAATATCCCACACAGTCTAATCCCACTCAACCCTCAGTCCCCGTACACTTTAAAATCCCACCCATTGTAATCCCAATCTCCTGCTCACTCCCCATACCCTTTAATATCCCACCCAGTCAAATCCCACTGTCCTTCTCCCTCCCCGTACCCTTTAATATCCAACCCAGTCTAATCCCACTCTCCTGCCCACTCTCCGTACCATTTCATATCCCACCAAGTCTAATCCCACGCTCCCCTCACTCCCGGTACCCTTTAATTTCCCACCCAGTCTAAACCAACTCTACCCCTCACTCCCCACACCCTTTAGTATCCCACCCAGTCTAATCCCACTCTCCCCTTCGCTCCCCATACCCTTTAGTATCCCATCCAGTCTAATCCCACTCTCCCCCTCACTCACCGTACCCTTTAATATCCCACCCAGTCTAATTCCACTCTCCCCCTCACTCCCAGTACCCTTTAATATCCCACCCAATCAAATCCCACTCACCCCCTCACTCCCATACCCTCTAATATCCCACACAGTCTAATCCCACTCAACCCTCACTCCCCGTACACTTTAATATCCCATCCATTGTAATCCCAATCTCCTGCTCACTCCCCATACCCTTTAATATCCCACCCAGTCTAATCCCACTCTCCCCCTCACTCCCCATAGCCTTTAATATCCCACCCAGTCAAATCCCACTGTCCTTCTCCCTCCCCGTACCCTTTAATATCCAACCCAGTCTAATCCCACTCTCCTGCCCACTCTCTGTACCGTTTCATATCCCACCAAGTCTAATCCCACTCTCCCCTCACTCCCAGTACCCTTTAATATTCCACCCAGTCTAATCTAACTCAACCCTCACTCCCCATCCCCTTTAGTATCCCACCCAGTCTAATCCCACTCTCCCCCTCGCTCCCCATACCCTTTAGTATTCCACCCAGTCTAATCCCACTCACCCCTCACTCCTCGTACACTTTAATATCCCACCCATTGTAATCCCATTCTCCTGCTCACTCCCCATACACTTTAATATTCCAACCAGTCTAATCCCACTCTCCCCCTCACTCCCCATACTATTTAATATCCCACCCAGTCTAATCCCACTCTCCCCCTCGCTCCCCGTACCCTTTAATAGCCCCCCCAGTCTAATCCCACTCTCCCCCTCGCTCCCCGTACCCTTTAATAGCCCCCCCAGTCTAATACCACTCTCCCCCTCACTTCTCATACCGTTTAATATCCCACCCAGTCAAATCCCACTCTCCCGCTCACTCCCCGTACCATTTAATATACCACCCAGTCTATACCCTCTCTCCCCCTCACTCCCCGTACCCTTTAATATCCCACCCAGTCAAATCCCACTCACCCCTCACCATTTAATATCCCACCCAGCCTAATTCCACTCTCACCCTCCCCTTTAATATCCCACCCAGTCTAATCGCACTCAACCCTCACTCCCCGTACACTTTAATATCCCATCCAGTCTAACCTCACTCGCCCCCTCACTCCCGTACCCTTTAACATCCCACACAGTCTAATCCCACTCAACCCTCACTCCCCGTACACTTTAATATCCCACCCACTGTAATCCCATTCTCCTGCTCACTCCCGATACACTTTAATATTCCAACCAGTCTAATCCCACTTTCCCCCTCACTCCCTGTAACCTTTAATATTCCAACCAGTTTAATCCCACTCTCCCCCTCACTCCCCATAGCCTTTAATATCCCACCTAGTCAAATCCCACTCTCCCCTCACCATTTAATATCCCATCCAGCCTAATTCCACTCTCCCCCTCCCCTTTAATATCCCACCCAGTCTAATCCCACTCTCCCCCTCACTCCCGTACCCTTTAATATCCCACACAATCTAATCCCACTCAACCCTCACTCCCCGTACACTTTAATATCCCATCCATTGTAATCCCATTCTCCTGCTCACTCCGGATACACTTTAATATTCCAACCAGTCTAATCCCACTTTGCCCCTCACTCCCCGTAACCTTAAATATTCCACACAGTCTAATCCCACTCTCCCCTCACTCCCCTTACCCACTAATATTCCACCCATTGTAATCCCAATCTCCTGCTCACTCCCCATACCCTTTAATATCCCACCCAGGCTAATCACACTCTCCCCTCACACGCCATACCCTTTAATATCCCACCCAGTCTAATCCCACTCTCCCCCTCACTCCCCATAGCCTTTAATATCCCACCCAGTCTAATCACACTCTCCCCTCACTCCTCATAGACTTTAATATCCCACCCAGTCAAATCCCACTCTCCTGCTCACTCCCCATACCCTTTAATATCCCATCCAGTCTAATCCCACTCTCCCCCTCACTCCCCATACCCTTTAATACCCCTCCCAGTCTAATCCCACTCTCCCCTCACTCCCCATACCCTTTAATATCCCTCCCAGTCTAATCCCACTCTCCCCTCACTCCCCGTACCCTTTAATATTCCACGCAGTCTAATCCCACTCTCCCCCTCACTCCCCATACCCTTTAATATCCCTCCCAGTCTAATCCCACTCTCCCCTCACTCCCCATACCCTTTAATATCCCTCCCAGTCTAATCCCACTCTCCCTCTCATTCCCCATACCCTTTAATATCCCTCCCAGTCTAATCCCTCTCTCCCCTCACTCCCCAAACCCTTTAATATCCCACCCAGTCTAATCCCATTCTCTCTCTCGCTCCCCGTACCCTTTAATATCCCGCCCAGTCTAATCCCATTCTCCCACACGCTCCCCTTACCCTTTAATATCCCACCCAGTCTAATCCCACTCTCCCCCTCGCTCCCCGTACCCTTTAATATCCCACCCACTCTAATCCCTCTCTCCCCCTCACTCCCCGTACCCTTTAATATCCCACACAGTCTAATCCCACTCTCCCCTCACTCCCCTTACCCACTAATATCCCACACAGTCTAATCCCACTCAACCCTCAGTCCCCGTACACTTTAAAATCCCACCCATTGTAATCCCAATCTCCTGCTCACTCCCCATACCCTTTAATATCCCACCCAGTCAAATCCCACTGTCCTTCTCCCTCCCCGTACCCTTTAATATCCAACCCAGTCTAATCCCACTCTCCTGCCCACTCTCCGTACCATTTCATATCCCACCAAGTCTAATCCCACGCTCCCCTCACTCCCGGTACCCTTTAATTTCCCACCCAGTCTAAACCAACTCTACCCCTCACTCCCCACACCCTTTAGTATCCCACCCAGTCTAATCCCACTCTCCCCTTCGCTCCCATACCCTTTAGTATCCCATCCAGTCTAATCCCACTCTCCCCCTCACTCACCGTACCCTTTAATATCCCACCCAGTCTAATTCCACTCTCCCCCTCACTCCCAGTACCCTTTAATATCCCACCCAATCAAATCCCACTCACCCCCTCACTCCCATACCCTCTAATATCCCACACAGTCTAATCCCACTCAACCCTCACTCCCCGTACACTTTAATATCCCATCCATTGTAATCCCAATCTCCTGCTCACTCCCCATACCCTTTAATATCCCACCCAGTCTAATCCCACTCTCCCCCTCACTCCCCATAGCCTTTAATATCCCACCCAGTCAAATCCCACTGTCCTTCTCCCTCCCCGTACCCTTTAATATCCAACCCAGTCTAATCCCACTCTCCTGCCCACTCTCTGTACCGTTTCATATCCCACCAAGTCTAATCCCACTCTCCCCTCACTCCCAGTACCCTTTAATATTCCACCCAGTCTAATCTAACTCAACCCTCACTCCCCATCCCCTTTAGTATCCCACCCAGTCTAATCCCACTCTCCCCCTCGCTCCCCATACCCTTTAGTATTCCACCCAGTCTAATCCCACTCACCCCTCACTCCTCGTACACTTTAATATCCCACCCATTGTAATCCCATTCTCCTGCTCACTCCCCATACACTTTAATATTCCAACCAGTCTAATCCCACTCTCCCCCTCACTCCCCATACTATTTAATATCCCACCCAGTCTAATCCCACTCTCCCCCTCGCTCCCCGAACCCTTTAATAGCCCCCCCAGTCTAATCCCACTCTCCCCCTCGCTCCCCGTACCCTTTAATAGCCCCCCCAGTCTAATACCACTCTCCCCCTCACTTCTCATACCGTTTAATATCCCACCCAGTCAAATCCCACTCTCCCGCTCACTCCCCGTACCATTTAATATACCACCCAGTCTATACCCTCTCTCCCCCTCACTCCCCGTACCCTTTAATATCCCACCCAGTCAAATCCCACTCACCCCCTCACCATTTAATATCCCACCCAGCCTAATTCCACTCTCACCCTCCCCTTTAATATCCCACCCAGTCTAATCGCACTCAACCCTCACTCCCCGTACACTTTAATATCCCATCCAGTCTAACCTCACTCGCCCCCTCACTCCCGTACCCTTTAACATCCCACACAGTCTAATCCCACTCAACCCTCACTCCCCGTACACTTTAATATCCCACCCACTGTAATCCCATTCTCCTGCTCACTCCCGATACACTTTAATATTCCAACCAGTCTAATCCCACTTTCCCCCTCACTCCCTGTAACCTTAAATGTTCCACACAGTCTAATCCCACTCTCCCCTCACTCCCCGTACCCACTAATATCCCACCCAGTCTAATCCCAATCTCCTGCTCACTCCCCATACCCTTTAATATCCCACCCAGGCTAATCACACTCTCCCCTCACACGCCAGTACCCTTTAATATCCCACCCAGTCTAATCCCACTCTCCCCCTCACTCCCCATAGCCTTTAATATCCCACCCAGTCTAATCCCACTCTCCCCCTCACTCCCCATAGCCTTTAATATTCCACCCAGTTTAATCCCACTCTCCCCCTCACTCCCCATAGCCTTTAATATCCCACCTAGTCAAATCCCACTCTCCCCTCACCATTTAATATCCCATCCAGCCTAATTCCACTCTCCCCCTCCCCTTTAATATCCCACCCAGTCTAATCCCACTCTCCCCCTCACTCCCGTACCCTTTAATATCCCACACAATCTAATCCCACTCAACCCTCACTCCCCGTACACTTTAATATCCCATCCATTGTAATCCCATTCTCCTGCTCACTCCGGATACACTTTAATATTCCAACCAGTCTAATCCCACTTTGCCCCTCACTCCCCGTAACCTTAAATATTCCACACAGTCTAATCCCACTCTCCCCTCACTCCCCTTACCCACTAATATTCCACCCATTGTAATCCCAATCTCCTGCTCACTCCCCATACCCTTTAATATCCCACCCAGGCTAATCACACTCTCCCCTCACACGCCATACCCTTTAATATCCCACCCAGTCTAATCCCACTCTCCCCCTCACTCCCCATAGCCTTTAATATCCCACCCAGTCTAATCACACTCTCCCCTCACTCCTCATAGACTTTAATATCCCACCCAGTCAAATCCCACTCTCCTGCTCACTCCCCATACCCTTTAATATCCCATCCAGTCTAATCCCACTCTCCCCCTCACTCCCCATACCCTTTAATACCCCTCCCAGTCTAATCCCACTCTCCCCTCACTCCCCATACCCTTTAATATCCCTCCCAGTCTAATCCCACTCTCCCCTCACTCCCCATACCCTTTAATATCCCTCCCAGTCTAATCCCACTCTCCCTCTCATTCCCCATACCCTTTAATATCCCTCCCAGTCTAATCCCTCTCTCCCCTCACTCCCCAAACCCTTTAATATCCCACCCAGTCTAATCCCATTCTCTCTCTCGCTCCCCGTACCCTTTAATATCCCGCCCAGTCTAATCCCATTCTCCCACACGCTCCCCTTACCCTTTAATATCCCACCCAGTCTAATCCCACTCTCCCCCTCGCTCCCCGTACCCTTTAATATCCCACCCACTCTAATCCCTCTCTCCCCCTCACTCCCCGTACCCTTTAATATCCCACACAGTCTAATCCCACTCTCCCCTCACTCCCCTTACCCACTAATATCCCACACAGTCTAATCCCACTCAACCCTCAGTCCCCGTACACTTTAAAATCCCACCCATTGTAATCCCAATCTCCTGCTCACTCCCCATACCCTTTAATATCCCACCCAGTCAAATCCCACTGTCCTTCTCCCTCCCCGTACCCTTTAATATCCAACCCAGTCTAATCCCACTCTCCTGCCCACTCTCCGTACCATTTCATATCCCACCAAGTCTAATCCCACGCTCCCCTCACTCCCGGTACCCTTTAATTTCCCACCCAGTCTAAACCAACTCTACCCCTCACTCCCCACACCCTTTAGTATCCCACCCAGTCTAATCCCACTCTCCCCTTCGCTCCCCATACCCTTTAGTATCCCATCCAGTCTAATCCCACTCTCCCCCTCACTCACCGTACCCTTTAATATCCCACCCAGTCTAATTCCACTCTCCCCCTCACTCCCAGTACCCTTTAATATCCCACCCAATCAAATCCCACTCACCCCCTCACTCCCATACCCTCTAATATCCCACACAGTCTAATCCCACTCAACCCTCACTCCCCGTACACTTTAATATCCCATCCATTGTAATCCCAATCTCCTGCTCACTCCCCATACCCTTTAATATCCCACCCAGTCTAATCCCACTCTCCCCCTCACTCCCCATAGCCTTTAATATCCCACCCAGTCAAATCCCACTGTCCTTCTCCCTCCCCGTACCCTTTAATATCCAACCCAGTCTAATCCCACTCTCCTGCCCACTCTCTGTACCGTTTCATATCCCACCAAGTCTAATCCCACTCTCCCCTCACTCCCAGTACCCTTTAATATTCCACCCAGTCTAATCTAACTCAACCCTCACTCCCCATCCCCTTTAGTATCCCACCCAGTCTAATCCCACTCTCCCCCTCGCTCCCCATACCCTTTAGTATTCCACCCAGTCTAATCCCACTCACCCCTCACTCCTCGTACACTTTAATATCCCACCCATTGTAATCCCATTCTCCTGCTCACTCCCCATACACTTTAATATTCCAACCAGTCTAATCCCACTCTCCCCCTCACTCCCCATACTATTTAATATCCCACCCAGTCTAATCCCACTCTCCCCCTCGCTCCCCGTACCCTTTAATAGCCCCCCCAGTCTAATCCCACTCTCCCCCTCGCTCCCCGTACCCTTTAATAGCCCCCCCAGTCTAATACCACTCTCCCCCTCACTTCTCATACCGTTTAATATCCCACCCAGTCAAATCCCACTCTCCCGCTCACTCCCCGTACCATTTAATATACCACCCAGTCTATACCCTCTCTCCCCCTCACTCCCCGTACCCTTTAATATCCCACCCAGTCAAATCCCACTCACCCCCTCACCATTTAATATCCCACCCAGCCTAATTCCACTCTCACCCTCCCCTTTAATATCCCACCCAGTCTAATCGCACTCAACCCTCACTCCCCGTACACTTTAATATCCCATCCAGTCTAACCTCACTCGCCCCCTCACTCCCGTACCCTTTAACATCCCACACAGTCTAATCCCACTCAACCCTCACTCCCCGTACACTTTAATATCCCACCCACTGTAATCCCATTCTCCTGCTCACTCCCGATACACTTTAATATTCCAACCAGTCTAATCCCACTTTCCCCCTCACTCCCTGTAACCTTAAATGTTCCACACAGTCTAATCCCACTCTCCCCTCACTCCCCGTACCCACTAATATCCCACCCAGTCTAATCCCAATCTCCTGCTCACTCCCCATACCCTTTAATATCCCACCCAGGCTAATCACACTCTCCCCTCACACGCCAGTACCCTTTAATATCCCAACCAGTCTAATCCCACTCTCCCCCTCACTCCCCATAGCCTTTAATATCCCACCCAGTCTAATCCCACTCTCCCCCTCACTCCCCATAGCCTTTAATATTCCACCCAGTTTAATCCCACTCTCCCCCTCACTCCCCATAGCCTTTAATATCCCACCTAGTCAAATCCCACTCTCCCCTCACCATTTAATATCCCATCCAGCCTAATTCCACTCTCCCCCTCCCCTTTAATATCCCACCCAGTCTAATCCCACTCTCCCCCTCACTCCCCGTAACCTTAAATATTCCACACAATCTAATCCCACTCAACCCTCACTCCCCGTACACTTTAATATCCCACCCATTGTAATCCCAATCTCCTGCTCACTCCCCATACCCTTTAATATCCCACCCAGGCTAATCACACTCTCCTGCTCACTCCCCATACCCTTTAATATCCCATCCAGTCTAATCCCACTCTCCCCCTCACTCCCCATAGCCTTTAATACCCCTCCCAGTCTAATCCCACTCTCCCCTCACTCCCCATACCCTTTAATATCCCTCCCAGTCTAATCCCACTCTCCCCTCACTCCCCGTACCCTTTAATATTCCACGCAGTCTAATCCCACTCTCCCCCTCACTCCCCATACCCTTTAATATCCCTCCCAGTCTAATCCCACTCTCCCCTCACTCCCCATACCCTTTAATATCCCTCCCAGTCTAATCCCACTCTCCCTCTCATTCCCCATACCCTTTAATATCCCTCCCAGTCTAATCCCTCTCTCCCCTCACTCCCCAAACCCTTTAATATCCCACCCAGTCTAATCCCATTCTCTCTCTCGCTCCCCGTACCCTTTAATATCCCGCCCAGTCTAATCCCATTCTCCCACACGCTCCCCTTACCCTTTAATATCCCACCCAGTCTAATCCCACTCTCCCCCTCGCTCCCCGTACCCTTTAATATCCCACCCACTCTAATCCCTCTCTCCCCCTCACTCCCCGTACCCTTTAATATCCCACACAGTCTAATCCCACTCTCCCCTCACTCCCCTTACCCACTAATATCCCACACAGTCTAATCCCACTCAACCCTCAGTCCCCGTACACTTTAAAATCCCACCCATTGTAATCCCAATCTCCTGCTCACTCCCCATACCCTTTAATATCCCACCCAGTCAAATCCCACTGTCCTTCTCCCTCCCCGTACCCTTTAATATCCAACCCAGTCTAATCCCACTCTCCTGCCCACTCTCCGTACCATTTCATATCCCACCAAGTCTAATCCCACGCTCCCCTCACTCCCCGTACACTTTAATATCCCATCCATTGTAATCCCAATCTCCTGCTCACTCCCCATACCCTTTAATATCCCACCCAGTCTAATCCCACTCTCCCCCTCACTCCCCACAGCCTTTAATATCCCACCCAGTCAAATCCCACTGTCCTTCTCCCTCCCCGTACCCTTTAATATCCAACCCAGTCTAATCCCACTCTCCTGCCCACTCTCTGTACCGTTTCATATCCCACCAAGTCTAATCCCACTCTCCCCTCACTCCCAGTACCCTTTAATATTCCACCCAGTCTAATCTAACTCAACCCTCACTCCCCATCCCCTTTAGTATCCCACCCAGTCTAATCCCACTCTCCCCCTCGCTCCCCATACCCTTTAGTATTCCACCCAGTCTAATCCCACTCACCCCTCACTCCTCGTACACTTTAATATCCCACCCATTGTAATCCCATTCTCCTGCTCACTCCCCATACACTTTAATATTCCAACCAGTCTAATCCCACTCTCCCCCTCACTCCCCATACTATTTAATATCCCACCCAGTCTAATCCCACTCTCCCCCTCGCTCCCCGTACCCTTTAATAGCCCCCCCAGTCTAATCCCACTCTCCCCCTCGCTCCCCGTACCCTTTAATAGCCCCCCCAGTCTAATACCACTCTCCCCCTCACTTCTCATACCGTTTAATATCCCACCCAGTCAAATCCCACTCTCTCGCTCACTCCCCGTACCATTTAATATACCACCCAGTCTATACCCTCTCTCCCCCTCACTCCCCGTACCCTTTAATATCCCACCCAGTCAAATCCCACTCACCCGCTCACCATTTAATATCCCACCCAGCCTAATTCCACTCTCACCCTCCCCTTTAATATCCCACCCAGTCTAATCGCACTCAACCCTCACTCCCCGTACACTTTAATATCCCATCCAGTCTAACCTCACTCGCCCCCTCACTCCCGTACCCTTTAACATCCCACACAGTCTAATCCCACTCAACCCTCACTCCCCGTACACTTTAATATCCCACCCATTGTAATCCCATTCTCCTGCTCACTCCCGATACACTTTAATATTCCAACCAGTCTAATCCCACTTTCCCCCTCACTCCCTGTAACCTTAAATGTTCCACACAGTCTAATCCCACTCTCCCCTCACTCCCCGTACCCACTAATATCCCACCCAGTCTAATCCCACTTACACCCTCACCATTTAATATCTCACCCAGTCAATTCCCACTCTCCTGCTCACTCCCCGTATCCTTTAATATCCCATCCAGTCTAATTTCACTCTCCCCACACACTCCCCATACCCTTTAATATTCCAACCAGTCTATTCCCACTCTCCTGCTCGCTCCCCATACCCTTTAATATCCCACCCAGTCTAATCCCACTCTCCTGCTCAGTCCCCATAGCCTTCAATATCCCACCCAGTCTAATCCCAGTCTCCCTCTCATTTCCCACACTCATTAATATCCCACCCAGTCTAATCCCACTCTTCTGCGCACTCTCCATATCCATTAATATCACACCCAGTCTAATTCCACTCTCCCTCTCTCTCCCCATAACTTTTAATATCCCACCCAGTTTAATCCTACTCTCCTGCTCACTCCCCATACCCTTTAATTTCCCACCCAGTCTAATCCCACTCTCCTGCTCAGTCCCCATAGCCTTCAATATCCCACCCAGTCTAATCCCAGTCTCCCTCTCATTTTCCACACTCATTAATATCCCACTCAGTCTAATCCCACTCTCCTGAACACTCCACAAACACTTTAATATCCCACCCTGTCTAATCCTACTCGCCTGCTCACTCCCCATACCCTTTAATATCCCACCCAGTCTAATCCCACTCTCTCTCTCCCTCCCCATACCCTTTAATATCCCACCCAGTCTATTCCCACTCTCCCTCTCATTCCCCATACACTTTAATACCCCACCCAGTCTAATCCCACTCTCCCCCTCACTCCCCATATCCCTTAATATCCCACCCAGTCTAATCCCACTCTCCTGCTCACTCCACACAGCCTTTAATATCCCGCCCAGTCTAATCCCACTCTCCCTCTCCCTCCCCGTACCCTTTAAAATCCCACCCAGTCTATTCTCACTCTCCCCCTCACTCCCCATATCCCTTAATATCCCACCCTGTCTATTCACTCTCTCCCCCTCACTCCCCCTACCCTTTAATATCCCATCCAGTCTATTCCCACTCTCCCTCTCATTCCCCATACACTTTATTATCCCACCCAGTCTAATCCCACTCTCCTGCTCACCCCCATACCATTTAATATCCCACCCAGTCTAATCGCACTCAACCCTCACTCCCCGTACACTTTAATATCCCATCCAGTCTAACCTCACTCGCCCCCTCACTCCCGTACCCTTTAACATCCCACACAGTCTAATCCCACTCAACCCTCACTCCCCGTACACTTTAATATCCCACCCACTGTAATCCCATTCTCCTGCTCACTCCCGATACACTTTAATATTCCAACCAGTCTAATCCCACTTTCCCCCTCACTCCCTGTAACCTTAAATGTTCCACACAGTCTAATCCCACTCTCCCCTCACTCCCCGTACCCACTAATATCCCACCCAGTCTAATCCCAATCTCCTGCTCACTCCCCATACCCTTTAATATCCCACCCAGGCTAATCACACTCTCCCCTCACACGCCAGTACCCTTTAATATCCCACCCAGTCTAATCCCACTCTCCCCCTCACTCCCCATAGCCTTTAATATCCCACCCAGTCTAATCCCACTCTCCCCCTCACTCCCCATAGCCTTTAATATTCCACCCAGTTTAATCCCACTCTCCCCCTCACTCCCCATAGCCTTTAATATCCCACCTAGTCAAATCCCACTCTCCCCTCACCATTTAATATCCCATCCAGCCTAATTCCACTCTCCCCCTCCCCTTTAATATCCCACCCAGTCTAATCCCACTCTCCCCCTCACTCCCGTACCCTTTAATATCCCACACAATCTAATCCCACTCAACCCTCACTCCCCGTACACTTTAATATCCCATCCATTGTAATCCCATTCTCCTGCTCACTCCGGATACACTTTAATATTCCAACCAGTCTAATCCCACTTTGCCCCTCACTCCCCGTAACCTTAAATATTCCACACAGTCTAATCCCACTCTCCCCTCACTCCCCTTACCCACTAATATTCCACCCATTGTAATCCCAATCTCCTGCTCACTCCCCATACCCTTTAATATCCCACCCAGGCTAATCACACTCTCCCCTCACACGCCATACCCTTTAATATCCCACCCAGTCTAATCCCACTCTCCCCTCACTCCTCATAGACTTTAATATCCCACCCAGTCTAATCCCACTCTCCCCCTCACTCCCCATAGCCTTTAATATCCCACCCAGTCTAATCACACTCTCCCCTCACTCCTCATAGACTTTAATATCCCACCCAGTCAAATCCCACTCTCCTGCTCACTCCCCATACCCTTTAATATCCCATCCAGTCTAATCCCACTCTCCCCCTCACTCCCCATACCCTTTAATACCCCTCCCAGTCTAATCCCACTCTCCCCTCACTCCCCATACCCTTTAATATCCCTCCCAGTCTAATCCCACTCTCCCCTCACTCCCCGTACCCTTTAATATTCCACGCAGTCTAATCCCACTCTCCCCCTCACTCCCCATACCCTTTAATATCCCTCCCAGTCTAATCCCACTCTCCCCTCACTCCCCATACCCTTTAATATCCCTCCCAGTCTAATCCCACTCTCCCTCTCATTCCCCATACCCTTTAATATCCCTCCCAGTCTAATCCCTCTCTCCCCTCACTCCCCAAACCCTTTAATATCCCACCCAGTCTAATCCCATTCTCTCTCTCGCTCCCCGTACCCTTTAATATCCCGCCCAGTCTAATCCCATTCTCCCACACGCTCCCCTTACCCTTTAATATCCCACCCAGTCTAATCCCACTCTCCCCCTCGCTCCCCGTACCCTTTAATATCCCACCCACTCTAATCCCTCTCTCCCCCTCACTCCCCGTACCCTTTAATATCCCACACAGTCTAATCCCACTCTCCCCTCACTCCCCTTACCCACTAATATCCCACACAGTCTAATCCCACTCAACCCTCAGTCCCCGTACACTTTAAAATCCCACCCATTGTAATCCCAATCTCCTGCTCACTCCCCATACCCTTTAATATCCCACCCAGTCAAATCCCACTGTCCTTCTCCCTCCCCGTACCCTTTAATATCCAACCCAGTCTAATCCCACTCTCCTGCCCACTCTCCGTACCATTTCATATCCCACCAAGTCTAATCCCACGCTCCCCTCACTCCCGGTACCCTTTAATTTCCCACCCAGTCTAAACCAACTCTACCCCTCACTCCCCACACCCTTTAGTATCCCACCCAGTCTAATCCCACTCTCCCCTTCGCTCCCCATACCCTTTAGTATCCCATCCAGTCTAATCCCACTCTCCCCCTCACTCACCGTACCCTTTAATATCCCACCCAGTCTAATTCCACTCTCCCCCTCACTCCCAGTACCCTTTAATATCCCACCCAATCAAATCCCACTCACCCCCTCACTCCCATACCCTCTAATATCCCACACAGTCTAATCCCACTCAACCCTCACTCCCCGTACACTTTAATATCCCATCCATTGTAATCCCAATCTCCTGCTCACTCCCCATACCCTTTAATATCCCACCCAGTCTAATCCCACTCTCCCCCTCACTCCCCATAGCCTTTAATATCCCACCCAGTCAAATCCCACTGTCCTTCTCCCTCCCCGTACCCTTTAATATCCAACCCAGTCTAATCCCACTCTCCTGCCCACTCTCTGTACCGTTTCATATCCCACCAAGTCTAATCCCACTCTCCCCTCACTCCCAGTACCCTTTAATATTCCACCCAGTCTAATCTAACTCAACCCTCACTCCCCATCCCCTTTAGTATCCCACCCAGTCTAATCCCACTCTCCCCCTCGCTCCCCATACCCTTTAGTATTCCACCCAGTCTAATCCCACTCACCCCTCACTCCTCGTACACTTTAATATCCCACCCATTGTAATCCCATTCTCCTGCTCACTCCCCATACACTTTAATATTCCAACCAGTCTAATCCCACTCTCCCCCTCACTCCCCATACTATTTAATATCCCACCCAGTCTAATCCCACTCTCCCCCTCGCTCCCCGTACCCTTTAATAGCCCCCCAGTCTAATACCACTCTCCCCCTCACTTCTCATACCGTTTAATATCCCACCCAGTCAAATCCCACTCTCTCGCTCACTCCCCGTACCATTTAATATACCACCCAGTCTATACCCTCTCTCCCCCTCACTCCCCGTACCCTTTAATATCCCACCCAGTCAAATCCCACTCACCCCCTCACCATTTAATATCCCACCCAGCCTAATTCCACTCTCACCCTCCCCTTTAATATCCCACCCAGTCTAATCGCACTCAACCCTCACTCCCCGTACACTTTAATATCCCATCCAGTCTAACCTCACTCGCCCCCTCACTCCCGTACCCTTTAACATCCCACACAGTCTAATCCCACTCAACCCTCACTCCCCGTACACTTTAATATCCCACCCACTGTAATCCCATTCTCCTGCTCACTCCCGATACACTTTAATATTCCAACCAGTCTAATCCCACTTTCCCCCTCACTCCCCGTAACCTTAAATGTTCCACACAGTCTAATCCCACTCTCCCCTCACTCCCCGTACCCACTAATATCCCACCCAGTCTAATCCCACTTACACCCTCACCATTTAATATCTCACCCAGTCAATTCCCACTCTCCTGCTCACTCCCCGTATCCTTTAATATCCCATCCAGTCTAATTTCACTCTCCCCACACACTCCCCATACCCTTTAATATTCCAACCAGTCTATTCCCACTCTCCTGCTCGCTCCCCATACCCTTTAATATCCCACCCAGTCTAATCCCACTCTCCTGCTCAGTCCCCATAGCCTTCAATATCCCACCCAGTCTAATCCCAGTCTCCCTCTCATTTCCCACACTCATTAATATCCCACCCAGTCTAATCCCACTCTTCTGCGCACTCTCCATATCCATTAATATCACACCCAGTCTAATTCCACTCTCCCTCTCTCTCCCCATAACTTTTAATATCCCACCCAGTTTAATCCTACTCTCCTGCTCACTCCCCATACCCTTTAATTTCCCACCCAGTCTAATCCCACTCTCCTGCTCAGTCCCCATAGCCTTCAATATCCCACCCAGTCTAATCCCAGTCTCCCTCTCATTTTCCACACTCATTAATATCCCACTCAGTCTAATCCCACTCTCCTGAACACTCCACAAACACTTTAATATCCCACCCTGTCTAATCCTACTCGCCTGCTCACTCCCCATACCCTTTAATATCCCACCCAGTCTAATCCCACTCTCTCTCTCCCTCCCCATACCCTTTAATATCCCACCCAGTCTATTCCCACTCTCCCTCTCATTCCCCATACACTTTAATACCCCACCCAGTCTAATCCCACTCTCCCCCTCACTCCCCATATCCCTTAATATCCCACCCAGTCTAATCCCACTCTCCTGCTCACTCCACACAGCCTTTAATATCCCGCCCAGTCTAATCCCACTCTCCCTCTCCCTCCCCGTACCCTTTAAAATCCCACCCAGTCTATTCTCACTCTCCCCCTCACTCCCCATATCCCTTAATATCCCACCCTGTCTATTCACTCTCTCCCCCTCACTCCCCCTACCCTTTAATATCCCATCCAGTCTATTCCCACTCTCCCTCTCATTCCCCATACACTTTATTATCCCACCCAGTCTAATCCCACTCTCCTGCTCACCCCCATACCATTTAATATCCCACCCAGTCTAATCTCACTCCTCTGCTCGCTCCTCATAACTATTAATATCCCACCCAGTCTAATCCCACTCTTCTACTCACCCCCATACCCTGTATTTACCACATAGTCTAATCCCACTCTCACGCTCACTCCCCATACTTTTAATATCCCTCCCAGCCTAATCCCACTCTCCCCCTCCATCCCCATAGCCTTTAATATCCCACCCAGTCTATTCACACTCTCCCTCTCATTCCCTATACCCTTTAATATCCCACCCAGTCTAATCCCACTCTCCCTCTCACTCCGCATACATTTCATATCCCACCTAGTCTAATCCCACTCTCATCCCTCACTCCCCGTACCCTTCAATATCCCACCAGCCTAATCCCACTCTCCCTCTCTCTCCCCATAACTTTTAATATCCCACCCAGTCTAATCCTACTCTCCTGCTCACTCCCCATACCCTTTAATATCCCACCCAGTCTAATCCCACTCTCCCCTCACTCCCTATATCCTTTAATATAACCACCCAGTCTAATCCCACTCTCCTGCTTACTCCCCATACCCTTTAATAGCCCACCCAGTCTAATCCCACTCTCCTGCTCAGTCCCCATAGACATTAATATCCCATCCAGTCTAATCCCACTCTCCTGAACACTCCACACACACTTTAATATCCCACCCAGTCTAATCTCACTCTTCCTCTCCCTCCCATTACCCTTTAATATTCCACGCAATCTAATCCCACTCTCCCCCTCACTACCCGTACATTTCAATATCCCACCCAGTCTAATCCCACTCTCCTGCTCACTCTCCGTATCCTTTAATATCCCACCCAGTCTAACCTCACTCTCCCTTTCATTCCCCATACTGTTTAATATCCTGCCTAGTCTAATCCCACTCTCCCTCTCCCTCTCCATACCCTTTAATATCCCACCCAGTCTATTCCCACTCTCCTGCTCACTCCCCATACCATTTAATATCCTACCCAGTCTAATCCCACTCACCCCCTCACTCCCCATACCCTTTAATATCCTACCCAGTCTAATCCCACTCTCCGGTTTACTCCCCATCCCCTTAAATATCCCACCCAGTCTAATCCCACTCTACTGCTCAGTCCGCAAACCCTTTAATATCCCACCCAGTCTAATCGCACCCTCCTGAACACTCCACACACTTTAATATCCCACCCAGTCTAATCCCACTCTCCTGCTCAGCCCCCATACCCTTTAATATCCCACCCAGTCTAATCCCACTCACCCCCTCACTCCCCATACCCTTTAATATCCCACCCAGTCTAATCGCACCCTCCTGAACACTCCACACACTTTAATATCCCACCCAGTCTAATCCCACTCTACTGCTCAGTCCGCAAACCCTTTAATATCCCACCCAGTCTAATCGCACCCTCCTGAACACTCCATACCCTTTAATATCCCACCCAGTCTAATCCCACTCTCCCTCTCATTCCCCACACCCTTTAATATCGAACCAAGTCTATTCCCACTCTCCTGCTCACTCCCCATACCATTTAATATCCCACCCAGTCTAATCCCACTCTTTTCCTCACTCCCTGTACATTTCAATATCCCACCCAGTCTAATCTCACTCTCCCCCTCACTCCCCATATCCATTAATATCCCACCCATTCTAATACCATTCTCCTGCTCAGTCCCCATACCCTTTAATATCCAACCCAGTCTAATCCCACTCTCCCTTTCATTCCCCATACTGTTTAATATCCCACCCAGTCTAATCCCACTCTCCTGATCACTCCCCATACCATTTAATATCCCACCCAGTCTAATCCCACTCTCCCTCTCATTTCCCATACCATTTAATATCCCACCCAGTCTAATCCCACTCTCCCTCTCATTCCCCATACCCTTTAATACCCCATTCAGTCTATTCCCACTCTCCCCCTCCCTCCCCATACCCTTTAATATCCCACCCAGTCTAATCCCACTCTCCTGCTCAGTCCCCATACCCTTTAATATCCTACCCAGTCTAATCCCACTCTCCCTCTCATTCCCCATACCCTTTAATACCCCATTCAGTCTATTCCCACTCTCCCCCTCCCTCCCCATACCCTTTAATATCCCACCCAGTCTAATCCCACTCTCCTGGTCAGTCCCCATACCCTTTAATATCCTACCCAGTCTAATCCCACTCTCCCTCTCATTCCCCATACCCTTTAATATCCCACCCAGTCTAATCCCACCCTCCCCCTCGCTCCCCATACCCTTCAATATCCCACCAGCCAAATCCCACTCTCCCTCTCTCTTCCCATACCTTTTAATATCCCACCCAGTCTAATCTTACTCTCCTGCTCACTCCCCATACCATTTAATATCCCACCCAGTGTAATCCCACTCTACCTGTCATTCCCCATACCCTTTAATATCCCACCCAGTCTAATCCCAGTCTCCTGTTTAATCCCCATACACTTTAAAATCCCACCCAGTCTAATCCCACTCTCTTGCTCACTGTCCATATCCTTTAACATCCCACCCAGTCTAATTCCACTCTCCTAATTTAAAATTAAAAGAGGAGATATATTAAAAAATTAATCAAACTGAAAGAGGAAAAAAAACCCTGGTCCGGATGGATTACATGCGCGCATTTTAAAATTATCTAGGAAAGAGATAGCAGAGGCATTACTACACACATTTAATAATTCATTAGAAAATGGTGTAGTGCCAGTGGACTGGCAGATAGCTAATGTAATACCAATATTGAAGAAGGGAGCTAGAACATGTCCAGGGAACTGTAGGCCAGTCAGTTTAACATCGGTGTTAGGAAAAATAATGGAGTCCCTACTGAAGGAGAAAATTGAAGAACATCTAGAAATCAAAAATATAATAATGAATAGTCAACATGGATTTCAAAAGGGATAGTCTTGCTTGACCAACCTCACTGAATTTTCTGAAGAGGTTGCAGAGCGAATAGACAATGGTAATGCAGTAGATGTAATTTATCTAGATTTTCAAAAGGCCTTCGATAAGGTACCCCATAATAGACAGATGAATAAGGTCAGGGAATGCGGAGTCAGGGGACAAGTAGCAGAATGGATTGCTGGCTGGCTTCAAGACAGACAGCAGAGTGTAGGGGTAAAGGGTAGCTATTCACAGTGGCAGAAGGTGGGCAGTGGTGTTCCACAAGGATCAGTGCTGGGACCACTGTTGTTCACAATTTATATTAACGATTTAGACTTTGGAATCAAAAACACAAATTCTAAATTTGCGGATGACACCAAATTGGGGGGATAGTCAATACTGAGGAGGATTGCAACAAATTACAGGAAGACATTAATAAACTTGCAGAATGGGCATATAATTGGCAAATGAAATTCAACACAGATAAGTGTGAGGTATTACATTTTGGTAGGAAGAATAGGGAGGTCACTTATTACTTGAAGGGTGCAAGTCTGGGTGGGGTAGAGGTGCAAAGGGATCTCGGAGTACAAATACACAAATCACTCAAAGTAGTGACACAGATTAGCAACGCCATAAAAAAAGCAAACCAGGAACTAGGGTTTATTTCTAGAGGGATAGATTGAAAAGTAGGGAAGTTATGCTAAATTTGTATCGAACCTTGGTTAGACCACACTTGGAGTACTGGGTGCAATTCTGGTCGCCATATTATAAAAGGATATAGAGGCACTGGAGAGGGTGCAGAGAAGATTTACAAGGATGATACCTGAAATGCAAGGGTATACCTATCAGGAAAGGATGAACAGTCTGGGACGCTTTTCATTTGAAAAAGGAAGGCTGAGGGGTGACCTAATTGAGGTCTTTAAAATTATGAAAGGTTTTGATAGAGTGGATACAGAGAGAGTGTGTCCACTTGTGGGGAAGAGCATAACTAGAGGCCATCAATATAAGATAGTCACCAAGAAATCAAATCGGGAATTCAGAAGAAACTTCTTTACCCAGAGAGTGGTGAGAATGTTGAACTCGCTACCACAGGGAGTGGTTGAGGCAAATCGTATAGATGCATTTAAAGGGAGGCTAGATAAGCATATGAGGGAGAAGAGAATAGAGGGTTATGCAGATAGAGTTAGATGTGGAAAGACGGGAGGAGGCTTGAATGGAGCATAAACGCCGGCATGGACTGGTTGGGCCGAATGGCCTGTTTCTGTGCCGTATATCCTATGTAATCCTGCTCACTCCCTATACCCTTAAATATTCCACCCAGTCTAATCCCACTCTCCCTCTCACTCCACACACCCTTTAATATCCCACCCAGTCTAATCCCACTCTCCTGCTCACTCCCCGTACCCTTTAATATCCCTTCCAGTCTAATCCCACTCTCTGCTCACTCCCCGTACCCTTTAATAACCCTTCCAGTCTAATCCCACTCTCTGCTCACTCCCCATACCGTTTAATATCCCACCCAGTCTAATCCCACTCTCCCCCTCACTCCAAACACCTTTTAATATCCCACCCAGTCTAATCCCACTCTCCTGAACACTCCACACACCCTTTAATATCCCACCCAGTCTAATCCCACTCTCCTGTTCACTCCCCGTACCCTTTAATATCCCTTCCAGTCTAATCCCACTCTCTGTTCACTCCCCATACCGTTTAATATCCCACCCAGTCTAATCCACTCTCCCCCTCACTCCAAACACCTTTTAATATCCCACCCAGTCTAATCCCGCTCTCTGCTCACTCCCCGTACCCTTTAATATCCCACACAGTCTAATCCCTCTCTCCTGCTCTGGACATTGCTCGAGTGCGATGCTTTGTCTTACACTAAGGCATCCTGTGCAGTGGTAAACATTAGACCCTCCTGATTGGGGGAATGCTACGTGCCTATGCTGCCGGCAGGGAAACTCACTCACTGTTATCTGATGTCTGAAATTTATTAACATTAATGGCCAGAATATCGGCAGCTCTGGGACCTTTATAATTACCCCTCCTGAGCCCCCTTTACAGTGAGATTGTCTTTATAGAGAGAGCATTCGCCATGGGTTCTCTCTCAGACAGGGAATAAGGAGCCATTAATCTATGGGGTACATCAGACTGGATATGGTGAAAGGAGTAATGTGCATCAGTCCTCTGGGTTTCTGTACGGAATTCAATGGTCAGAAATCCCACAATCAGTCGCCCTACAATTCAGTGAGGAAGGATACAGTGGAAGAGAACAGCTTTGATCCAATAGTGTAGCAGTTAATTCGACCTTTAGGAATGTCACCACCCAGATTGGTGCTGGAGGCTTCCCATTGCTGTGCCCCTGGAGATATCACTGCGTATTTGCCCATTGTTCTGGGTCTCTCATTACTACCAAGACTAACACCAACATGTCAACTAGGGCTTGGTGAGGCGACCAGCTGGCAACTCACCACAGTCCATGTCCTGTACAATTTTACAAACTCTGGGGCTTGGATGCAGTCATTTCAGTTGAAGGCTAGCTGATTAAACACTCAAATATGTTGAAATCAAACAGCTCCATCTAACTGATTACTGTGGGTTCTTCTCATTCATATATGGCCCAAATATGGTGTCCAAAGGGATTAACTACTTGAGAAAGTATCCATCAAACAGTGCTTGCAAATAAAAGAGTAAAAAACATAGGGGTAGAAATAGGTCCTCGTTCCGCCTGATTTACAGCAGACACTGGGTACAAAAAGGATCAATTTCAGGGTCACATCGCAAGTATGCCTGAAAAATGTCCCACTTGAAATTGGGTCAGGTCAGTTTTCAGGCGTCAGGGATGGCCACCTAAAGCAGGCATTAGCATGCATATGGAAGGGGCCTAAAGCCTGTTTAAATTGTGCTGCCCTGTGGATGTGGCCTAGCCAGGGGCCTCCACCGAAAAGGTGGCTAAAGAACCGTCTCTAACGCCTGTATATCCTTTTGCGTGTTACACTCCCTAATTGGCCGCATTATTGATCCGTGTAACTTGTTCGGACCTGTACGTCCAATGCCCTCCAGATGCCCTCATTAACTGGTTTACCTCATTAATAACTGACTCACACTGAACAGATGCTTTCAGACTATGACCACTCCCAAATTCTTTTCTGGGCTTTGCCAATGGGAACTTTTCAAGTTGTGCCTCTTTAAGGAGAGGCACTGGTACGGATCCAATAGGATTAGGCTCAGCAGGCCTCACAATTCCAACGGCCCCCTCCAAAATAGGATCCTTTCATGCTGATTCATAAATAGTTCGAAGGTTCATTTATCTCATTTGCTGTTTGTGGGACCTTGCTGTGCACAATTTGGCTTGCGCAATTAGCTACACATCAGCACTTAGAAGTAATTCATTGGCTCTGAAGTTCTTTGGGACGTCCTGAGGATGCAAATCCAAATTCTTTCTTTCTTCTTAACGATGTTGCCTTTTTAAGGCGAGGCACCTGTATGAACCCCAGTGAGATTACAATTGCCTCGGCCCAGAATTCCATCGGCCTAACTCAAAATAGGGCCCTTTCACGTTATATGTATTTACTGTTACATCATCCTATATCCATTTCCCGATATTTATACACATCAAAACCTCACTGCCATATCTCGGATCTGTTCCGTATCATTCACTAATATTATAAGTTGCAAGGCCCAAAACAGATCCCTCTGGAGATCCATTGGTTGATTTTTCCCAGGCAGAACCTTCTGCATTTATCACCACATGTCTTACGCTGCCCAGAGAGTTCTCAATCTCAATCTGGACAACTTGTCAACTATTCCATGGCCTCCTCATGAGCTTCATTGGAGCAACTTTGCTGAATGCCTTTGGAAAATCCAAATTAACTCTATCAATTAGATTATCCTTGACCACTAGCTCAGTTACCCTCCTCAAAGAATTACGGCAGGTTTTTAAGGCATGACTTATTACTTTTAAAACCATGTTGACTGCTCCCCATAATACCGTGCTCGTTGAATGACCTCATGCCTTTTGCCCCACCATGCATGTTGGACTATAATTACAGGGTTTGCATCTTTCACCATCTTTGTATGTTGGAACTATATTTGCCAGCTTCCAGTCCTCAGTTACTACTCTAGTATTTATGGAGCTCTGAAAAATATCAACTGAAGCATTCTTAATTTCCTCCTTTAACTCCGTGAGGATTCTATGCTGTACCCACCTGGGCCAGTTCCTGCATATTTAATTGCAGCTTATGCTGATCACAGTATTTACTGACCTCTCAATGTGCCATGGGTCACTGAACCCCATTACTGTGACTGGAAATTGCCTGCAGTCCTCCTTTGTGAAAATTGATGTGAAGAATCAATCCAATATATCTGCCAGACCCTGATCATCTGGAATAGTTTTACCCAATTTATTGTTTAGCAGTCCCACCTGTTCTTTGAGCTTCCTTCTGCTGTTACAATCGTTGTCTAGCATCTTGGGTCCCTCTTGCTGCCTGAGCTGTCTAATGGTTGTCAGAAATTAATCGCTTATTTAAAACAATACTGAAAAATGGTTTCATATTTTCCAACCTATAATCAGCTAAACGAAATCAGCTGTAGAGTTTAAATTAATTTCAAAGACTTTTGAGCATAGTTTGAAAATGGAGAAGTACGAAGAAAAAAATGCTGTGATATCCAATCCAACAAGTAATTTTATAAATTAAACTGGCATTGTGTATTGAAAGGTTCTTGCCTCTTTGAACCTTTAAGTACTGGAATTCCCCAGTGATCTGTAATGCACAAATCTGTTGTTTATGGTCTAGAACCTACAGGAGTAATGTTAAGTACTGGGAAGCTGTATTGCTGTTGTACCCAGAGACACCACCTTACAGCCCCAGGTCAGCCATAGTGCAAATCAAATAGAATGCAGCAGTCCTGCAATGCCTTAACCATACCAATGTGTCTATTCCATTTCTCAAACTATCTCTCCTTGTGGTCTACCTCAGATGACTACCAGGTTAATTCTCAAATAAGGTCAGTTTTATGGTTTGGACTTGGACCCTAGATATGGAATTAAAGCTAAGAGGAACATCAATAAAATAAGCGTGACTAGACATCATAGAGGATGAGAACAAACCTACAGGGGTATGTAGCTGCAGGAAGGAGCGTTATATTGCAGTCACGTATAAGGGTTTTCTTTGCCTATTGCAGATTATAGGTTGTTAGATGCCCTTTTTGCCAGGGCTACTTACGACAAATTTTACATGGACCGTTTCATGAGTAAATGGGGTTTTTCCCCATATAATGAATCTAGATACACATGCAGAGAGAAGTTAAACCAACGTTAATCTTTAATGCAGAGCAGGTTCATCGCAAGTGCAAGTGAGCATCACCTCTGCTCTCTTCCAAAGCAACATACTTCACACTTTTGTTCTAACTTCTAATTAGCTGGACTACCATAGCAACATATTGGGGGAAAAATTCGTGTTTGCCAGCAAAGTTGCTGGTGTTACCGGCAACTGCAGTTAACGGTCGCTGGAAATGGCTGCAACACTAACTGAGTGAAATTGGGCTGGGGGGCATGGAGATAGGTGGCGCAGCGCTCACCTTCCGTGCAACGCTTCCTGGTGGCATTGCTGGAGGGATCCGGGATGAAGTTCCTGTCCCGGTCCGGCGTTGCAGCTTCCCACAGCCAATGGGAGCGAAGCTGTGGAGCTCGCAGGGAATTGTGGGCAATGAAGAGAATTAAAGGGGCCACGCACACTGAAGCAATACAAAATAAAACGCAATGAATCAATACATTTTTCATTTTTCAGCCTTTTCTGCCTTTTAAGAAAGATTCAATATTTAAAACAAGTTCCAAATGTGAATATTCAGCTGTTAAAGCTGAATTACCTTCCTAACCTCAACAAATGGGAAAACTGCCTTAGCACTAACACAAATGGCTCAGCAAGACAGGGAAGGGGCACCGAGGGTCTCTTACGCAGCACTCCAGCTATGTGCAGGGGGTCAACACTGCAAGACAGGCCCTCGACCCACAGGGGCCAGGAGGCCCTCCAGAAAGAACGATGTGGGACCACATCACCGACACCGTCACTGCCAGCAGTGTCGCCCCCACCACCTGGCTCCAGTGCCCAAAGAAGCTTCATGACCTCAGACCACTGGTCAAGGTCAGTGAATGCACCTTCAAAAGCCGTCTCCTACCAACTGCACCACTAGCCTCACACATTGCTCATTGCACGACCCCAATCACTCATCTACCAACAATCTGCACCAATGATGAGGCACATCTCCCATTCCTAGCCTCACCTCACCCCCTTGGAGGAGACGGTGCAGGCCATTCTTGGCAGGGGCATGGATGAGCCCTTGGCCAGCGGCAGGGCTGAAAGGATACAAGATGCTGATATCCTCATACGTTATCCTCCTTCTGGCATGCACCTCTTGCTTTCCCACCCTCCCGTCAGCACAACTCCACCCTTGTGCCTTCCTCATTTCACACACCCAAGAAATGCAGCCTGTCCAGCCAGTGGGTCAACAAGAAGAGGCAGCCTGCCCAGTCAGTGAGACCGCAGGCAGAGGATTCCATCCTGGATATCCCAGCCACAAAAAGGCTGTCTGGGATGCATCCTTCTGTCTAATTCCTCTTCTTCGGCTTCCTCCTCTTCTGCGTCTTCCTTTTCCCTCTGCAAGCAGATGCCGTAAATGTGAAATGACAGCATAAAATGCTGGAAATTCTCAGTTGGTCAGGCAGCATGTCGACCTGAGACATGAAATCTGTTTTTCTCTCCATGGATGTAGTGTGACCTGCTGAGTATTCGCAGCATGTTCTATCTTCTCAAATGCCTTCATTTACCATCCGAGCCCTTGTAAGTGTCCAGCAGCACTCCCAACACACTTAAAAACTTTTCACATCCATTGCAGCAAGCCACCACTTCAATAAAATCAAAAACACCCAGTCCAAACCCTTAAATTCAAACTTACCTGAATGATGTGTATGTCTCTTTAAGAGCTGCAGACATCGCCACTGTCAGCCTGCTTGCACGGCAGGTTAACCTGGCGTGCTTAGGACCCAGCGCTGAATTCAGCGCTAGGTCAAAGTTCATGTTGGTGACGTTAAGTCGGCGTTATACACCGATTGACGTCACCACGCCGCCATTATTTTGGCAGGGCGCTGCCAGTTACCGGCAGCGCAAAGGGGAAGAGAAATATGGTGGCCGCCGCGGGACCCGCCACCAGCTGGCGAAAGAGCAGCGGATGCCATTTTATCGCCATTTCATGGCGCTACGAGTGGCGGTGAGTACATGAATTTCTAGCCCAAATTCACCAGTATTGACCTCTGTATTCACGGGTTGTTTCATCTACAAAGCAAGCCCATGTTCCTTAATCCACAAGGGAAAGAAGGGGTGAGCGTGTCACTCCATTCCGAATCTCTGCTGGCATACGGCTAGCTGGCCTCGCTACCTCTTGTTCATTCTTCATGTGTGATTGAATGACCAGATAATCTGCTCACGCTACAGTGTTGTAGTAGAGGGTTGGTGGCTTACTACGCTGCCTCTGTTGCTGCTCGGCTGAGATCAGCAAACTGGGCATCAAACCCAGGACCTTCCTGAACTTAAGATCCCTCCCTGGGTGGCGAGTTGGCTATTCGTGGAGCTACCTGCTCACAGGTTGTGTGTTGCTATTTGGGAAATAAAGGGAAAAATGTTGCATAAACTTTTTGGTTTTTAGTTGCTTGGAAATTAACTCTGTAGTTATTTCTAAAAATCCTCAGAGAAAAATAAAACCATTTTGTTATTTAACACTAAACATCCCCACCCCAACATACTGAAATGCTCCATAAAAGAGGCTTCAATATGCACTTATGCCTTTGATAAATTGAAAAGTCTGTCATCTTACATGGGATGTTGCAGGAAATACTTTCTCATTGTTTAGCCTCCAGTTTTAAAAGGGATGCCATTAAATCTGGGTTGCAACAAAGGAAGTCAATTATAGTAAATTAGTCTTTTTTAGAACAGAAAATCAACATTTCCTTGAAATAATTTGGAGCTGAATGATTTTCCTGACACAAACCAGACTCCCTTTGTCTAAATTTCAGAGCTAGTCTGACGCTCCACTTGATGTGTTTTTTTTTTCCTTTTTTGGCTTTACTCACAAGGAATTCTGCAAACAATCTTGAAACCTTTCAGTTTTGTAGAATGATCCAAAACACCCCAGGAAACCAAACATTGCCCCAGAGAGCTGGTTAGTGAAAAGAGTTACTTAACCAGAGAGCCAGCCCTGTGGGCAGCCTGCGGTTTTTTGATATGTCTGACATTTCACTGCTTGTCAGCAAACAGCTGCCACAGGTTGTCTGCTAAACAGATGTTCACCTCTGGAGCCTGTCTGCAAAAGGGCAAGGCTGTACCTACTGAAGCTCAATGAAAACTAGAGCCTTTACAATCTTTCCTTTCGACTCGGTTTGGTTTTGTCAGCTCTAGAAAGAAAGACTTGCATTTATATAGCGCCTTTCATGACCCCAGGACATCCCAAAGCACTATATAGCCAATGAAGTACTTTTGATGTGTAGTCACTGTTTCCTACATTACAACAGTGACCACACTTCAAAAGTACTTCATTGGCTTTGGGATGTCCTGAGGTCAATGAAAGGCGCTATATAAATGCAAGCCTTTTTTTCTTCTTCCTTTCTGGGCAAAACAAAACCAGATCAAACCGAGTTTGAAGAAAAGATTATGGATTGACATTAGGCTATTGGTTAAATTGGATTTCTGAGTGTGAAGTCAAAAGAACTCTTTCATACAAATCTCAATTTAACAAATGTAAGTATCAACTTTGAGAGGGTTTCTCGTCACATAGGTTCAAATCCAAACCTCATGGACTGTGTTTACCAATGTTGTCATTCCTTCAGGCTGTGCCCTGGCTGTCCCATTCTGTATATAAC
Source organism: Squalus acanthias (assembly GCA_030390025.1). Taxonomy (NCBI): domain Eukaryota; kingdom Metazoa; phylum Chordata; class Chondrichthyes; order Squaliformes; family Squalidae; genus Squalus; species Squalus acanthias. Next base: position 45,990,248 of record CM059448.1, on the reverse strand, counting down.
GTTACTGTGAAGCCCCTTGGAATGTTTTACTACGTTAAAGGTGCCATATAAATGCAAGCTTTTGCTGTTGTCTGCAAAGCACATGAGGCACACGTGAATTGGGTCTGTGGTGGAACCGTTGGTCAGGATCACGGCTTGCATGTTGTCGTGAAGCAGGCGGAGGATGGCGACAAACTTTTGAGGGCAGCCGAATTTGAGGAGGACACTCCATAATCCCTCACGGTTGACAGTGTTGAAGGCCTTTGTGAGGTCAAAGAAGGCCATGTACAGCGGTTGGTGCTGTTCCCTGCATTTCTCTTGTAATTGACGCGCGGTGAAGATCATGTCCATTGTGCCCCTTAGGTGGTGGAATCCACATTGCGACTCTGGGAGGAGCTCTTCATCCACTGGGAGAAGGCGATTGAGGAGGATTCTTGCGATGACTTTCCCTGTGGCAGACAGCAGGGAAACTCCTCCTCCATGCCCGATATGAGATTCCCAAAACAAGCGCTCTACTCGGAGCTCCGACATGGCAAGAGAGCCCCAGGTGGGCAGAGGAAATATTTCAACGACACCCTCAAAGCCTCCTTGAAAAAGTACAACATCCCCACCGACACCTGGGAATCCCTGGCCCAAGACCGCACAAAGTGGAGGAGAAGCATCCGGGAAGGCGCCGAACACCTCGAGTCTCTTCGCCGGGAGCAAGCAGAAGCCAAGCACAAGCAGCGCAAAGAGCGCACGTCAACCCAAGCACCCCACCCACCCGCCCCATCAACCACCGTCTGCCCCACCTGTGACAGAGACTGTAGGTCCCGTGTTGGACTCATCAGTCACCTGAGAACTCATTCTTAATGCGGAAGCAAGTCATCCTCGGTTCCGAGGGACTGCCTAAGAAGAAGACATGAGGCACAAGAAGCAACCAGCACCATAAGTCCCACAGTCATTCTTGTTGCTCTCCCCTGAATCCTTTTCAATGAATAAATGCTCTTATGAAGGCAGGGTGCCCAAGACTCAATATTCCAAATGTTGTTTTACCAATGAGTTACATTGAAATAACTCTACAATAAAATCAATATTTGTTCTGTTGTTGACAACAATTTCACATTGACTGGATACATTCACAAGTGGTCTATAATCACACCGAGAACCTTCTCTTTTCACTATTTCAGTGGACACCCAACCATTATGTGCACATTTCATCTTTCCTGTACCGACTACTGGTAAATCTCTGATTATCCCTTCTAGTCTCCATGCAGTTTAGGTGAACACTGATAACATCCCACAAAACACTGAGAATTTCTGGTTCTGACTCTGACCACTTTTTCACTCCTTTATAAATATTGAGATTCCATCAGCTGTCATGTTGTCCCTCAGGTACAAACAATGCTTTACTGAGCATTACTGACCTAAAATACTGCATTGCTGCCCTACATTACTGCATTACTGCCCTACATTACTGCATTAGTGGCCTACAATACTGCATTACTGCCCTGCAACAATGCATTACTGACTTACAATACTGCATTACTGACCTAAAATGCTGCATTACTGCCCTGCAATACTGCATTAGTGAGCTGCTATAAATATTGCCATACATTTTTTCACTCCTACTTCCTTGATGATTCCTCAAGGGTGGTCTAGGTGTTCCCTTAGAAATCTAAGGGTGATAATTCACTGATTCTGTGCCTCCAGCAGAGAGCTGTACTCCAAGGGAGCAGAGTTCTGGAGTTCACTTTGCATGTTGTATCTCTATCACTCTCCTTTTGAGCCTTGAAACCCATTGGGAGAGCGAGAGTGGTGATATTGCTTTTTAGGTTTTGTGTTTCTTCATTACACATGCTTTACTGAACTTCAAGTATGTTGCTAATTCCCAAGGTGACTTACTACATCTGGAATATATTCAAAGATTTGACCTGTGAGACACTTCATGCTTCCTGTACCAATTGCTTATGAAGACTGGTGTAAAGAATTAATTGAACACATCTACATTTTCAGAATCCCCATAATATCCATCCCCCAATTTATTACTGGAAGCATTTTTCTTGTTATTTAATATCTTGTTTAAATCACACAGCTGTCTATATCTATAATCTGTCTACATTAATTATCCTAAAATAGATTGGGAGAAAAAACTATGTAAAGGGCAAAGAGGGGGAAGAATTCCTGAAATGTGTACAAGAGAACTTTCTTGATCAGTGTGTTTCCAGCCCAACGAGGAAGGAAGCCATGCTGGATCTAGTTCCAGGGAATGTAGTGGGGCAAGTTTCAGTGGGGGAGCATTTGGGAAGCAGTGATAACAATATCATTGCCTCAGGCATAAGTAAATGATACATTTTCTTCAGTACAATAAGCTAAGGAATCCCTGCTACTGGTGGAATATTCCACTTTATTATATACACACAGGGCCGTATTTTGCGACCCCTACGGGTGCTTATGAAGACTGGTACGAGGTGCGTACGCGCCCGTAAGGGCCGCGCAAGTTCTGGGTTTAGGCTTGCGAAGCGTATCCCCAGGAAAAGGGCCTCCGCGGGCAGAGAGTTGCGCTATTTGCCCAAGCTGAATGCCCGTGAAATTCTTACGCCTGATAAGGCTTGCTTTTACCAGCATAAGAGTTTAAAAAAAATGAAAAATAAAACTTTATCACTCATTTATACATTAAAAACCCTGTCCAATAAGGTAAGTTTATTTTTAGCCCCATTAAAACATGTACATTTTTTTTCAAAAAATTAAATTTTTGCTTAAAATATTTAATTAAATGGCATTTTAATTAATTTTAAATATGTAATTTTAAAAAACATTTTATTTCATGTGTTTGTGTATTTTTTAAGTGATCCCCATTCAAAGTTATGGGGATTTCGTACATACGGAACTCCCATAAGTATGAATGGGGATTCCCTTCTTTTATGGGTTGGGCCGGCCCACGTGATCCCAGGGGCGATTGCGAACCGCCTGCGCCCCGGGGATACGTGGGCCTCTATCCGCGGGTACCCGGAGAGGCCCAGGAACGCGAGTCTCTGGGTAAATTCATAGATTTTTTACAGGTCGGAGGCATCCGCCCGCAGGAAGCCTCCGATCGCAAACTTTGGGCCACAATATATAGCCCTAAATCAGTGGTATTTCTAGGTCAATTGTACAAGTGAAATCAGCAGTCATATAGTTTATTTAACATCAGTCAGGTGTGGAATGCATGTTTCCACTTGTGGGGAGACCAAAAACTAGGGGCGATAAATATAATCAATGGAGAATTCAGGAGAAACTTCTTTACCCAGAGAGTGGTGAGAATGTGGAACTCGCTGCCACAGGGAGTGGTTGAGGCGAATAGTATAGATGCATTTAAGGGGAAGCTGGATAAACACATGAAGAAGGAATAGAAGGTGATGCTGATAGAGTTTGATGAAGAGGGGTGGGAGGAGGCTCGTGTGGAGCATGAACACCGGCACGGACCAGTTGGGCCGAATGGCCTGTTTCTGTGCTGTACATTCTATATAATTCTATGTAATTAATATTTTTGACTTTTCCTCCTTGTTCGGCCTATTTCCTGTTGTCACAATTTAGACCCGCTTTTGTGACATTAGGTAACACCTAAAGGGGGAAAAATTGGGTTGGTTTGCGCCTCTCGTTAGCGCCCCGGCCACGTATTGCCACGAAAATCAGTAGGAGCGCCCCACCTCCTGCTTCTGGTGCTACTACTGAATTTACGGCGGAGGGGCGCTTACTTTTTCAGGGTGCGAAAGTTAGCGCCCCGGCGACATTAGCCCCCCAAACGGGGCGTCACCCAATTTTTCCCCCAAAGTGTTTGAACCATGCTGTGCTATTATTATGTTTAACGGCGAACACGACCACCTGCTCATCTGTCCTGCCACCATAGATGGCGCTATTGGGCCTCTCAACGATATCATGGAGTCCATGGGGAATGGGCCAGTTGCCATTGCAACTTCATCACATTAACTAATTTGTTGCCAGTATCCTTTTTGTTTTATTTTCTCTGACTTTCTGCCCCATTGCCAATTTTGATTTATTAATTTAATTCCTGCTGGTGTTTGTTAAGTTATTTTGCTGGCTTTGTACCCGATTGCTAACTTTAATTATCTCCAATTCATTTACTTGCTGATGTTCCTCTCCACTCTCTGCAATTCATTCCTGAAACAAACATATTTATGTAGTAGTGTGCTGCTTATGTTACTGGACTGATAACCCGGAGCACGTAAGTTCAAATCCCATCATGGCAGATTGAGAATTTTAATTCAGTTTAAAAAAAATCTGGAAATAAAAGCTGGTATCAGTAAAAGTGAGCATGAAATAGTCAGATTGTCGTAAAAACCCAACTGACATCCTTACCCAGTCTGGTCTATCAGTGATTCCAGTCCCACACCAAAGTGGTTGACTCTTAACTGCCCTCTGAAGTGGTTGAACAAGCCACTCAGTTGTATCAAACTGGCCACTAGGGGATGGGCAATAAATGCCGGCCTTGCCAGCGACATCCACATCTCAAGAACAAGTAATAATAAAATTAATTCATCAGCATGTGTGCAGTTTTTCCTGGCACACTGTTGCTCACGTTTCCCACGGCACTGCTTCCTGTCCGACTCAACATAACCTCAGGCCTGTAACGCAACACTTGTAGTCAGCACATTTATTTTTGGCATGAACTTATTTCCTTTTAATATTGTCCCTGCTTTGCTTTCCCTTCATCCCCCTTCTTTCCCGCTCCCATATCCAATGAAAGTCATGCGACCAGGGCCGCATTAACACATGGGTCTGTGGGGCCTGTGCCCAGGTGAAATATGAGGCTCCGCTGGGGGCCTGGTGAAATATGGAGCTCCACCAGTGTCCCGGTAAAATATGGAGCTCCACTGGTGTCCTGGTGAAATATGGAGCTCTACCGGTCTCCCGGTGAAATATGGAGCTCCGCTGGTCTCCCGGTGAAATATGGAGCTCCACTGGTCTCCCGGTGAAATATGGAGCTCTACCGGTCTCCCGGTGAAATATGGAGCTCTACCGGTCTCCCGGTGAAATATGGAGCTCTACCGGTCTCCCGGTGAAATATGAACCTCTGCAGCTCTTCACAAGGTTGGATATTTCATCTTTAGGCATTTTATTACACGTTTATGTTTTAATGGATGAGTGCGGGAGCAGCGCCGGTCAGCGTTGTGTGAGGGGAACCCCAAATGTTCTTGCTGCCCAGGCCCCAAGAATTCCTAATGTGGCCCTGCCTGCTACCAAATGCAAAGCTGATTATGTCCCATTTGTTTAACTGCCGCCTAGTGGTAGCATTCCCACCTCGGAGTCAGAAGGTGCAGGGTTCGAGTCCCGGCAAGCTCCGGCTCTGAATTTCGGTGTTGACATCCAGCGGGATCCTCGTGTCCGGTGGGTGTGGGTGGCCCCCCCTTTATCATACGGGTTGTGGGAGCCCATAAACCCTCCCGCCATACAGGACTAATTACTCGATCGGCTGGTATAAAGATGGTTACGGCCTGTCAGACTGTTAATCAGCCTACGAATCCTTCCCCTACTTCACACGTGAAGATATAAAAACAACAACTGCCACTTGGTGCTAAATATATATCGAAACACTTACATTTGTGCACACTTCCTGTGTCACACTCACCTCCTGTAACATTTTCCCTGTCACTCTTTGTTGACTGGCTGAAAATAAAACAGTAGCAAATCGAAACCTCAGAGGTTGGGAATGTATAAATCAAAAGTGAGGCGAGGCGAGAAAACTGCCAATTACCAGGTACTTCTGAAAACAACCAATCCTGAATGACCAGTCAGGATAACCTGCCAACGAACGATAAGGGAAGATGAACCAGTCAAATCACAGAAGAAACTTTCTGGGGGAAAAAAAATCATCTGTCGTTTTTTCTCAGTCACTGAGATTTCTGTTTGCCCAAAATACAGTTTGTAACATAAAAAACTCATAAAAGTTACACGTTTCACAAAACCATTATTAAATCGAATGATCAAGTTGTATCTTTGAGTGCCTCCATTTGTACTTTTACTCGAAGGCCTAAGCCTCTCCCACAAATCTGGCCTTGGACGATGTTTTCACTCAAGCTATGACTGAAGGCAGTGTGCAACTTACACTATTTCACAGGACTTCACTGCACAATGAAGTTAAGTACGTTTTGAATGAAACTTTTAAAATAGAAGTTATTAACTTCATTTTACTTCAGAAAGCATGTCAAGCTGAGAGAGAGAGAGACACACACACACAGAGAGAGAGACACACACACACAGAGAGAGAGAGACACACAGAGAGAGAGAGAGAGACACACACACACACAGAGAGAGAGAGAGAGACACACACACACACACACAGAGACTGTCCCATTGTTTACACTAACAGTTAAAAAACAAATCGCTGTTTAAAGATCTGGTCATCCAGCTGCCGTTTGTGAGTGAAACACTCGAGGAGATTTCTATATCATTACTTCTTTACTCTTGTACTCAATGCCCCCATTTATAAAACCCAAGATGCTGTAGCCCGTCAGTGTCTTCCCACTGAGCATATACTTCTATTCCTTGTTATCCTTCAAAAATATATTACGTCACACTACTCCACATTAAATTCCACCTGCTCCTGACTGCCCCATTCCGCCAAACAGTCTGTGTCCTCCGCCAACCCGTTTGCCCCATTCCTCCAACCAGTCTGTGTCCTGCTGGAGTTTTTGCACCCCTCCTCGTTATTTGCCGGACCCCCACTTTTGTGTTGTCAGCACATTTCAATGGCCCGGAATTTACAGTCAGCGGCGAAGTGATGGCGCTCACCACTGATCTCGAAGAAAGCTGCTCGCAAAGATAAAACATAGAAACATAGAAACATAGAATCTAGGAGCAGGAGTAGGCCATTCGGCCCGTCGAGCCTGCTCCGCCATTCAATACGATCATGGCTGATCATCCAAATCCAGTACCCTGTCCCTGCTTTTTAATCCCCACAGTACACATATCCCACCCTACCCCCGTAACCCCACGTATTTAATTCCCCCTAACATATCCCATCCTATCCCCATAACCCCACATATTTAATCCCCCCTAACACTAAGGGTCAATTTATCATAGCCAAATCAACCTAACCCACACATTTTTGGACTGTGGGAGGAAACCGGAGCACCCGGAGGAAACCCACGCAGACACGGGGAGAATGTGCAAACTCCACACAGACAGTCACCCGAGGTCAGATTCGAACCCGGGTCTCTGGCGCTGTGAGGCACCGATCTCTGTGCTGTGAATTTCACCTCTCCCGACATTAGTTTGAATCTGGCGGCAAATCAAACGAATCTCCAGCGACCAGCAACAGACATCAAGCTGGCTAAGCAGCCAATTACATTGAAGAATTCTCACAGACAGAAAACCAGGAAGTAAAATGAACAGATTATAATTTACTTTTTATTAATTGTACAGAGAGCAAAATAAAGATTGGGACATACACATAGGATTAAGGTAGAAGCTGAAATATCATAAACAACCTTTAAAAATAGTTATATTAAAAAATGTAATTCTTAATGCTATTAATGGAAAAAATTGACATTCCACAAATATAAAATTAGTTTTTCAGAGCCAGAACGGTTGTTCAGCAGTCAATATGCCATTAAAAACCCAGTTAAGTCTCTTTCAACAAGGCTTAATGTTTTCGGGTTTTTTTTAACAGCGATATTCCAGCATAATAGGGAAAGCTTTCATCAGGAACTACAGTTCAATGTGATTTTAATTGATTGCCGGCTCCGGGGAGTTCCACAGTGCAACCTGTGGAGAATCGTAGAATCACTGACCACAGCTTCTGGATTTCCGCGTTTATCTACGCATGCGCTGACTCCGGAAGTTGCTGTCACTTTCAGAGGAGTAATGACTGCGAACGCTGACAGTTTTGCCATCATTACCAACAACAAGTTGTATTTATATAGGGCCTTTAACGTAGTAAAATGTCCCAAGGCGCTTCACAGGAGCGTAATCGGGCAAAATTTGACACTGAGCCACCTGAGGAGATATTAGGGCAGATGACTAATAGCTTGGTCGAAGAGGTGGGTTTTAAGGAGCATCTTAAAGGAGGAAAGAGAGGTAGAGAGGCGGAGAGGTTTAGAGAGGAAATTCCAGAGCTTAGGACCTAGGCAGCTGAAGGCACGGCCACCAATGGTAGACTGATGGAAATCGGGTATGCTCAAGAGGCCAGAATTGGAGGAGCGCAGAGATCTCGGGGGGGTTGCAGGACGTCCCAAAGTGCTTTACAGCCAATTAAGTACTTGCTCTTGTGATCATAAGAACATAAGAAATAAGAGCAGGAGTAGGCCATACGGCCCCTCGAGCCTGCTCCGCAATTCAATAAGATCATGGCTGATCATCGACCTCAACTCCACTTTCCCGCCCGATCTCCATATCCCTTGATTCCCCTAGAGTCCAAAAATCTATTTCTTAGCCTTGAATATACTCAAAGACTCAGCATCCACAGCCCTCTGGGGCAGAGAATTCCAAAGATTCACAACCCTCTGAGTGAAGAAATTCCTCCTCATCTCAGTCTTAAATGGCCTACCCCTTATCCTGAGACTATGCCCCCTAGTTCTAGACACTCCAGCCAGGGGAAACAGCCTCTCAGCATTACCCTGTCAATCCCCTTCAGAATCTTGTATGTTTCAATGAGATCACCCATCATTCTTCTAAACTCCAGAGAGTATAGGCCCATTCTACACAATCTCTCATCATAGGACAGCCCTCTCATCCCAGGAATCAATCTAGTGAACCTTCGTTGCACCGCCTCCAAGGTAAGTATATCCTTCCTTAGATAAGGAGACCAAAACTGTGCACAGTACTCCAGGTGTGGTCTCACCAAGGTCCTGTACAATTGTAGCAAGACTTCCTTACTCTTATACTCCAACCCCCTTGCAATAAAGGCCAACATGCCATTTGCCTTCCTTATTGCTTGCTGTACCTTGCATGCTAGCTTTCTGTGTTTCTTGCACGAGGACACCCAAATCTCTCTGAACACCAACATTTGAAAGTTTCTCACAATTTAAAAAATATTCTGTTTTTCTATTCTTCCTACCAAAGTGAATAACCTCACATTTCCCTACATTATACTCCATCTGCCACCTTACTGCCTGCTCACTTAGTCTATCTATATCCCTTTGCAGACTCTTTGTGTTCTCCTCACAGCTTACTGTCCCACCTAGCTTTGTATCATCAGCAAACTTGGATACATTACACTCGGTCCCTTCATCTAGGTCATTAATATAGATCTTTCAGTAGATTGTAGTGCTGTGGAGACAGACCTTGACACCACCGCAAGCTCCGGGCCAATATATATACACACAGAATGTCGGTAACAAGCCTTCTGTGAGGCAACTCAAACACCCCCTAAAACTCCATATACACATCTACAGCACTCCCTTTATTTACACGATCAGTCACTTCTTCAAAAATTTGATTCGATTTGTCAAACTTGACTCACCTTTTAACAAACCCACGCTGCCTGTCCTTGATTAACCCAAATATTTCTAATTTGTACGATATATAGCTTTCAAATTAAACTAAAAACTGTACAGTCTCCCTTAATTATGTGCAAATCTGATATAAGCAATATCTTGTTTGTGGCAATATCTTGAGACATAGAAATTACTATTATCTAAATAAGAATAATCGATTGTATCAGCAGTCCTTTTATGTTAAGTCTGCTTATGTGCAACTTAATGTTTCTGTCCTGACAGGTATCGAACAATATTTCACATGTACATTACACTTCTGAATTGAGCATGCGTGTTCTCAAATACTGAGGCTTTGAACATGCACCAAACATATCTACAGGCTACACCTACAGAATGCAGACACTGATTCTGGGGAATTGACATTTGGCCAAACTCCCTGCAGCTTCCCTGATGATTATGGAGAGTCCCAAGGACCAGCACAGCTATCCAAGACCACAAATATACAAGGAACTGACTTCCAGCAGTAACCTAATTTACAGAAACATGACTCTGAGGACCGAGAGTGAGAGATACAGTCTTGAGATAGGCAGAGTGTCGGAGAATCAGCAGCTGCCCACAGCTGCCTGCTGACCTCTGAAACCCTAAGTGCAACCAGATGTGATTGGACCAGCATCATTGGAACCAGATGTTGTGTACAGTAGCAATGCGCAGGATTTAGACGCCAGAGCAGTCCAGGAGGCGAGTTGGCAATTTAAATATTTTAATGAGGCTGGCAGCCTCTGATTTAACCTGTTTTACAAGTTTAACTGTGGCCGGCCGGGCTTCCCACCTTGAGAAACCCAGCAGCTAAAGAAAGACTTGCATTTCTATAGCGCTTTTCACGACCATCGGACATCTCAAAGCACTTTACAGTCAATGAAGTACTTCTGAAGTGGAGTCACTGTTGTAATGTGGGAAACACAGCAGCCAATTTGCGCACAGCAAGCTCCCACAAACAGCAATGTGATAATGACCAGATAATCTGTTTTAGTGATGTTGATTGAGGGATAAATATTGGCCAGGACACTGGGGATAACTCCCCTGCTCTTCTTCGAAATAGTGCCATGGGATCTTTTAAATCCACCTGAGAGAGCAGACGGGGCCTCGGTTTAACGTCTCATCCGAAAGACGGCACCTCCGACAGTGCAGCACTCCACTGGAGTGTCAGCCTAGCATTTATGTGCTCAAGTCCCTGGAGTGGGATTTCCACCCACAGCCTTCTGACTCAGAGATGAGTGTGCTACCCACAGAGCCATGGCTGAAATGAGGCAAAGATAGCTTCGGAGAGAAGGTAAGTGCCTTCACAGCACTGCTTGTGGGTGAGAAGGAGCAGGAGTGCTGCCCCCCCCCCCCCCTGCCCACCCTGGACCCTCAAGCTCACCCCAACAGACTCACCCCATACAAAGGCCCCCGGGGTCGGGGATCAGACCTCTCCCCGGGATCGGACACCCCACTCCCCACCCCGGGGTCAGCGAGCGGACCCCTCCGTCAGGATCGGGACCGCCGCTCCCCACCCTCGGGTCATGGATCGGGCCTACCTGCTCCTGCGGCCTGCTCCGGAGTGCTCCCCATGACTGGAGGCCAAGCCCGTCAATCAGGCTGACTTCGGGGCGCGGAACCTATCAGGGCCAAAAGTTGCAAGCTGTGGAATTAAAACTCCACAGCACGCGGGGAAACACAGACTTCCGGATTTCCCGTCTGAAACTCCGGCCCTCGCCTCTGTAACCCACCCCGTTAATATCCAGGCCTTAGAGTCTGCACATTCAGTGATAGGCTGTGCTAGTCAGATGATTGCCCCTTCGGTAACAATCTCAGACTAAATTGACTGGACAAAATTACCTCATTCATTCTGATCCTCCAGTTGCGCTGGGGTAAATGATAATATCACAAATAGTAACAGTTGAAGTTTTTAATAGATTTGATCATATCAGAATTTATAACTGAGCTATTAATAGAGAAACGACGTGGGATTTGAATTAATGTTTCTGCGGTTTTTCTAAAGCTTCTTTTTTTAACTGTGGGCAATAGGTTCTCTAATGTCCCACAAACAGATTGAGGTAAATAACTGGTCAATCTGCTTTGGCGGTGTTGCTTTAAGGGTAAATGTTGACCAGGACATTTCAAACAGTACCCAGGGATCTTTTACATACACCTGAGTCCAATAAGATGCTCTTGAATAATTTAAATAGAAATAGGATGCGGCATGGGATTCTGTTGGGTGTTAGTGCTGGGTTTTGCCAAATGATATAAAATGAACAAGATGCTGCAGGATGAAGATCTAAAGGTCCAGAAGGACTCAATTTAACATCTATACAGCCTTTAGTAGAATGCAGAACTCCATCCGTGTTGTAACACTAAGGGTTTGAAATTCCTGTGTGCACTTTAAATGCCAGCCGTGGCTCAGTGGGTAGCACTGTCACCTCTGAGTCAGAAGGTTGTGGGTTCATAGTCCCACTCCATGAGAATTGAGCACAAAAATCTAGACTGACACTCCAGTGCAGCATTGAGAGAATGCTGCACTGTCAGAGGTGCCACCTTTGGGATAAGATGTTATACCGAGGCCCCGTCTGCCCCCTCAGGTGCACGTAAAAGATCCCATGGCACTATTTTGAAGAAGAGCAGGGGAGTTATCCCCGGTGTCCTGGCCAATATTTATCCCTCAACCAACATCACTAAAATAGATGATCTGATCATTTATCTTATTGCTGTCTTTGAGATCTTGCTGTGTGCAAATTGGCTGCTGTGTTTGCCTCCATAACAACCTCAAAAGTACTTAATTGGCTTAAATGGAAGTTCTTTCTATCTTTCCTTCCTCTTTCACAATGTTGTTAACAAATAAACAACTTATTAACGTTTTAAGACCAGCATGCAGCAATCTGACTCTCTGTATTAGTGTACAAACATAGCACAGAGAGGAATTTCAGTCCCTGCGTGCAATGAAAGAAAACTGAAAATCTGAGAGAACAGAACCTGCTGGAAATGCACCGACAGTGGGTCGGTCTGAAAGCGAATTATTACAATGGGAACTGCTATTTATGTAAAACCTTTAACACAGATAACGTCCCATGGCATTTTACAGAGAGGGCAGGGAAGAAGTACATCGGACTAGATTATAGAAAGGGGGTTGGGCCACGGAGGGGGTGATTATAGGGGGTGACCAAAAGCCTGTTGGAAAGATGGGCTTTCTGAAGGTTTTAAATTGTGTGGGGTGGGAGGGCATTCCAGAGAGTAGGACTAAGGAGCTGAAGACTTTGCTGCCAATGGTGGGTCAAAGGGAAAGATCGAATCAATCAATCATAGAATCATGGAATAATACAGCACAGGAGGTGGCCATTCGGCCCATCCTGCCTGTGCTAGCTCCTTGAAAGAGCTATGCAATTAGTCCCACTCCCCTGCTCTTTCCCCATAGGCCTGCAAGGAGGTCATGGACAGGCCAGAGTCAGAGGAACGGAAGATGTGAGAAGGGACGGAAGATCAGCATTAAAGGTTAATGTTTTGGGTGTCAACTCAACTCCGCCATCTGTTTCAAATCCCGCACTAAATCCCATTCCCTGTCAGCCCAGCCCTCACCAATCTCCACTGGATTCCCTGTCAGCCCAGCCCTCACCAATCTCCACTGGATTCCCTGTCAGCCCAGCCCTCACCAATCTCCACTGGATTCCCTGTCAGCCCAGCCCTCACCAATCTCCACTGGATTCCCTGTCAGCCCAGCCCTCACCAATCTCCACTGGATTCCCTGTCAGCCCAGCCCTCACCAATCTCCACTGGATTCCCTGTCAGCCCAGCCCTCACCAATCTCCACTGGATTCAAAACCCCACGCCCTTATTTGCAGGTCGCTCACTGGACTGCACCTCTAAAACTCTGCAGCCTCCTCCTGCCCTACACGCCAGTGCCTACCCTCTGCTCCTCCGATTCAAACCTCACTGCCTCCCCCTCCCTCCACTTCACCTGTAACCACAGGGCCCTCAGCTGTCTTGGCCCCACACTGAAACTCACCCTGAACCCCTCCCCCTCAGTACCTCTCTCCCAGCTGTCAAAAGCCTCCTCTAGACCCCTCTCCTTGACCAGGCCTTTAATCACCTCCCCTAACTCCCCCCCACTGATTGGTGATATTTTTTGCCTGTGAAGCATTTAACTACATTAAAGACACTTTATCGGAGCTGGAAAGGAGAATTACAAATAGCACGACATCGAGTATACAGATGCACCTTACAAATTCCACCACATCAACAATAAACATTTACAGCACAGGAACAGACCATTCAGCCCATGTTGTCTGTGCCAACTCTGTGCGAGAGCAATCCCAAACTAATCCCACTGCCCCGTTCTTCCCCCATAGCCCTGTATCAATCCCAAACTAATCCCACTGCCCCGTTCTCCCCCCATAGCCCTGTATCAATCCCAAACTAATCCCACTGCCCCGCTCTCTCTCCATAGCCCTGTACCAATCCCAAACGAATCCCACTGCCCCGCTCTCTCCCCATAGCCCTATATCAATCCCAAACTAATCCCACTGCCCCGCTCTCTCTCCATAGCCCTGTACCAATCCCAAACTAATCCCACTACCCGCTCTCTCCCCATAGCCCTGTACCAATCCCAAACTAATCCCACTGCCCCGCTCTCTCCCCATAGCCCTGTATCAATCCTAAACTAACCCCAATGCCACATTCTCTCCCCGTAGCCCTGTATCAAAGCCAAACTAATCCCACTGCCCACTCTCTCCCCATAGCCCTGTCTCAATCCCAAACTAATCCCACTGCCCCGCTCTCTCCCCATAGCCCTGTATCAATCCTAAATTAATCCCACTGCCCACTCTCTCCCCGTAATCCTGTCTCAATCCAAAACTAATCCCACTGCCCCACTCTCTCCCCATAGCCCTGTATCAAACCCCAAACTAATCCCACTGCCTCACTCTCTCCCCATAGCCCTGTATCAATCCCAAACTAATCCTACTGCCCCGCTCTCTCCCCATAGTCCTGTGTCAATCCAAAACTATTCCCACTGCCTCGCTCTCTCCCCATAGCCCTGTATCAATCCCAAACTAATTCCACTGCTCCGCTCTCTCCCCATAGCCCTGTATCAATCCCAAACTAATCCCACTGCCCCACTCTCTCCCCATAGCCCTGTATCAATCACAAATTAATCCCACTGCCACGCTCTCTCCCATAGCCCTGTTTCAATCCCAAACTAATCCCACTGCCCCGCTCTCTCCCCAGAACCCTGTATCAATCCCAAACTAATCCCACTGCCCCACTCTTTCCCCATAGCCCTGTATCAATCCCAAACTAATCCCACTGCCCCGCTCTCTCCCCATAGCCCTGCATCAATCCCAAACTAATCCCACTGTTCCACTCTCTCCCCATAGCCCTGTATCAATCCCAAACTAATCCCACTGCCCCGATCTCTCCCCATAGCCCTGCATCAATCCCAAACTAATCCCACTCCCTGCGCTCTCCCCATAGCCCTGTGTCAATCCAAAACTAATCCCACTGCCTCGCTCTCTCCCCATAGCCCTGTATCAATCCCAAACTAATCCTACTGCCCTGCTCTCTCCCCATAGCCCTGTATCAATCACAAATTAATCCCACTGCCACGCTCTCTCCCATAGCCCTGTTTCAATCCCAAATTAATCCCACTACCTGCTCTCTCCCCAGAACCCTGTATCAATCCCAAACTAATCCCACTGCCCCACTCTCTCCCCATAGCCCTGTATCAATCCCGAACTAATCCCACTGCCCCGCTCTCTCCCCATAGCCCTGCATCAATCCCAAACTAATCCCACTCCCTGCGCTCTCCCCATAGCCCTGCATCAATCCCAAACTAATCCCACTCCCTGCGCTCTCCCCATAGCCCTGTATCAATCCCAAACTAATCCCACTGCCCCGCTCTCTCCCCATAGCCCTGCATCAATCCCAAACTAATCCCACTCCCTGCACTCTCCCCATAGCTCTGTATCAATCCCAAACTAATCCCACTGCCCCACTCTTTCCCCATAGCCCTGTATCAATCCCAAACTAATCCCACTGTCCCGCTCTCTCCCCATAGCCCTGTATCAATCCCAAACTAATCCCACTGCCCCGCTCTCTCCCCATGGCCCTGTATCAATCCCAAACTAATCCCACTGTCCCGCTGTCTCCCCATAGCCCTGTATCAATCCAAAACTAATCCCACTGCCTCGCTCTCTCCCTATAGCCCTGTATCAATCCCAAACTAAT
Source organism: Squalus acanthias (assembly GCA_030390025.1). Lineage (NCBI taxonomy): Eukaryota > Metazoa > Chordata > Chondrichthyes > Squaliformes > Squalidae > Squalus > Squalus acanthias. The sequence continues at coordinate 45,974,598 of CM059448.1, read as the reverse complement.
CCCACTGCCCCGCTCTCTCCCCATAGCCCTGTATCAATCACAAATTAATCTCACTGCCCCACTCTCTCCCCATAGCCCTGTATCAATCCCAAACTAATCCCACTGCTCCGCTCTCTCCCCATAGCCCTGTATCAATCACAATCTAATTCTACTGCCCCGCTCTCTCCCCATAGCCCTGTATCAATCACAAATTAATCTCACTGCCCCGCTCTCTCCCCATGGCCCTGTATCAATCCCAAACTAATCCCACTGTCCCGCTGTCTCCCCATAGCCCTGTATCAATCCAAAACTAATCCCACTGCCTCGCTCTCTCCCCATAGCCCTGCATCAATCCCAAACTAATCCCACTGCCCCGCTCTCTCCCCATAGCCCTGTATCAATCACAAATTAATCTCACTGCCCCACTCTCTCCCCATAGCCCTGTATCAATCCCAAACTAATCCCACTGCTCCGCTCTCTCCCCATAGCCCTGTATCAATCCCAATCTAATCCTACTGCCCCGCTCTCTCCCCATAGCCCTGTATCAATCACAAATTAATCTCACTGCCCCGCTCTCTCCCCATGGCCCTGTATCAATCCCAAACTAATCCCACTGTCCCGCTGTCTCCCCATAGCCCTGTATCAATCCAAAACTAATCCCACTGCCCCGCTCTCTCCCCATAGCCCTGTATCAATCACAAATTAATCTCACTGCCCCACTCTCTCCCCATAGCCCTGTATCAATCCCAAACTAATCCCACTGCTCCGCTCTCTCCCCATAGCCCTGTATCAATCCCAATCTAATCCTACTGCCCCGCTCTCTCCCCATAGCCCTGTATCAATCACAAATTAATCTCACTGCCCCGCTCTCTCCCCATGGCCCTGTATCAATCCCAAACTAATCCCACTGTCCCGCTGTCTCCCCATAGCCCTGTATCAATCCAAAACTAATCCCACTGCCTCGCTCTCTCCCCATAGCCCTGTATCAATCCCAAACTAATCCCACTGCTCCGCTCTCTCCCCATAGCCCTGTATCAATCCCAAACTAATCCCACTGCCCCACTCTCTCCCCATAGCCCTGTATCAATCATAAATTAATCCCACTGCCACGCTCTCTCCCATAGCCCTGTTTCAATCCCAAACTAATCCCACTGCCCCGCTCTCTCCCCAGAACCCTGTATCAATCCCAAACTAATCCCACTGCCCCACTCTTTCCCCATAGCCCTGTATCAATCCCAAACTAATCCCACTGCCCCGCTCTCTCCCCATAGCCCTGCATCAATCCCAAACTAATCCCACTGTTCCACTCTCTCCCCATAGCCCTGTATCAATCCCAAACTAATCCCACTGCCCCGATCTCTCCCCATAGCCCTGCATCCATCCCAAACTAATCCCACTCCCTGCGCTCTCCCCATAGCCCTGTATCAATCCCATACTAATCCCACTGCTCCGCTCTCTCCCCATAGCCCTGTATCAATCCCAATCTAATCCTACTGCCCCGCTCTCTCCCCATAGCCCTGTATCAATCACAAATTAATCTCACTGCCCCACTCTTTCCCCATAGCCCTGTATCAATCACAAATTAATCCCACTGCCACGCTCTCTCCCATAGCCCTGTTTCAATCCCAAACTAATCCCACTACCTGCTCTCTCCCCAGAACCCTGTATCAATCCCAAACTAATCCCACTGCCCCACTCTCTCTCCATAGCCCTGCATCAATCCCAAACTAATCCCACTCCCTGCACTCTCCCCATAGCCCTGTATCAATCCCAAACTAATCCCACTGCCCCACTCTTTCCCCATAGCCCTGTATCAATCCCAAACTAATCCCACTGTCCCGCTCTCTCCCCATAGCCCTGTATCAATCCCAAACTAATCCCACTGCCCCGCTCTCTCCCCATGGCCCTGTATCAATCCCAAACTAATCCCACTGTCCCGCTGTCTCCCCATAGCCCTGTATCAATCCAAAACTAATCCCACTGCCTCGCTCTCTCCCCATAGCCCTGTATCAATCCCAAACTAATCCCACTGCCCCGCTCTCTCCCTATAGCCCTGCATCAATCCCAAACTAATCCCACTGCCCCGCTCTCTCCCCATAGCCCTGTATCAATCACAAATTAATCTCACTGCCCCACTCTCTCCCCATAGCCCTGTATCAATCCCAAACTAATCCCACTGCTCCGCTCTCTCCCCATAGCCCTGTATCAATCCCAATCTAATCCTACTGCCCCGCTCTCTCCCCATAGCCCTGTATCAATCACAAATTAATCTCACTGCCCCGCTCTGTCCCCATAGCCCTGTATCAATCCCAAACTAATCCCACTGCCCCACTCTCTCCCCATAGCCCTGTATCAATCCCAAACTAATCCCCCTCCCTGCGCTCTCCCCAGAACTCTGTATCAATCCAAAACTAATCCCACTGCCCCACTCTCTCCCCCTAGCCCTGTATCAATCCCAAACTAATCCCACTGCCCCACTCTTTCCCCATAGCCCTGAATCAATCCCAAACTAATCCCACTCCCTGCGCTCTCTCCCCATAGCCCTGTATCAATCCCAAACTAATCCCACTGCCCCGCTCTCTCCCCATAGCCCTGTATCAATCCCCAACTAATCCCACTGCCCCACTCTCTCCCCATAGCCCTGTATCAATCACAAATTAATCTCACTGCCCCGCTCTGTCCCCATAGCCCTGCATCAATCCCAAATTAATCCCACTGCCCCGCTCTCTCCCCATAGCCCTGTATCAATCCCAAACTAATCCCACTCCCTGAGCTCTCCCCAGAACTCTGTATCAATCCCAAACTAATCCCACTGCCCCACTCTCTCCCCCTAGCCCTGTATCAATCCCAAACTAATCCCACTGCCCCACTCTTTCCCCATAGCCCTGAATCAATCCCAAACTAATCCCACTGCCCCGCTCTCTCCCCATAGCCCTGTATCAATCCCAAACTAATCCCACTGCCCCGCTCTCTCCCCATGGCCCTGTATCAATCCTAAACTAATCCCACTGTCCCGCTCTCTCCCTATAACCCTGTATCAATCCAAAACTAATCCCACTCCCTGCGCTCTCTCCCATAGCCCTGTATCAATCCCAAACTAATCCCACTGCCCCGCTCTCTCCCCATACCCCTGTATCAATCCCAAACTAATCCCACTGCCCCGCTCTCTCCCCATAGCCCTGTATCAATCCCAAACTAATCCTACTGCCCCACTCTCTCCCCATAGCCCTGTATCAATCCCAAACTAATCCCACTGCCCCGCTCTCTCCCCATAGCCCTGTATCAATCCCAAACTAATCCCACTGCCCCGCTCTCTCCCCGTAGCCCTGTATCAATCCCAAACTAATCCCACTGCCCCACTCTCTCCCCATAGCCATGTATCAATCCCAAACTAATCCCACTGCCCCGCTCTCTCCCATAGCCCTGTATCAATCCCAAACTAATCCCACTGCCCCGCTCTCTCCCCATAGCCCTGTATCAATCCCAAACTAATCCCACTGCCCCGCTCTCTCCCCATAGCCTGGTATCTTTCTCTGCTTTAAATATTTATCCACTTTTCCCTTTAAAGATGCAGTGGTCTCTGCCTCAACCACTCCCTGTGGCAAAGCATTCCATGTTCCAACAGCCCTCTGTGTAAAGACATTCTCCAAACCCTCCTCCTCACTCACTGACCACATACATTGATGCCCCCTTGTCACTGACTCCACACCTAGAGGAAATCGTTTTTCGCTATTCAGTATCAAAACTTTTCATAATTTTAATAAGCTCAATTAAACACCTTTTCTGAATGCATCCTCTTAACTTGCAAGCACACACAGAAAACACAAAACACTGTCCGTATGAAAAGTGTGCCCAGGATCTGGGAGCATTGAAATCGGGATCACAACTGATTCGCGGTTCTATATAACTGCCGCAAGGCACAGGTCTCAGCTCAGCTACACTGAATAAACAAGAAAAGAGTCATGTTATGGAAAAGGCCCCTTTATTTTAGATTTAAATTTGATAGAAGCTCAGGGGGAAACTGTTTGTGCTGGCGCTAATGCTGGTTATTCCCCGTTCTGGTGTATCTCAAGGCTGCAGCAGTGACACAGAAGTGTGTTTAATCACGGTTTAATTTCCATGTTTGAGGTCCAGCCAAAAACTACTAAGGACATTGAGAATGAAAAATTGTTTCCTCCTAAATTATTGCGAAGTAACTTTCATTTCCTCCTCTGTCTGTGTTTGTACCTTTCTCGGGAATTGATGTCTAATTGTATGATTTAAGCTAAGTGGACAAGTGGCGTTAAAGATATGTGAATGAAGTCAGATTTCCTTATATTTAGTTTTAAATAACTTTGTAGCATTCAGCAACAACAACTTGCATTTATATAGCGCCTTTAACATAGTAAAACGTCCCAAGGCGACTTATACAAGCAAGTTTATAGAGATTATCAGTGGGCAATTTATCACAAAGCAAACACTTAAAAGGGCATGATCATCCCAGTTAAAAAGGCAATGCCATCCTATAGTCTTGTCAGACATTTTTTAACACTTGGTGACACATGTTGACTTCATCAAGTGCACAAAGTCAGCAGGTTATTTGTAGGTTTGTCAGGGTAAATTTGTAGAAAAACAGATTCAGGAGAATGATATCGCTAGAGTGCTGAGAATATCGGTTACAGTATTGCCCTCCCCTCTCTCGAGTGGCTATTATATATAATATATTTATACGTTATACTAGGACATCTCCCATTGCTCATGGTGCAAGCACAGTGGGGCAGTCATCTTGGGAATGGAACATGGGGCAAAACAGTTAAGAGAGAGCAGAGCATGGACTGGGGCCTGAGCAGCTGGGCGAGGTGGGGCCTGAGCATGGACTGGGGGCCTGAGCAGCTGGGCGAGGTGGGGCCTGAGCATGGACTGGGGCCTGAGCAGCTGGGCGAGGTGGGGCCTGAGCATGGACTGGGGGCCTGAGCAGCTGGGCGAGGTGGGAGCTGAGCATGGACTGGGGGCCTGAGCAGCTGGGCGAGGTGGGGCCTGAGCATGGACTGGGGGCCTGAGCAGTTGGGCGAGGTGGGGCCTGAGCATGGACTGGGGGCCTGAGCAGCTGGGCGAGGTGGGGCCTGAGCATGGACTGGGGCCTGAGCAGCTGGGCGAGGTGGGGCCTGAGCATGGACTGGGGGCCTGAGCAGCTGGGCGAGGTGGGGCCTGAGCATAGACTGGGGGCCTGAGCAGCTGGGCGAGGTGGGGCCTGAGCATGGACTGGGGGCCTGAGCAGCTGGGCGAGGTGGGAGCTGAGCATAGACTGAGGGCCTGAGCAGCTGGGCGAGGTGGGGCCTGAGCATAGACTGGGGGCCTGAGCAGCTGGGCCCTGAGCATAGACTGGGGGCCTGAGCAGCTGGGCGAGGTGGGGCCTGAGCATGGACTGGGGGCCTGAGCAGCTGGGCAAGGTGGGGCCTGAGCATGGACTGGGGGCCTGAGCAGTTGGGCGAGGTGGGAGCTGAGCATAGACTGGGGGCCTGAGCAGCATTAGAGGTGGGGCCTGAGCATGGACTGGGGGCCTGAGCAGCTGGGCGAGGTGGGGCCTGAGCATGGACTGGGGGCCTGAGCATGGACTGGGGCCTGAGCAGCTGGGCGAGGTGGGGGCTGAGCATGGACTGGGGGCCTGAGCAGCTGGGCGAGGTGGGAGTTGAGCATCGACTGGGCCCTGAGCAGCTGGGCGAGGTGGGGCCTGAGCATAGACTGGGGGCCTGAGCAGCTGGGCGAGGTGGGGCCTGAGCATGGACTGGGGGCCTGAGCAGCTGGGCGAGGTGGGAGTTGAGCATCGACTGGGCCCTGAGCAGCTGGGCGAGGTGGGGCCTGAGCATAGACTGGGGGCCTGAGCAGCTGGGCGAGGTGGGGCCTGAGCATGGACTGGGGGCCTGAGCAGCTGGGCAAGGTGGGGCCTGAGCATGGACTGGGGGCCTGAGCAGTTGGGCGAGGTGGGAGCTGAGCATAGACTGGGGGCCTGAGCAGCATTAGAGGTGGGGCCTGAGCATGGACTGGGGGCCTGAGCAGCTGGGCGAGGTGGGGCCTGAGCATGGACTGGGGCCTGAGCAGCTGGGCGAGGTGGGGGCCGAGCATGGACTGGGGGCCTGAGCAGCTGGGCGAGGTGGGAGTTGAGCATCGACTGGGCCCTGAGCAGCTGGGCGAGGTGGGGCCTGAGCATGGACTGGGGCCTGAGCAGCTGGGCGAGGTGGGAGCTGAGCAGGGATACAGTAACGTGCAAAGCTCAGGCTGAAGCAAGTATGGAACACAGTCATTTGGGTGTCATCTCGCAATTGGGAGTTTGGAGATTTCCGAGCCTGAGTGGACCTGGCTGGCTCTGGGAGCAGTGAAGTCCATGATTTGGGTCAGGTGGAGGTGTTACTGGGGGTGAGGTCGGGAGTGGAGGTACTGCAGCGCCTACATTAGGGTGTGGAGGCATGGGACCTGCGCAGGAGCGATGGTGATGCCCGGAAAGTTACTGCGAAGAATTAATTCCAATGAATTTTCATCACCCCACTCTAAGCTCCACCCCCATTGGTTTAGTCTCTGTCACAGCGCCCACGTCATTGGTTGTCAATGAAATGTAGCCATTTTGTCTAGAATATGATTGGTGGACACTGAACCAAACAGCAGCCAGTAAAACGACACAACAGACGAATCATTGACTCTCTCTCTCTGAGCTGGGCTGATAGGATTATTCTGGATCTCCAGCGTGCTGGTTGGTCGCACCATGGAAACGTGGGATGGTCTAGCTGGCGTGGGTTGGATGGTGCAGCCTCTGAATGGTCTTGCAGTTTTCTAAGATCTGCTCAGATTGAATGGAGATTTGTTTTGGGAGACAGAAGCCCACAGATCAGCGTTCCATCGGGCCCTGAGACGGTTTCTGGCTATTCCACCAATCAAACATCTGCATAAAACACCTCTTTAAGGTATCAACTGTAAACTCTGAAAGGCCCAGTTGTCCTGAGAGCCACATGGCACATCTCCATACTTTGCAGAACAGCTCAGGCTTTTTCCATAATAACAGACTGATCTCACTGGCAGTAGGAGAGAGGAGGCAAAGGACAGGATCACCAAAGTAATTGGGGGATGGTTTAGAGGGGATTTGAGGGGAAATGTCTTCACCCAGAGGGTTGTGGGGGTCTGGAACTCACTGCCTGAAAGGGTGGTAGAGGCAGGAACCCTAACCACATTTAAAAAGGACTTGGATGTGCACTTGGGATGCTGTAACCTGCGGGGCTACGGACCAAGAGCTGGGAAGTGGGATTAGGCTGGATAGCTCTTTGTTGGCCGGCGCGGACACGATGGGCCGAAATGGCCTCCTTCCGTGCTGTAACTTTCTATGATTCTATGATCACAAAACAACATGACAAGCACAGAGACCCCAGCAACCTTCAACTGGACCACTGCCACAATCTGAGATCAGAGGCATCAGTTGTAAGGAAAAGCCAAGTGGCTGCTGTCTTTGCCTACATAAGAAAGTAACCACTGTTGTAAGATAAGCAAATGTGGGAGCCAGTTTGCACAAAGCAAGATCCCACAAACAGCAAATGAGATAAATGACCCGGTAATATCTTTTTGATAGTGTTGGTTTAAGGGAAGAATGTTGGCCAAAACACCAGGAATCATTGCGTGGGACCTTTCAGATCCACCTGAACAGGCAGACAGGGCCTTAATGTTACTCTCTCAGTGATGCACTGCAGTGTCTGGTATTTTTGGGATGACTCTGTCCATTACCCATGCCACCACCCCCCTGCCCCCCCCACCGCCCCCATCCCTTGGTACACTACAGCACTGCACACCTCAGTGCCCCACTCCATTAGGAAGCTCCACCCTGGGGCTCGGTGGGTGAATGCCCCAGCTGTTGTGACACTTCGCCATACCACAGGGCAAGAAGGTCACTCGTGCCATCCACGTCGTGCTGCCAGCTGGTTTCAGCACAATGGGCCCCAGTGTATCTGGCGAATCAGCGAAGGCCTCTGCCCCTGACCTCTACCCAGCCAGCCCTGCTGGAGAGGTGCTGGGGTACAGGTAGTTTAAAGCAAGGAGTTATGGGAAAAGCAGACAATGGGGAGATATCCCTGCTCAATGCAGCTGGGTAACTTTTAGTTCCAACGTGCTCGAAGTGGAAATGGAAGGAAAATCATGTCTCTGTCCCCACTGAGCTGCTCCAGGATTTCAGGGCATCGTTAGATTGACAGCACTGGGCCTGGGCCTGGGCCTGAGGCTGGGCCTGGGCTGGAGACTAGGCCTGGGCCTGAGGCTGGGCCTGGGCCTGAGGCTGGGCCTGGGCCTGAGGCTGAGGCTGGGCCTGGGCCTGAGCCTGAGACTGGGCCTGAGGCTGGGCCTGGGCCTGGGCCTGAGACTGGTCCTGGGCCTGGGCCTGAGACTGGTCCTGAGGCTGGGCCTGGGCCTGAGACTGGGCCTGGGCCTGAGACTGGTCCTGAGGCTGGGCCTGGGCCTGAGACTGAACCTGGGCCTGGGGCTGGGCCTGGGCCTGGGCCTGAGGCTGGGCCTGGGCCTGAGGCTGGGCCTGGGCCTGAGACTGGGCCTGCAGTAGGTGCAGACCTGGTTTATGGATTCTAATGAGGTGAAGGGAGGTCATTCCTAGTCTCCCAGCTCATTTGCTTCTGACTGCGCCCATGGAGCTCCCAAAGGTGAGGGGTCAGGAGTAGGGCTGCTCTTCTGAGAGTGGGGTTAAGGTGCATGCTGTGGCAGTGTGAGAGAGATACACATCTAACCTGAGTTATACCAGGGGTTAATGTGCATGGTTGGGATAATGCCAGAGGGATACACATCTAACCTAGTTTATCTAGTTTGATAAAGTATCACATAATAGGCTTCTTGGCAAAATGGAAGCCCACGGGATTAGAGGGACAGTGGCAGCGTGGATACGAAATTGGCTAAAGGACAGAAAGCAGAGAGTAGTGGTGAGCGGTTGTTTTTCAGACTGGAGGGAATTATGCAGTGGTGTTCCCAGGGGTCGGTATTAGGACCACTTCTCTTTGATAAATATTAATGACCTGGACTTGGGTATATAGGGCATAATTTCACTATTCATAATTCATAATTGCAGATGACACGAAATTCGTAAATTCAGTAAAGAGTAAGGAGGATAGTAACAGACTTCAGAAGGACATAGGTGAAATGGGCAGACACATGGCAGATGAAGTTTAATGCAGAGAAGTGTGAAGTGATGCATATTGAAAGAAAGAACGAGGAGAGGAAATATGAACTAAATGGTACAATTTTAAAAGTGGTGCAGGAACAGAGACCTGTGGTGTACATATACAAGTCTTTAAAGGTGGCAGGACCAGATAATTCGGCTGCTAAAAGAACAAACGGGATCCCTGACTTTATTAATAGAGGCATAGAGTACCAAAGCAAGGAAGTTATGCTATACTTTTTAAAACACTGGTTAGGCCCCAACTAGAGTAGTGGGCCGGATTTTGCAGTAAAAGTAACGGTGAGGCTAACAGCGCTTACTGTTATTTAAGTGTAAATCGGACAGCAACTTCCAGCGACTGCAGTTAAATGCGTAAATCAGGAAGTTGCTGTCCGAGATGCCCTGCTCCTCCAGATGCTGCATTATACCGGTATCTCGCCTGAGAGACTCGCCATGAAACTACATTGAACAGCGTGAAGTTGCTGTACTTACCTGATATATATGCACTAAACACGCCAGAAAAAGTTAGGGCTTGTCCATTCCAGTGTAAGTACCCTTTTAACGGTGTGATAAATCTTAATTACTGCCAAACAACCTCTCTGGCACTGAAAATTAACTTCAGCAAGTGTGGCGTCTCATTCCTTCAGATTTTAATTATTGTTGGAGATTTTAAAAATAAAAAAATTAAAATAATTAAATTTACTCTTTCTTTCTGTCTCTTGTATATCTCTCTCTCTCTCTCTTAATTCAATCTTTCTTTCCCTCTCTTTATTTCGCTTTCTGTACCTGATCTGACATTGAATTAAATAGTCTAACTGACACTTCCTGATTCAGACTGCGCTGCTCATTAACAATTCTTCAATCTGATTGGTTAAGGAGATAGTGAGCTGCTTCCCCTGTACACACAGGTCCCAGATGCCCTGTTTCGATAGTTGGCTGAGAGGAACTTGTAGTACTAAAGCCCAGAGAAAGTCTATGGGGAAGTCCATGTGGAACGATCGACGTTCGTTTGCCACTGACTACAAAATCCGGCCCATTAGGTCCAATTCTGGGCACTACATCTTAGGAAGAATGTCAAGAGGGATTTACAAGAGATTTACCAGAATGGTACCAGGGATGAGGGACTTCAGTTATGTGGAGAGACTGGAGAAGCTGAGGTTTGTTCGCCTTCGAGCAGAGAAGGTTAAGGGGCGATTTAATAGAGGTGTTCAAAATTATGAACGGTTTTGGTAGAGTAAGTAAGGAGAAACTGTTTCCAGTGGCAGGAGGGTCAGTAACCAGAGGACACAGATTTAAGGTAATTGGCAAAAGAACCAGAGGGGAGATGAGAGAATTTTTTATGCAATGAGTTGTTATGATCTGGAATGCACTGCCTGAAAGGGTGGTGGAAGCAGATTCAATAGTAACTTTCAAAAGGGGAATTGGATAAATACTTGAAGGGGAAAAAATGCAGGGCTGTGGGGAAAGAGCAGGGGAGTGGGATTAATTGGAGAGCTCTTTCAAAGAGCCAGCACAGGCACGATGGGCCGAATGGCCTCCCTCTGTGCTGTATGATTCTATGATGACTGGAGTTATACCGGGGTTAAGGTACATACTAAGGCAATACGAGAGAGATACACATCTTATCAGAGCAGGCAGCACGTCAAATTGGTGCAGCCTGCTCATTTCCACGATTGCAGCGCACAGCCAGCACTGCCCGTGCTGTTCATTGGCTGCACGCATCAGCAGGGGGCCCAATATCACGAGTGCCTAGCACTACTTAAAGGCAGCCTGCAGCTCTTAGAAATGATTGTGGCTGCTGGAGGGGCGGAGAATATTCTGAAAATTGTGTTGTGGAAGATTCAGCAATGGCTGACCATGGTAGAGTGCGGGCAACAAGGTTTTCGGACGCTGCGCTGGAGGTCTTGGTGGAGGAGGTGGAAAGAAGGAGAGATGTCCTGTATCGGCAGGGGGGCAGGAGGCCCTCCAGACACACGCTCAGGAGACAGTGGGAAGAGATAGCGGCGAGGTCAGTGCCAGGAGTATAGCTGCAAGAACCTGGATGCAGTGCAGGAAGAAGTTTAACGATCTCACACAAGTTGTCAAAATTAGTGAATTCATCTTCAAATGGCATATCCTACCAACTGCACCACTAGCCTCATCCACTGCTCAATTCACCACCCCCCCCCTCACCCATCTACCAACAATCTCTATCAATCAGTACTCAACCCTGCAAGTCATGTGCTTTACCTCACCCTTACACACTTAACACTGTTGCAAGCCTTGCACCCATATCTCACAGCTTGCACACACTGGCAGCTGTTCAACCATGACAGCCACGTCACCCAAACATATTGCAGGACACTCACTGACACACTTCCCCCTTTCTTGAAGGAGAAGGTGGCGCATTACAGCAGGCAACAGCAATGAACTGGAGGAGGACAAGCGCGCCTGCATGTTATAACCCCCATGGAGGAGACAGTGCTGGCCAGCATGGAAAGGGGCATCACCGAGGCCGTGGCCACTGATGGGGCTGAAGCAATCGATGATGAAGGTAACTGCATACTTAATCCTCCTTCTCTCATCACACTTTTCCCTCAATCTCTTCTGATTGAGAAGCTGCAGAGGGTGTAAGCACGCACTTCTTACTTTCTCCTCTCCCCTCACCACAACCCAACCCTTGTCCCTTTTTCATTTCAGATGCAACCTGCCCAGTCAGTGGAGGAAGAGGAAGAAGACAGTGATGATGAAGACACACCATCATTAATATCACAGTCGCAGCCACCAGCTCAGATATTGACACTGCGCGTATTTTAGAGGATAGGATAGACCAGGGATCTGCATGTGGTGAGACACCGGGCACATGTGCACAGGAGCTGGGATGCGGGGAAAGGATAGCACAGGCGCCAACTCACCCGAGGGCAAGGTCACACACTAGTTCTGCTGCAGAGATGTCAGATGAGGACATCAATGGTCCAGGCTACAGAAGAAGGCTGATGGGTGTACACACCTAAATGCTTGGTGCACTGGAAAGCCTGCCAGAACATGAGGTCAATGTCAAGGAGCATGGAAGAATCCAGCACCAACTTGGCACAGGGCTTTGCGCAGAGCTTGGAGCCCATCCTTTCCACCATGGAATAGGTAGTCACCTCCATCAACAATTGTCAGGCATGACCAACCTTTCACAAATCCATGCTGGCTCTCACTGATCAGCTGAAAATGTTCAAAGTGTTCAGTCACTCTATCCTTAAGTATAGACTCATCCTTTCCTGCTCCTCAGCTTCTCGCCTGATTGGTGGTGGCAAGTGCTGTTCTCTCATAATGGCCAGGTTGTGCAGCACACCACCACAAATCCTGATACCTGCTCAGCCGAGTACTGCAGGGCTCCTCCAGAGCGGTCCAGGCAGCGGAAGCGTTGCTTGAGGATGTCGATGGTGTGCTCTATAATGTTCCTTGTGACAGCACGGCTCCCATTGTAGGCCTGCTGTGCACATGTGCGTGGGTTCTGGACCAGAGTCATGAGCCATGTCATGAGGGGATAACCCTTGTCGTCTAGTAACCAACCTTTGACTTGCGGTGGTGGGTTGAATACAGCTGGCACAGAGGACTGCCGCAACATGTAGGAATTGTGACCACTGCCAGGATAACGGGCATTCACCTGCAAGATGATCTGCCTGTGGTCGCACGCCAGCTGCACAAGGGAGTGGAATCCCTTTCGGTTCATGAAAATGACCGAGTTCTCATGAGATGCACCCAAGGCAATGTATGTGCAGTCAATGGCACCCTGCGCCATGGGGAAGCCTGCAATCTGTGCAAACCCTCGTGCTCACTCTGCCTGCTGTCTCTGGCAAGAGGTAATGAGATGAAGCTGTCTCTCTGTGTATGGAGAGCCTCAGTGACCTCCCTTATGCAGCAGTGTAATGCAAACTACGAGATGTTGCTTATATCTCCAGCAGCAGCCTAGAAGGAGCCAGAGGCATAAGAGTTAAGAGCCACCTTGACAGCCACAGGCAATGTGGTCCTTGCCCTGCTTGAGATTGCAGTTATGGCTGCAGCAGTTGGCAGATTTCAGATACGACCTTTATAGTGAAGCGAAGACATCTCATGCATTGGTCCTCGCTGATGTTCAGGTATCAGAATTGCTCCCTAAAGCATCTGGGCGGATATGGCCTCCTGCTGAGAGCTCTTCTCCCCCTCCTCCTCCTCCCTCTTCTAGTAGCTTGTCCTGCTCTGCGTGGCCTCTCTTCATTCTCCCAGCCATGCTCAGTTCCAAGAGGAAGACCTACCAGGCCACCCATGTCTGGAAGCAACTTGTTTCAGTACAAGCTTTTAAATTAACAGAAAATTACTTCAGCACCAGCCAGACCCTATAGACTATTCAAACTTTAGCCAAATGGGCGTGCCTTCACCACATGGACTGCAGCTGTTCAAGAAGGCAGTACACCACCACCTTTCAGGTCTTGCTGCATGCGGGCATGGACTGCTTCATTATCTGAAGAATAGCAAATGAAACTGAACACTGTGCAATCATCAGCGAACATGCCACTTCTGACCTTAGGTTGGAGAGAGGTCATAGATGAAGAAGCTGAAGATGGTTGGGCCTAGGACACTGCCCTGAGGAACTAATGCAGCGAAGTCCAGGAGCGGAGATGATTGACCTTCAACAACAAGTTGAGAGTTTTCCCCCTGATTCCCATTGACTTCAGTTTTACTAGGGCTCCTTGGTGTCACACTTGGTCAAATGCTACCTTGATGTCAAGGGCAGTCACTCACCTCACACCTGGAATTCAGCTCTTGGTCCATGTTAGGACCAAGGCTGTAATGAGGTCTAGAGCCGAGAGGTCCTGGCAGCACCGAAACTGTGCATTGGTGAACAGGTTATTGCAGACTAAGTGCCGCTTGATAGCACTGCTGGCGACACCTTCCATCACTTTGCTGATGATTGAGAGTAGGCTGATGGGGCGGTAATTGGATGGATTGGATTTGTCCTGCTTTTTGTGAACAGGACAATTCTCCACATTGTTGGGTAGATGCTAGTGTTGTAGCTGTAGCTTGGCTAGAGGTGCAGGTAGTTCTGGAGCACAGGTCTTCAGCACAATAGCCGGGATGTTGTCGGGGCCCATAGCCTTTGCTGTATCCAGTGCACTGAGCCGTTTCTTGATATCACATGGAGTGAATCGAATTGGCTGAAGACTGGCTTCTGTGATGGTGGGGACCTCAGGAGTTGGCCAGGGTGGATCATCCACTCGGCACTTCTAGCTGAAGATAGTTGCAAATGCTTCAGCCTTGTCTTTTGAGCTCACTTGCTGGGCTCCACCATCACTGAGGATGGGGATGTTCATGGAGCCTCCTCCTCCTGTTAGTTGTTTAATTGTCCACCACCATTCACAACTGGATGTGGCAGGACTGCAGAGCTTTGATCTGATCCATTGGTTGTGGGATTGCTTAGCCCTGTCTAAGCATGCTGCTTCTGCTGTTTAGCATGCATATAGTCCTGTGTTGCAGCTTCCCCAGGTTGGCACCTCATTTTTAGGTAGGCCTGGTGCTACTCCTGGCATGCTCTTCTACACTCCTCATTGAACCAGGGTTGGTCGCCTGGCTTGGTGATAATGGTAGAGTGAGGGATATGCCGGGCCATGAGGATACCGATTGTGGTGGAATACAATTCTGCTGCTGCTGATGGCCCACAGCGCCTCATGGATGCCCAGTTTTGAGCTGCTAGATCTGTTCTGAATCTATCCCATTTAGCACGGTGGTAGTGCCACTCAACATGATGGAGGGTGAGGACAGGACTTCGTCTCCACAAGGACTGTGCGGTGGTCATTCTTACCAATACTATCATGGACAGATGTTTCTGTGACAGGTAGAATAGTGAGGATGAGTCATTTATCCCTCATTCTCTCACCACCTGCCGTAAGCCCAATCTGGCAGCTATCTCCTTCAGGACTCGGCCAGCTTGGTCAGTAGTGGTACTACTGAGCCACGATGGGTGATGGACATTGAAGTCCCCCACCCAGAGAACATCCTGTGCCCTTGCTACCCTCAGTGCTTCTTCCAAGTGGTGTTCATGGAGGAGTACTGATTCATCAGCTGAGGGAGGGCGGTAGGTGGTAATCAGCAGGAGGTTTCCTTACCATGTTTGACCTGATGCCATGAGACTTCATGGGGTCCAGAGTCAATGTTGAGGACTCCCAGGGCCACTCCCTCCCAACTGTATACCACTGTGCTGCCTGCCGGTGGGACAGGACATACCCAGGGATGGTGATGGAGGAGTCTGGGACATTGGCTGAAAGGTATGATTCTGTGAGTATGACTATGTCAGGCTGTTGCTTGACTAGTCTGTGGGACAGCTCTCCCAATTTTGGCACAAGTTCACCGATATTAATGAGGAGGACTTTGCTGGGTCAATTGGGCTGGGTGTGCCTTTGTCGTGTCCGGTGTCTGGGTCGATGCTGGGAGGTCCGTCCGATTTTATTCTTAGTATACTTGTTTGTAGTGGTATGATACAACTGAGTGGCTTGCTGGGCCATTTCAAAGGGCAGTTAAAAGTCAACCACATTGCTGTGGGTCAGGAGTCACATATAGGTCAGATCGGCAGGTTTCCTTCCCTCAAGCACATTCGTGAACCAGTTGAGTTTTTATGACAATCCGATCGCTTCATGCGCATCCTTACTGACACTAGCTTTTTTTTCCAGATTTATTTAAGTAACTGAATTCAAATTCACAAGCTGCCATGGTGGGATTTGAACTCACTTCACTGGATTATTAGTCCAGTAACCGAACCACTATGTTACCGTGCATAAGAACATAAGAAATAAGAGCAGGAGTTGGCCATACAGCCCCTTGAGCCTGCTCCGCCATTCAATAAGATCGTGGCTGAACTTCTACATCAACTCAACTTTCCCGCCCTATCCCCATATCCCTCGATTCCTTTAGTGCCCAAAAATCTTTGATCTCTGTCTTGAATATACTCAACGACTGAGCATCCACAGCCCTCTGGGGTAGAGAATTCCAGAGATTCACTACACACCGAGTGAAGAAATTCTTCCTCATCTCGGTCCTAAATGGCTGACCCCTTATCCTGAGACTATGACCCCTAGTTCTCGACACTCCAGCCAGGGGAAACAACCTCTCAGCATCTACCCTGTCAATCCCCCTCAGTATTTTATATATTTCAATGAGATCACCTCTCATTCTTCTAAACTCCAGAGAGTATAGGCCCAATCTACTCAATCTCTCATCATAGGATGGCCCTCCCATCCCAGGAATCAATTTAGTGAACCTTCGTTGCACCCACTCCAAGGAAAGTATATCCTTCCTGAGGTAAGAAGACCAAAACTGCACACAGTACTCCAGGTGTGGTCTCACAAAGCCTTATATAATTGCAGCGAGACTTCCTTACTCTTGTACTCCAACCCGTTTGCAATAAAGGCCAACATGCCATTTGCCTTCCTAAATGCTTGCTGTACCTGCATGCTAGCTTTCTGTGATTTGTGTACAAGGACACTCAAATCCCTCTGAATACCAACTATGTCTCTCACCTTTAAAAAAATCTTCTACTTTTCTATTTTTCCTACTAAAGTGGATAATTTCATATTTCCCCACATTATACTCCTTTTGCCACCTTCTTGTCCAATCACTTAACCGATCTTTATCTCTTTGCAGACTCTTTGCGTTGTCCTCATATCTTAAATTTACCACCTAGCTTTGTATCGTCAGCAAACTTGGATATATTAAACTTGGTCCCCTCATCTAAGTCATTGATATAGATTGTAAATAGCTGAGGCCCAAGCATTGATCCTTGTGGCACTCCACTTGTTACACCCTGTCAACCCAAAAATGACCCGTTTATCCCTACTCTCTGTTTTCTGTCCGTTAACCAGTCCACAAACCATGCTAATATATTACCCCCAATCCCATGAGCCCTAATCTTGTGTGACAATGGCTTGTGTGGCACCTTATCAAATGCCTTCTGAAAATACAAATACACTACATCTACTAGTTCCCCCTTATCTACCCAGTCAGTTACCCCCTCAAAAAACTCTAATAGATTTGTTAAACACAATTTCCCTTTCATAAAACCGTGCTAACTCTGTCTAATCTTATTGTGATTTTCTAAGTGCCCTGTTACCACGTCCCTAATAATGGATTCCAGCATTTTCTCTACTATGATATCAGGCTAACTGGCCTGTAGCTCCTTGTTTTCTCTCTCTCTCCTATCCTGAACAACGGGGTTACATTTGCGACCTTCCATTCCACGGAGATTGTTCTAGAATCTAGAGAATTCTAGTCCCATTAATTTCTCCAGTACTTTTTCTTTACTAATATTAATTACTTTAAGTTCCTCACTCTCATTAGACCCGTGGTTCCCCACTATTTCAGGTTGGATCACTTTTCCAGGTTTTTTGTGTCTTCTACTATGAAGACAGAGACTAAATATTTGTTTAATGTCTCTGCCATTACCTTATTCTCCATTATAATTTCTCCTGTCTCAGCCTCTAAGGGACCCACATTTACTTTCACTAATCTCTTCCTTTTTACATACTAGTAAAAGCTCTTACAATCTGTTTTTATACTTCTTCTTAGTTTTCTCTCTCTTTATCAATTTCTTGGTCATCCTTTGCTGATTTTAAAACCCTCCCAATCCTCAGGCTTACTACTCTTTTTGGCAACATTGTAAGCCTCTTCTTTTAATCTAGTACTATCCTTAACTTCCCTAGTTAGCCACGACTGGACCACTTTTCCAGTGGGGTTTTCATTCCTCAAGGGAATGTATATTTGTTGAGAATTATAAATGGTTTCTTTAAATGTTTACCATTGCTTATCTACCGTCATATATTTTAATCTATTTTCCCAATCTACCTTAGCCAATGTGCCCCTCATACCTTCGTAATTGGCTTTGTCTAAATTTAAAACCCTAGTTTCAGACTTAACTACATCACTCTTAAACTCAATATGAAATTCTATCATATTATATATAAGATTCCTAGTTACCCGGTATAAATAGAACACAGTGCTCTAAATAGAACAAAGTGCAATAAATAGGGCACAGTGTTATGTACAAGACACTGTGATATAAATAGCTCAAGTTAGATAACTTGATCAGTGTTCTGCCATAAATAAAGTACGCTGCTAAAACAGAACACGGCACTATGAATAGATCACTATGATATAAATAGAGCATATCGCTATAGGTAGATCAAAGTGCTTTCAATAGATCAGAGCTATAAATAGAATACAGTGTAATTGAATAAAGCACGGCGCCATAAATAGATCAGTGTAAAAAAATGGAACACGGAACTATAAACGGAACACAGCGCTCAGAATGAAACAAAGCACTATAAATGGAACAATAAATTTATGGCAAGCCTTATTAAAAATAAGATAAGGGTGCATCTGGATAGAAATAAAATCATAAAACAGTCAAAATAGGTTCCTGAAGGGGAGTTCTTGCCAATCTAACTTACTGGTTTTCTTTGAGGGTATGACAAAGAAGCTTGAGAGGGGTAAGGCGGTGGATGTGGTGTACTTGGATTTCAGTAAGGCCTTTGAACAGTTCCTCTGGAAAGGCTGGTACTGAAAATAAAGTGGGAATGAGTGGAAATATTTTACAATGGACACGTAATTGGTTAACTGATAACCCAATATGCCAACATCTTCATGCACAAGTTCGAGCAAGACTTCTTCGCTGCACAGGACCTCCAGCCAATGCTGTACACCAGATACATCGACGACATTTTCTTCCTTTGGACCCATGGCGAAGGATCACTGAAAAGACTACACGATAACATAAACAAGTTCCATCCCACCATCAAACTCACCATGGACTACTCCTCAGAATCGGTTTCATTCCTGGACACACGAATCTCCATCAAAGACGGACACCTCAGCACTTCACTCTACCGCAAGCCCACGGACAACCTCACGATGCTTCACTTCTCCAGCTTCCACCCTAACCATGTTAAAGAAGCCATCCCCTATGGACAAGCCCTGCGAATACACAGGATCTGCTCAGACGAGGAGGAACGCGATGGACACCTACGGACGCTGAAAAACGCCCTCGTAAGAACGGGATATGACGCTCGACTCATCGATCGACAGTTCCGACGGGCCACAGCGAAAAATCGCATAGACCTCCTCAGAAGGCAAACACGGGACACAACCAACAGGGTACCCTACGTCGTCCAGTACTTCCCCGGAGCGGAGAAACTACGCCATGTTCTTCGCAGCCTTCAACATGTCATCGATGACGACAAACACCTCACTAAGGCCATCCCCACGCCTCCACTACTTGCCTTCAAACAGCCGCCTAACCTCAGAAGTACCATCGTTCGCAGCAAATTACCCAGCTTTCAGGATAACAGCGACCACGACACCACACAACCCTGCCACGGCAAACTCTGCAAGACATGCCAGATCATCAACACAGATACCACCATCACACGTGAGGACACTAACCACCAGGTACATGGTACATACTCATGTGACTCGGCCAACGTTGTCTACCTCATACGTTGCAGGAAAGAATGCACCGCGGCATGGTACATCGGCGAGACCATGCAGACACTGAGACAACGTATGAACGAGCACCGCGCAACAATCGCCAGGCAGGATTGTTACCTCCCAGTCGGGGAACACTTCAGCAGTCAAGGACATTCAGCCTCGGATCTGCGGGTAAGCGTTCTCCAAGGCAACCTTAGAACACACGACAACGCAAAATCATCGAGCAGAAACTGATAGCCAAGTTCCGCACTCATGAAGACGGTCTCAACCGGGATCTTGGGTTTATGTCATGATACATGATGTGATCCAGACTCGAGTCGCCGTTGGCTTGTTCACAGATGTGATTCCCAGTAAAAAAGTAAAAATTTTCCCAGTAAAAAAGTAAAAATTTTAAAGTTTTTCGTTTTACATACAGACGGCAGCTTTTGACACGTTAGAACCCCTGCGACTACACCTCATTGTCTCAGTTGTATCTTGCTATGTCTTTGATGTGGTACCTTCCTGGCTGACCTGATTAACTTTATCACACCTCGGCAGATAGTCAGGATGATTTAATTTAGTGGTCTGCAATTGTAAGGTACACATGCTTTGTTCTCTATCTATATATGCTTTGGCGATTCTGTATCTATTTACTTCACCTGAGGAAGGGGCAATCGATAGCTCCGAAAGCTTGTGATTTCAAATAAAACTGTTGGACTATAACCTGGTGTTGTGCGACCTCTCAATTTTAACTGATAGAACCCAGAGGGTGGTGGGACAGTGAATGTCATCAGCCTGGGAGAATGTTACCAGTGGGGTTCCACAGGGGGCTCTTTTGGGACTTTTTTTGTTTAATCTCTTTATAAATGATCTGTAGCTAGGAGTCACAAACACAGTGGCTAAATTTGAAGATGATACAAGGCTACTGAAGGTGGTAGACTCCAAAGCTGAACAGGATAAGCTACAGGAGGATTAGAATATACTTGGGAATTAGGCAAATTAAATTCAATGTAAAGAAATGCAAAGTGCTTCACATGGGGACAAAAATCTAGGAAGGGACTATTAATAAGATGGAACGAAAATAATGTGCGTGGGAAATGAAAGAGATCTGGGGGTCCTGATTGTTAGTAAGCTGGCGCAATCACAACAATGCTTGGCGGCAGTGAGTAAAGCAAATCAGATGTTGGGATGTGTTAAAAGGTTAATATTGAGCCGAAATAGTGAGGTAATCCTGACACTTTATAAATTATTGGTGTGATCACACTTGGAATCCTGTGTAGCGTGCTGGTCGCCACAGTACAGAAAGGATACTGCAGCTATTGAAAGATACAGAAGAGAGCAACCAGAATGATCGAGGGGATGGAGGGACTGGATTCTGAGGAGCGATTATGTAAATTGGGCACGTTATCATTGGAACAGAGAAGATTGAGAGGTGATGTGATTGCTGTTTTTAGGATTCTGAAGGGACTAGATAATGTCGACCATGACAAGCTAAAGTCATTGACCTGAAACGTCAACTCTGTTTCTCTCCACAGATGCTGCCTGACCAGTTGAGTGTTTCCAACATTTCCTCTTTTTATTACAAGCTATTTCACCTCTCCAGACAGTAGAACCAGAGGACACGGCCAGCGCTTGAAGGGGGGAAAATTCAAAACTAATCTGTGGAAACATTGGCCCCGATAGTAACAGGTAAGATTGTTGCCCCTCTGGACAGATCACGGGGTGGGGGTAAGGGGGCTGTCGGACTGAGCGGTCGGACTAATCATGGGGGGAGCGGTCGGACAGGACGCGGGGGGTCAGACAGGTTGCGGGGGGGTCGGACAGGTCGCGGGGGGGTCGGACAGGTCGCGTGGGGGTCGGACAGGTCGCAGGAGGGTCGGACAGGTCGCGGGGGATCGGGCAGGTCGCGGGGGGGTCGGGCAGGTCACGGGGGTTGGACAGGTCGTGGGGGGGTCGGACAGGTCGTGGGAGGGTCAGACAGGTCGCGGCGGGTCGGACAGGTCGTGGGGGGTCGGACAGGTCGCGGGAGGTCGGACAGGTCGCGGGGGGGTCGGACAGGTCGTGGGGGGTCGGACAGGTCGCGGCGGGTCGGACAGGTCGTGGGGGGTCGGACAGGTCGCGGCGGGTCGGACAGGTCGTGGGGGGTCGGACAGGTCGCGGCGGGTCGGACAGGTCGTGGGGGGTCGGACAGGTCGCGGGAGGTCGGACAGGTCGCGGCGGGTCGGACAGGTCGTGGGGGGTCGGACAGGTCGCGGCGGGTCGGACAGGTCGTGGGGGGTCGGACAGGTCGCGGCGGGTCGGACAGGTCGTGGGGGGTCGGACAGGTCGCGGCGGGTCGGACAGGTCGTGGGGGGTCGGACAGGTCGCGGGGGGTCGGGCAGGTCGCGGGGGGGTCGGGCAGGTCACGGGGGTTGGACAGGTCGTGGGGGGGTCGGACAGGTCGTGGGAGGGTCAGACAGGTCGCGGCGGGTCGGACAGGTCGTGGGGGGTCGGACAGGTCGCGGCGGGTCGGACAGGTCGTGGGGGGTCGGACAGGTCGCGGCGGGTCGGACAGGTCGTGGGGGGTCGGACAGGTCGCGGGGGGTCGGACAGGTCGCGGGAGGTCGGACAGGTCGCGGGGGGGTCTGACAGGTCGCGGGGAGCTCGGACAGGTCGCGGGGAGGTCGGACAGGTCGCGGGGGGGTCGGACAGGTCGCTGGGGGGTCGGACAGGTCACGGGGGGGTCGGACAGGTCAGACGGTGGAAGCAGTTGGTACTCATTCATTCAAATGATTCTTTCGGAATATATTATTTTGGGATCCAGTATATCAGTAATTTGGGATCTGACGTGTGGTGAATGCAGCGTGACTTTGGCCCTATGGTTCCCAAAGCTTTCCACCACTGGGCTTTTCCGCGCCTCCTGTCTGGGTCTGTTGTGGACTAATTGACAGAGATTGACTGCTATGATTAGTCAACAACCCCATTATCATTGTGCAACTACCAGGATGATAGAAGGCAAACCAGAAGGACCTTGGTCTTTCTTTGTCGAGCAATTCCTATGTTCCCAACATGGTGCTATAAATAGAACACAATGCCATTGATCGATCATCTGTTATAAGCAGAGCACAGGGTCATAAATAGATCACAGGACTATAAATAGAACACAGTGCTATCGATACACGC
Organism: Squalus acanthias; assembly: GCA_030390025.1. NCBI lineage: Eukaryota > Metazoa > Chordata > Chondrichthyes > Squaliformes > Squalidae > Squalus > Squalus acanthias. Next base: position 45,951,824 of record CM059448.1, on the reverse strand, counting down.
TGCTACAAACAGAACACGGTGCTATAACTCAAAACCAGTGCAAAAAGTACTCGGCACTATAAATTAATAAATGTAACATAGGGCTATGAATAGAACTCTACAAAAAATAGAATACAATGCTAAAAATAGAGCACAGGGCTACAGATAGAACACAGCATTCTGAATAGAGCATGGGGCTATAACTAGAACACAGTGCAAGAATATGGTGCTAGAAATGAAACAGGACACTATGGTCTAGAAATTCGGGGGTTTAGCGCCGGCTGTGAAGGCCCGTTTTGTAGAAAAAATGGCGACTGCCTCGCTTCCGCCCGCTTCTGGCAGGTCCCACGGCGGCCGCCATTTTGGGCCGGTCGGCAGCGCTGCCATTGCCTGCGCTCACTGCAGAAATGGAAATGAGGCAGATCGTGACTTCACTGAGTGTGCAACGCTCACTTGATGCACAATCTGCCATTTTCGCCGTCGCCACTCCACTTGCCGCCCTCTCTTAATCACGACTAGCTGCCTAAGTGTTCAGCAGCAGGAAGGACCCCCAGCACCGATATTTAAAGGACTTATCAACAACTTTTAGCTGACACGGTTTCTCAATTTGACTGGCTCTGTGTAACTTTCTGCAACTCTTGCAGCTTTCTAAACTTGTTTGAAGTTCCTGAGGTAACAGGGAGTGTTGGGGCAAGTGGAGAACACCTTCATTCTCATTTAAAGGCTTCTGCTCACACCACTTGCTCACAGTCATGGGGACTCTACTTGCAGTCCCCCTCATGCTCCAGTATCTTCAGGAGAGGGAGCGGAGGCAGCGAAGAAATGAAGAAGATGCACGCAGAGGGAGGAGGATGAGGAGGAGCAGGAGGGCTCTCAACAGCAGGCCTTACCCACCTGGGATCTTCCGAGATCACTTCTCCTACCTCCAATTAAGCGAGAAGCAGTGTATTAGGAGGCTACGCTTCACCAAGGAGGGGGGTCACAGAACTCTATCACCTCCTGCAACCAGACCTACAGCCTCAGAGCACGGTGACCACTGCTCTCCCAGTGGCCCTCAATTTCTTCGCCAGCGGATCCTTCCAGTCTGCAACAGGAGATATGGCTAACATCTCACAGTTCGCCGTCCTTCGCTCCATCCAGGAGGTCACAAAGGCCCCCTACTCCAGGAGAAGGGACTGCATTGTCTTCTCTCTGAACATGTGGCTTTGCCAGGATAGTGGGCTTCCCCATGGTGCAGGGTGCCATCGACTGCACACACGTGGCTTTGCGGCCACCATAGACCAATCCTGAGATGTTCTGTAACCACAAAGGCTACCATTCACTTTATGTGCAGTTGATGTGCGACCACGTCCAGCTTATCATGAAGGTGAATACCCGCTATCCCGGCAGCAATCATGATGCCTTCATCCTGCGCCAGTTCGGTGTGCCAGCAATCTTCCAGCCATCATGTCAAATCCGAGGGTGGCTGCTTGGCGACAAGGGCTATCCGCTCTACACCTGGCTGATGACTCCCCTCCGCAATCCCACCACTCATGCCCAGCACTCATATAATGACAGCCACGCTGCCACCAGGAACATCATTGAGCAGACCATCAGGGTGCTCAAGCAACGGTTCCGCTGCCTTGACCGCTCGGGAGGAGCCCTCCAGTACACACTGGAGCGGGTGTCCCATTTCGTGGTGGTCTGCTGCATGCTGCACAACTTGGCCATTATGAGGGCCCAGCCATTGCCACCAGGGGTTGCGGAACCACCTCAGGAGGAGGAGGAGGGAGAGGAGGAAGAGGAAGAGGAAGAGGACAAGACAGAGGGAGGAGGCAGGCAGCAAACCCCCGTTCTATCCGTGAATGCCTCATCAGACTCCGATTCCAGTGAATTAAACCCCAGATCCCTGTTGCTTACCACTTCCCCATCACACTATCCCTCTGTCATGGAACATCACAGATTCCTCCTGGGGGCAAAGCTGAAATGAGCCCCCACAAAACACACATTCCAAACAAAAATCATAAATTTATCAGAATCCAATCAATCAACTAATCACCCTTGTGCATTCCTTTAGTGCCTGTCTTTCGTGTGCCTTTTACCTACTCTGGTGCTCCTACGCAGTGCTCCGCCAGTGGCTGCAGCATGGCTGGTGGAAGGCTGCTGACTTTCAGTGGGGGAGACTGCAGATGGCCTTGCAGGACGACCTCGATCAGCTCTGGGCCTAGAAGGCCCGGCTGTAGAGGGCACCACCTTGGCCTGGGCGGCAGCAGTCTGGGCTGGCTGACAGGCAGCAGCAAGGGCAATGGCAGAGTGGCAATGATGGGACCAGGAACGTCTGAGAGAGGACAGCAGGTTCTTGCTCAATAGACCCACTGCCACTCTTCCAGGGCAGCGCCTCAGCATTCTTAGGAGGACAGATTGCTGGCCTGCTGCAACACCCTGCAAGCCCCTTTCGACACTTGTAAACCCGGCGACGAAGGCAGCAGTCTGAGCTTCTACTGCAGCACTGAGATGTTGGGTCGCTTCTGCCTGTGCTGCGATCGAAGCCACGACATCGCCCATCTCACACACAGCATCATTCCTGGGTCCACAAGGTCTCTCCTGGAGTTGCCCATCATTTCCATCCTGGAAATCACGGGCTCCAAGCTCTTCGCAAAGCCCCGTCCAATGTTGGAGCTGGACTCCTCCAGGCTCCATTGACAAGAGGCTCTCTGGTAGGCCTGCCATTGCACCTAGCATTTCTGTGTGCATGCCCATCACCCTTCTTCTAAGACCACGCCATCGAGATCATCATCTGAGTCCTGTGGAGCAGAACTGGTGCGCGAACTCGCCATCCGGGGAGCCGGCACCCGAGCTACCCTTTCCCCCTGGCCAAGCTGCAGCCCACTCGTGCCCGGTGCCTCACCCTGTGCAGATCCTGCCTCTATACTACCCGGTAAATTACACGCAGTGCCATTGTCTGAGCTGGTGTCTGCGAGTGTCAGATGCAATGACGGTGTGTCTTCTTATTCTCCTCCATCACTCTCCTCCACAACTTCAGGGACAGGCTGTGCTGATGGCAGTTTTTGGGTATCTGAAAGCAGAAAGGCACAAGGGTCGGGTTGTGGTGAGAGGAGGAGGGAAAAGCCAGATATCCATGCATACACCATCAGCAGCTTGTAAGTGAGAAGAGATTGTGGGATGAGGGGGAGGTGGGATGTGAGAAGTAGGATTAGGAATGACCGAACCGTCATCATCAGCAACGGCTTCAACTTCTCCTGTTGCCACGGCCTCTGTCACTGCCGCTCCAATTCTGTCAAGGACGCACTCCTCCAGGTCACTGAGGTTCTGTATGGCGGTTTGGCCGCCTCCTGTCTGCCACTGCTCACTCCTGTTCTGTGTCACCTTTACCTGCCAGAGAAAGGGATGTGTGTCAGTGAGTGCAGTGCAATGTGTTTGGGTGATGTGTGTCAGTGAGTGTGGTGCAATGTGTTTGGGTGAAGTGTGTCAGTGAGTGTGGTGCAATGTGTTTGGGTGATGTGTGTCAGTGAGTGTGGTGCAATGTGTTTGGGTGAAGTGTGTCAGTGAGTGTGGTGCAATGTGTTTGGGTGAAGTGTGTCAGTGAGTGTGGTGCAATGTGTTTGGGTGAAGTGTGTCAGTGAGTGTGGTGCAATGTGTTTGGGTGAAGTGTGTCAGTGAGTGTGGTGCAATGTGTTTGGGTGAAGTGTGTCAGTGAGTGTGGTGCAATGTGTTTGGGTGAAGTGTGTCAGTGAGTGTGGTGCAATGTGTTTGGGTGAAGTGTGTGTCAGTGAGTGCAGTGCAATGTGTTTGGGTGATGTGTGTCAGTGAGTGTGGTGCAATGTGTTTGGGTGATGTGTGTCAGTGAGTGTGGTGCAATGTGTTTGGGTGATGTGTGTCAGTGAGTGCAGTGCAATGTGTTTGGGTGATGTGCCTGCCATTGTTGAATAGCTGTTAGTGTGTGCAATGTGTGAGATGTGGGTGTGAGTGTTGCAACAGTAGTAAGGTTGTAGAATTATAGAATCATAGAAAGTTACAGCACGGAAGGAGGCCATTTCGGCCCATCGTGTCTGCGCCGGCCAACAAAGAGCTATCCAGCCTAATCCCACTTCCCAGCTCTTGGTCCGTAGCCCTGCAGGTTAGAGCATCCCAAGTGCACATCCAAGTACTTTTTAAATGTGGTTAGGGTTTCTGCCTCTACCACCCTTTGAGGCAGTGAGTTCCAGACCCCCACAACCCTCCGGGTGAAGAAATTTCCCCTCAAATCCCCTCTAAACCTTCCGCCAATTACTTTAAATCTGTGCCCCCTGGTTTTTGACCCCTCTGCTAAGGGAAATAGGTCCTTTCTATCCACTTTATCGAGGACCCTCATAATTTTATACACCTCAATAAGGTCTCCCCTCAGCCTCCTCTGTTCCAAGGAAAACAGACCCAGCCTATCCAGTCTTCCCTCATAGCTAAGATTCTCTACTCCTGGCAACATCCTTGTAAATCTCCTCTGTACCCTCTCTAGTGCAATCACATCTTTCCTGTAATGTGGTGATCAGAACTGCACGCAGTACTCTAGCTGAGGCTTAACTAGCGTTTTATACAGTTAAAGCATAACCCCCCTGCTGTTGTATTCTATGCCACAGCTAATAAAGGCAAGCATTCCGTATGCCTTCTTAACCACCTTATCTACCTGGCCTGCTCCCTTCAGGGATCTGTGGACATGCACTCCAAGGTCCCTTTGTTCCTCTACACTACTCAGTGTCCTACCATTTAATGTGTATTCCCTTTCCTTGTTAGCCCTCCCCAAATGCATTACCTCACACTTCTCCAGATTGAATTCCATTTGCCACTGTTCTGCCCACCTGACCAATTTATTGATATCTTCCTGCAGTCTACAGCTTCCTTCTTCAGTATCAACCGCACAGCCGATTTTAGTATCATCTGCAAACTTCTTAATCATACCCCCTATATTCAAATCAAGAGCGTTGATATATACCACAAAAAGCAAGGGACCTAGTACTGAGCCCTGCGGAACCCCACTGGAAACAGCCTTCTAGTTACAAAAACACCCATCAACCATTACCCTCTGCTTCCTGCCTCTGAGCCAGTTTTGAATCCAACTTGACACTTTGCCCTGGATCCCATGGGCTTTTAACTTCGTGACCAGTCTGCCATGTGGAATCTTATCAAAAGCCTTGCTAAAGTGCATATACACTACATCAAATGCACTACCCTTATCTACGCTCCTTGTTACCTCCTCAAAAAATTCAATCAAGTTTGTCAGACACGACCTTCCTTAACAAATCCGTGCTGACTATCCTTGATTAATCCGTGTCTTTCTAAATGAAGATTTATCCTGTCCTTCAGAATTCTTTCCAATAATTTTCCCACCACCGAGGTTAGGCTGACTGGCCTGTAATTACTCGGTCTATCCCTTTCTCCCTTTTTAAACAAGGGCACCACATTAGCAGTCCTCCAGTCCTCTGGCACCAGGGTGAAGTGAAGCCATGATTGTGAGGTATGAGTGGAGATAGCTCGAGACTGTTGGTAGGTGAGTGCTGGGGGTGTGGTGCATTGAGCAGTGTGTGAGGCTAGTGGTGCAGATAGTGGGACAGGGCATTTGCTGAAGCCTTCACTCACCTTGACCGGCTGTGGGAGGTCATTAAACTTCTTTCAGCACTGGATCGCCGTCCTTGGGACCACATTGGTGGCCGTGATGGAGTTAGCTATCTCCTCCCAAAGCCTTCTGCAAGTGGCCTTGGATGGCTTCCTGCCATCCTAAGGGAACAGGACAGCCCGTCTTCTTTAAACGACCACGACCAAGGCCTTCAGTGCAGCATCTGAGAACGTTCATGCTCATTCCTTTAGTTGCTGAGCCATGTCTTCATCCAGACTGACAATGAGGTGCTGCTGCAACAAAGCACCTCCCAGAGAGCCTAGGCCAAGCATTACTGGCCATTAGACTGCACCCGATATTGACAGCCCGCTCCCCCCACCCCCCCCCCCCGCCCACCTGCTGCTCCCAAATGTTTCCCTTTGTAGATCCGGAGTTGTATCTGAGGTCCAGGAAACCCAGAAAATCAAAAAGGGAACTGAGAATAGACAAGGCAAGAGGAAGTAGGGTGGAGATGCCTCGAGGTTTAGTAGGGACCGAGATCCTGTTCCCTCTGCTTCTCCAGCCCCAGAGGGGGACCCAGGGCCTTGCAGGAGGGGGGAGGGAGGAGCTCCTCTGGCCGACCGCCCTGGGGAGGACGGGATAAATTGAGGGACTGGATATGTGTACTTCCGACTTTCAATGGGAGCAGATAAATGATCCACAATGTGAAGCAAGCGGTCGTGGTGATAAACGGGCACCCCGGTGAGGGTAAAACAAAAGGCCCTGCGCTGTTTTACATAGTAAAGAATGACTTTTTATACAGGGTTATACAGGCTATCTAGTTGCCGTGGGGTGGATGGGTCTGTGCTGGTGTTGGCCTGAGTAAGATGCAGTGACAAGGTGCTGACAGAGTCCCTCAGCAGGGCCCCTGCTCCTGGTCACATACCTCAAGAAACACAGACAGATAAAGGGTTAGAGGAAGGTCCTCAGATGAAGTTCATAAGTAACAGCCGTAGCCACGTAATTGGCAAGGTTGGGCTGACATCAGGAGCATGTAAGATGGTGCCTGCAGGAATGAAAGACTTGCATTTATACAACGCCTTTCACAACCTCGGTGTTCCAAAGAGCTTGACAGTCAATGAAGTATTTTTAAAGTGTAGTCACTGTTGTAATGCAGCCAATTCTGCACACAGCAAGATCCCACAAACAGCAATAAGTTAATAACTAGATCATCTGTTTTAGTGGTGTTGGCTGAGGGAAATCACCTCTCCCAGGCCGTGCAGCTTACAGCAGAGGCGAGAGTTCTACCCACAGAGCCACAGCTGACACCTAGGAGCGAGCAGTGAGCTAGCACTTCTCCTGACTCCTGGTCAAGCTCCGGGGGCAGAGGGAGGACCAGGGAAATCAGAGCCCCCTCCCTCTGCTGTCATGTCTGCATCGCTCAGCGATCGTCCTGCTTTGACTGGCGCTCTGCTATCACTGCTGTGGCCAGTGCCGAGTGTGCTATCGCTCCTGAATTTACAAGCTGGAGTTTGCCACCATGAAGTTGTTTTAAACCTTAATAAAATCATTCACTCCTGGATTACAATGAACCCTGAATCAAGTTCAAATTCCAGCTGTACCAGGCTGTAACTGAACACCGAGGGCAGGTATCACAGGGATCTGCAGGGGTTCAGGTCACTCAGAGCAGTGTTTTGGTGCGACTGATGAATGTGCTTTTCCTAAGCATGGAGTAAGGAAGCTGAAACTTTGTAAGTTGCAGTTCAATATCCTCTAGTTATTTATTTAATATCTTCATACAGCGCAGCCTGATTTAGCTGACAAGAACCAATCTAAAAGAGGGCCACAAACATATCATAAGAAATCTGAAACCAGCCCATGGGGCAAAGGATTAGCAATAGAGGCCTGAGCAAAAATACAGTCAGGAAATGAGTGAAATCAGGCTGCCCTGTCTGAAGACATGAAATAAAGACGATTAACGCCAACCAATTGCTGCCCCGGGTACCAGATTTAGTACGACTTTTGCCAAAAAGACAGACAGGCTCCCAGTGAGGCCCACCATGGACACCTAGCCAAAGCCGGCTTGACCTGAACTACGACGTAAAGTTAAAAGACGGCACACCGTGCAGGCAAGCAGAGACTGGGCCAGATTCTGCTGTCACGGGACATCCAACAGCATCTGCCGTCAGTTCGACTTGCCCCTGCACCCTTCAGCTCCAAAATATTTTCCCCACTAAGTCGCTGAAAGTGCGAGCTGATGACGTCGCAGCGAGGCAACCAACAGGGTATCTCCTTAGCCAATCAGATTGAAGGATTGTGAAATTAACAATGCAAAGTCTGAGAAGGAACTGTGAGTTAGAGTGAATTCAAGGTCAAATCAGGTACAAAAAGAGAAATAAAGAGAGAGAAAGAAAGATTAGATTAAGAGAGAGGAAAAAAAGACAGAAAGGCAAAGTAAGAAAAAAGACATTTTTAAAAACTCCCTGAAAAATTTAAAACCTGAAGGAATGAGACTCCGCACTTGTAATAGTTAATTTTCAGTGCCAGAGAGGTTGATTGGCAGTAACTAACAATTATTATATCATTAAAAGGATTCTTGCGCTATTAATTACGTGCTCTAAATATCTGTGGTGAGTTTAGTTTGTATCTATCGCACAAATGCAGCAACTTCAAGCCATTCAATGTGTGACAACGATGAGCCAGACAGCAAAATGCCATTTTCACAAAACTAACGGCAGAGCGACGCAACGTTTGGGTGTTCACCTTTAGCCGCGCATCTGCCTCTCACCTGAAGTTGCTGTACCATTTACCCATAAATAATGGCAAGTGCCATTAGCCTCACCGTTACTTTGACAGCAAATTCTGGGCCATTATAGAATCATGGAATCACAAAGGCCGGAAATTTGCCTACCTGGGCGGGTCCAGTGCGGGCAGTGTCCGTGGGGGTTCGCGACCCCACTGCTGGCTCCATCCCGCTGTTGAAAATGAACTTACCTTAATGGGACCTATTAAGCCCCGCCCAGCGCGTTACCAGCCCAATGAGATGGAGCGGGTCTGGAAGCGTCAGTCATGACGCGTTTTCAGCCGGGATCTTTAAAGGGACCATGACCACATTAGATTTGAAGTTTAATCTAACATAGTGCTGTCAGTGCACTACAGCACTGGAGTGCTGCAAACACTGACAATGACTGCACAGAGGCAGAGGGCTGCACCCAGGCTCTCCCATGACTCCCTCCATATGTTTATGGAGGGAGTCACAGCACACAGGGAGGTCCTCTTCCCTTCCCATGGGCGGAAGAGACTTCCTCAGGAGACCAAAATAGCCTGGTTGCAGATTGCAGAGGAGGGCACAAGCAGGGATGTCGTCAGGAGGACCTGGGTGCAGTGCCGCAAACATATCAATGATCTCATTAGATCAGGAAACGTTAGTAAAAAGCCACACTCAACTGCATCCTGTTGTGCCTCTCATCACATCCCCACCACTCTGCCTTCCCTTCCCTACTCCTGCACATCCTTACTCACAGCAACTTACCTTGCACCTCCACCCATCCCTCTCTATCTACATTATCACTTCCCCATCTCACTAGCCGCCTCTCACACTCACCCTCATCCTAGTGCAATCATACCAACTAACAACACACAAGGGTAGCCACTTGGGTGTTTTATCCAATGTTTATGTAATGTTTCTGTTAATCTGGCGTCAAACATAAAAACCTTTATTTTAAACACTTTCCAGTCTTGGACAGATTTGTGTGCACCTTTGGAAGTGGCTTAGTGAGTTGCAGTGAATGGAGAGACATAACGGTACCTCCGCAATGGTGGTGAGTGTGAAAGGAATAGCTTGGACATTGTAGGGATGCTTTATGGTGTTGGTTTGGGGTGGTGCCAACCTGGCGCATCATGTGGCAACCATATGGGTGCACAGCATAAATCTGGCCATAATGAGGCCATCCCTGGCCTCCCGGGCAGCAATGTGGTCGGGTGCTGATGTCCTCTGTCCTGTGCAGCATCAGATGATTGCAGAGAAGGTTGGTGTTGTTGTTGGTGCTGTTGGTGTTGGGGCTGATCGTGGTGGGATTCTGAGGACCAAGGTGAGACAGTATAAAGGGCACCCATGTTGATGGAATAGATGGCAGGTGAAGTACAGATGACAGAAGCATTCTGTCAATGGTGAGAGAGTTCTTCCAATGAGTGGAGACTGGATGGAGACTGGAAAGATTTGCAGCCTGTAGAATCTGTGCTGGAAATGGACTGAGCAACAGCTTCTGCCTGAGGAAAGTGATCATCTGTCAGGTGGGAGCTTTCACTGTACATTCGATGCTGTCAAGTAATCAGCTGGAGCAATGGCCACTGAACTCCCGCCTCAGGTTGACAGGCGTGGTTCCCGAGCTGCGTGAATCCCGTGGCCATGCAGGGAAGTTTAAAAAGTAAGTGAAAAAGGGCTCTTAAGTGCCTGTAAACTACCTGATAATGATTTCAATTGGATCACCCGCCGCTGCCGGTCGAGTCGTCTCCGCGATGACAGACGCGCCTGGGGGAAAGGCGCGTTGGGGTGGGATGACAGCGGGTTCCCGACCTGCTGTCAAAAATAACAACTTTCCCACCCGACCCACCACCGATTGCACCTAATACCACCCCGGAAAATTCCGGCCAAAATCATACAGCACAGAGGGAGGCCATTCGGCCCGTTGTTCCGGTGCCAGCTCTCTGAAAGAGCTGTCCAATTCCGCCCACTCCCCTGATCTTTCCCTATAGCCCTGTCATTTCTTCCCCTTCAAGTATTTATCCAATTCCCTATTGAGAGTTATTATTGAATCTGCTTCCACCGCCCTTTCAGGCTGCGCATTCCAGATCACAACAACTCGCTGCGTAAAAAAAAATTGGAAGATGAATATCTCGGTAGGAAAAATAGAAAAGCAGAATATTTTTTAGATGGTGAGAGATTGGGAAATGTTGGTGTTCAGAGGGACCTGGGTGTCCTTGTACACGAATCACAGAAAGTTAACATGCAGGTACAGCAAGCAATTAGGAAAGCAAATGGTATGTTGGCCTTTATTACAAGAGGATTTGAGTATAGGAGTAAAGACGTCTTACTGCAATTATATAGGGCCCTGGTGAGACCACACCCGGAGTATTGTGTACAGCTTTGGACTCCTTACCTAAGGAAGGATATACTTGCCATAGAGGGAGTGCAACGAAGGTTCACCAGACTGATTCCTGGGATGGGGGGATTGTCCTATGAGGAGAAATTGAGGAGACTAGGCCTATCTTCCCTAGAGTTTAGAAGAATAAGAGGTGATCTCATTGAAACATATAAAATTCTTACAGGGCTTGACAGGGTAGATGCTGGGAGGATGTTTCCCCTGGCTGGGGAGTCTAGAACCAGTGGTCACAGTCTCAGAGTAAGGGGTCGGTCATTTAGGACTGAGATGAGGAGAAATTTCTTCACTCAGAGGGTGATGAATCTTTGGAATTCTCTACTCCAGAGGGTTGTGGATGCTCAGTTGTTGAGTATATTCAAGACTAAGATCGATAGATTTTGGATAGTAAGGGAACCAAGGGACTAAATACAGAAAATGCTGGAAGTACTTAGCAGGTCAGGCAGCATCTGTAGAGAGAGAAAAGAGTTAACGTTTCAGGTCGATGACCTTTCGTCAGAACAGTTCGGCTCGGCTCTCCCCATCCACATTCAGTTCCAAACTATTTCCCACTATGTTGAGTATACTTTTGCAAGTGCAATGCTGTTCTGGACTTTCACCTTTCTCAATTTTTTGGGAAAGTAAAGGTTTTTGTAAAAGTATGGTAGATGACTTTCAATCGAAGAGACATATGTTCAAATCTATGGGGTCCCTGGTGCTTGACGTTCCTTCTGTTGGCTGTGAGAGATTTTTGATTCTGAACCTTGACTTAGAAGGAATCCTATCTTATAGCAAAAGATCCCATTTCAAGGTAGGCATGGGAAGGGTCACAGAATATAACACCCCCGCCCCATCACCTATAAAACTGCCACTCTGATCAGGTTATCACGGAGCATTAGTTTGAAGGATAGTGACAGGGCCTAGCTCTCCTCCTCCTGATACTCTGAAACCCCCCAGTCTAACACTGGGCCACCAGGGTTTTTGAGCAGTGGGAGAAAAGCAGTTCGTATTGGGGATCAGCTGGGTTAGGGGAGAGTAAATATATTTTAATTGTATATAGATTCATACTGCACAGAAGGAGGCTTTCTCGGGTGGCCATATTTTCTAAAGCGAATCCGGGGACGCACAGGTTGGGATCACAGCAAAGTAGTCAGGACACGATTCAGGAAAACCGGCATGGTGAATTTGTTGCTTCTGCTAGTGGAATACGTGTAGAGACAATGGCCAGAATTTTCCGTGGGGTCAGCAGGTGGGGATCGGTGGCGAGTCGAGTGGGAAAGTGGGTTTTTTTGACAGCGGGTCGGGAACTCGCTGTCAACCCGCCACAACGCGTCTTTCACACTGTCGGGTCTGTCAGCGCTGAGCAGGCAGCGGCAGGCGACCCAATTAAACTCATTATAATGTACTTAACAAACCTTTAACATGCTTTTTTAACTTACCTTTTCACTTTAACTTCATAGCCATGGGAACCACGCTGTTCGGGGACCACGGCTGTCAACCTGAGGCGGGAGTTCAGTGGCCATTGTTCCAGCTGATTACTTGACAGCTTCAAATGTACGGTAAAAGCTCCCACCTGACAGATCATCATTTCCTCAGCCACAAGCTGTTTCTCAGTTATGCAGGCTTTCCACTTTCCACTCTCCATCCACTCTCCCCTCATTGGAAGAACTCTCTCACCATTGACAGATCGCTTCTGTCATCTCTACTTCACCTGCCATCTATTCTATCAATATGGATGCCGTTTATACTGTCTCCTTCTTGGCCCTCAGAATCGGACCACGATAAGCCCCAACACCAGCAGCACCAACAACAACACCAACCTTCTCCGCAATCAGCTGATGCTGCACAGGACACGGGGCATCAGCACCCGACCACATTGCTGCCCGGGTCACCAGGGATGGCCTCACCATGGCCAGATTTACTTCACTTGACGCTGTACACCCTGGCTGCCACATGATGCGCCAGGTTGGCACCACCCCACACCAACACTATAAAGCATCCCTACAATGTCCGAACCATTCCTTTCATACTCACCACCATTGCGGGGGGTATCGTTATGTCTCACCATTCACTGCAACTCACTAAGCCACTTCCAAAGGTGCACAAAAATCTGTCCAAGACTGGAAAGTGTTGAAAATAAAGGTTTCAATGTTTGACAGCACATTAACAGAAACTTTACATGAACATTGGATAAAAGACCAAAGTGGCTACCTTTGTGTGTTGTTAGTTGGTACGATGGCAATAGGATGAGGGTGAGTTTGAGGGGTGGCTAGTGAGATGGGGAAGTGATAATGTAGATAGAGAGGGATGGGTGGAGGTGCAAGGTAAGTTGGTGTGAGTAAGGATGTGCAGGAGTAGGGTAGGGAAGGCAGAGTGATGGGGATGTGATGAGAGGCACAGCAGGATGAAGGTGAGTGTGGCTTTGTACTAACGTTTCCTGATCTAATGATGCGGCACTGCACCCAGGTCCTCCTGACGACATCACTGCTTGTGACCTCCTCTGCAATGTGCAACCAGGCTGCGTTGATCTCCTGGGGAGGTCTCTTCCGCCCATGGGAAGGGAAGAGGACCTCCCTGCGTGCTGTGACTCCCTCCATAAGCATATAGAGGGAGTCATGGGAGAACCTGGGTGCAGCCCTGTGTCTCTGTGCTGTCATTGTCGGTGTTTGCAGCATCTCAATGCTGTAGAACACTGACAGCACAAATGTTAAAAGAAAGTTGGCCATGGTCCCTTTAAGGAAACCGTCTGATGACGCGTCATGAAATGACGTCACCAGACCCGCTTCCTCTAATTGGGCTGGAAAACACACTGGGCGGGCTTAACAAGCACCACCAACGGAAAATCCTTTTCCAGAGCAAGATGGGGCCAGCAGCGGGGTCGGGACCCGCCACCGACTTCGCCCGCCCCGGACCCGCCGAGATGAGCAAAATCCAGCCCAGCGCCATTTTCACTTAACACCGAATCTCGAACCTTGCGTGTGTTCTGGCAATAGTGCTGTACCATCTATACTCGGCCCCAAATACCCTAGCTTTTAATTTCTCAATTTTAAATCAGTTCCAAGCAGACTGAGATTTTCCATATAAGTTGTGAAACACCCTCTGTCTCAGGATGTTCCAGAAACCTCTTCCCGGTGGGAGAATTTAGAGCTTGCCTGATTCAGCAAAAAAAAGGATGTACCGTACTAATCTGAGGTAAAGTAAATCCACTCACTCACCTGCTCTCACTGCGCCCTCGGCTACTCCCTCGCATTTTAAAGGTTCCATCCACCGGCCAGTCACTATTGGCCGAAACATGGGGTCAGGTGACTCAATCTCCCAGAGTGCAGTGCGGCCGAGCTAGCGATGGGGCGTTTTCTCCAACACATTGCATTGTGGGAAGGCGGGGCCGCCATCGTCGCCTCCGTTCAACCGGTTCCTGAAATCCGTTCCTGAGCTCAAACTGGGTGGGAACGGGCCGAGAATCTCCCCCCGGGGTTTCTGTACATTCATATTTAAAACTAAGACTCTATACGGGGACGAGGTTTCTGAACCGGGGACTCTTCCAGGGACATTGTTTGCCCGGGGACACAGTACCTCATCCGGGACTGTCCCCGGAAAACGGGGATGTATGGTCAGCCTAGGCTATTCGGCCCATGGTGCCTGTGCCGGCTCTTTGAACGAGCTCTCCAATTAGACCCACTCCCTTGCTCTTTCCCCAGAGCCCTGCAAATTTCTCCTTTAACTTTTGAAACTCACTATTGAATCTGCTTCCAACACCCTTTCGGGCAATGAAACAATTTCTTCTGCCAGTGGAAACAGTTTCTCCTTACTTTATCAAAATCAATCATAATTTTGAACACCACTATTAAATCTCCCTATAACCTTCTTTGCTCTAAGGAGAACAACCCCATCCTTCCTAAAGTGCGGTGCCCAGAATTGGACACAATACTCCAGCTGAGGCCTAACCAGTGATTTATAAAGGTTCACATAACTTCCTTGCTTTTGTGCTCTATTCCTCTTATTACTAAAGCCCAGTATCCCATATGCTTTTTTAACAACCTTATCAACTTGTCCTGCCACCTTCAAATATCTGTCTCTGATTTGTCACCCTGCTTGTCCGACATCCAGTACTGGATGAGCAGAAATTTCCTTCAACTAAATATTGGGAAGACTGAAGCCATTGTCTTCGGGCCCTGCCACAAACTCCGTTCCCTAGCCACCGACTCCATCCCGTCTCCCTGGCAACTGTCTGAGGCTGAACCAAACCATTCACAACCTTGGTGTCATACTTGACACCAAGATGAGCTTCTGACCACATATCCGCTCCATCACTAAGACCGCCTATTTCCACCTCCATAACTTTGCCTGACTCCGCCCTTGCCTCAGCTCATCTGCTGCTGAAACCCTCAACTATGTCTTTGTTACCTCTAGACTTGACTATTCCAACGCTCTCCTGGTCGGCCTCCCACATTCTACCCTACGTAAACTTGAGAGCTCATCCAAAACTCTGCTACCCGTGTCCTAACTCGCACCAAGTCCCGTTCACCCATCACTCCTGTGCTCACTGACCTACATTGGCTCCCAGTCCGGCAACGTCTCAATTTCAAAATTCTCATCCTTGTTTTCACATCCTGGCCTCGCCCCTTCCTATCACTGTAACTTCCTCCAGCCCCACAACCCCCCCCGAGATCTCTGCGCTCCTCCAATTCTGGCCTCTTGCGCATCCCTGACTTTAATCGCTCCACCATTGACGGCCGTACCTTCAGCTGCCTAGGCACTAAGCTCTGGAATTTCCTCCCTAAGCCTCTCTGCCTGTCTACCTCTCTCTCCTCTTTAAAACCTACCTCTTTGACCAAGCTTTTGATCATCTGCCCTAATAACCCCTTATGTGGCTCGGTGTAAAATTCTGTTTGATAACTCTGCTGTGAAGCGCCTTGGGATGCTTTACTATGTGAAAGTTGTTATATAAATGCAAGTTGCTGTTGCAGTGTCTGGCAATATAGGGTGCGTGTGTTTAATTCACAGTTACACATTCCCCTAGAGAGGCCCGCTTTCCTGTTTTGGAAGCAGGGACAAGGACGGATCATGTTGCCCATTAGAAACATTTAAGAGGTTAGCAGTGGAGCACATTCCACAAAGTAGCACCGAAAGTTCCTGTTAGAGCTTGAGAAAAGTAGAAACAAATGTATCAGTGAATAGATCAAGTGGATTAAATTTGTGCAGAGTTTCGGAATGTGAGTGACTGGCGGGGGAAGCCTTGCTTGGGGTGCCACTCAATCGGCAACTCACGGGCGCCGCCCTCACTCAGCACGGCTACAGCAGAAATGAAGGAGGAACTTGCATTTATATAGCACCTTTCACATCCACACAACACCCCAAAGTGCTTCACAGCCACTGAAGTACTTTTGAAGTGTAGTCAATGTTGTAATGTAGGGAAATGTAGCAGCCAATTTGTGCACAGCAAGATCCAACAAACAGTAAACAATTTCCTACAATCCTTGGGCCTCTCAGCTCAGGCCCATATTGGTCGAAAACTATAGACCCTGACTATTTCCAGGTCAATGTTTGCATTGTTCTCCCCCTCCTCCCATTCTGGAGGTGCAGAGCTGGTGCAGGGGCACATGGACACAGACAGTCCTCTACTACGCCGCCTGTGTAGTTATTCATTACATGGCCACAATCCCTGACCTGAGCTCTTTTTGAACGTGACTCCCTGCTGAGAGTCAGAGTGCGTGAACCCGGACCGCGAGGACGGGAAGATTATTCAACTGGGGAGAACGTCACACTCAAGGCCAAACCCATCCTAATCTGACAGCCACACATTTCCAGCAGCAGTCATGGATAGCGCTCAGGAGCAGGAATCCTTTGCCCCTCCCTGAGCACAGCGGCACTGAGGCCAAGTGCTGCAGCCCACCAAATGACCCCAGTTTTACAGAATCTGAAACACAGCTTTCTCCTGTGACTGGGAAGCCAGTGCGGATTGCAGCATTAGAGCAGGAGATGGGGCAGCCTCACGCACTTTTAAATCCACACTGAGAATAACTCACACCCATGCCAGGATTTATTTTATTCTAAAGTGTCCAAAAGAATGTGTTGGAGTCACGTTCCGAAGGTATGTCACTATATGTCCATGAATAAACATCCATAGCCATGTTGTAAATATATCTCTTTGCTTGGGTTCCTGTCCCCCTCACGAACATCATACAAGACACTACCCAGAGTGTTTTTAAAATGAAATATGGTTGATGTGAAAATCAGACAGTATGTTACTTTCTTGGCAGGATGCTACCCCTTGTTCTCCAGAGTCACTGAAAAACACACTTCGGGTCAAAGTAGCTGTTCAATCATTTACAATTTCCTTCAGCGCAATGCTGCGGCCAGGTGTTAAATGGAAAGCAGAACTGCCGGCTCATACCTTACACGCCTTTATCAAATTGATGTATATCTCACATAAGCCCAGACACCAGCCAACGCTCCTGCATCGATCAAAGACAGGGGAGATTTTTAAACTGAGAGTTCTGCAAGTTTAACGGTCGCCAAGATGTGTGCGGTTTTAAATAAATTCTTCATTTGATGTCTGAATGGAACGGACAGCTCTAAAGTACATTTACACAGGTCTCTCAATTCTCCTTATTCCTATTTTTATGTTTTAAAACTGCTCTTTAATGACCATCTAGACAAAAAACATTTGTTACAGAATTTCCCTGAAGTGAAACTTCATCGCTACAATGACACTCCTCCGCAGATGCTGGGGCTGGTGATAGAGCGTTCGGTGCCCTAGAGCGGACATACACCGGGTGATGATGCAGTGCCCTAGTGTGGCCCTATCTCCATATAACCTTACAGGCTCTTTGTATCCCAGCCAAATAGACCACTGCCATCAGTACCCATCAACGTAACAGCATTTCTCCTCAACTATCTTATTCTGCCCCATCCCAAATGAAATCTCACAGTAACAATTGAGCCAAATTTCATTTCTCTGACTGGGTGTGGTGCAGGTGTCTTCAACATGTTTTCCTCAGTGTTTCCCTTTAGTCATAAGGATGTGGTATAATCACAAGAGACATTTCCATAGACAGCACCAGCATCCACCACTTTCCTGCTGTTGGGCACTCCCTCAGCCTAGTTAGAACCCCTGCCACAGCCCTGAAACAGCCCTTATCAAAGTCACAAATGACTGTGACTGTGACAAAGGTAAACTATCCCTCTCATCCTTCTCGACCTGTCTGCAGCCTTTGACACGGTTGACCACACCATCCTTCTCCAATGCCTCTCCACCATTGTCCAGCTGGGTGGGACTGCACTCGCCTGGTTCCATTCTTATCTATCTAATTGTAGCCAGAAAATCTCCTGCAATGGCTTCTCTTCCAGCTCCCTCACCGTTACCTCTTGTGTCCCCCAAGGATCTATCCTTGGCCCCCTCCTTTTTCTCATCTACATGTTGCCCCTCGGCGACATCATCCGAAAACACAGCGTCAGTTTCCACATGTACGCTGATGACACCGAGCTCCACCTCACAACCACTTGTCTCGACCCCTCCACTGTCTCTAATTTGACACACTGCTTGTCCGACATTAAGTACTGGATGAACAGAAATTTCCTCCAACTAAATATTGGGAAAACCGAAGCCATTGTCTTCGGTCCCAGCCATAAGCTCCATTCCCTAGCCACTGACTCCATCCCTCTCCATGGCAACTGTCTGAGGCTGAACCAGACTGTTCGCAACCTTGGTGTCATATTTGACCCTGAGGTGAGCTTCCGACCACATATCCTCAGCATAACTAAGACCGCCTATTTCCACCTCCGTAACATTGCCCGTCTCTGCCCTGCCTCAGCTCATCCGCTGCTGAAACCCTCATCCATGCCTTTGTTACCTCTAGACTCGACTATTCCAAAGCACTCCTGGCTGGCCTCCCACGTTCTACCCTCCGTAAACTTGAGCTCATCCAAAACTCTGCTGCCCGTGTCCTAACTTGCACCAAGTCCGGTTCACCCATCACCCCTGTGCTCGCTGACCTACATTGGCTCCCAGTTAAGCAATGCCTCGATTTTAAAATTCTCATCCTTGTTTCCAAATCACTCCATGGCCTCGCCCTCCCTATCTCTGTAACCTGCTCCAGCCCCACAACCCTCTGAGATCTCTGCGCTCTTCCAATTCTGGCCTCTTGTAAATCCCTGATTATAATCGCTCCACCATTGGTGATCGTGCCTTCAGCTAAAATAGTCTCTGGCCTTCGGGAGCTGCTTTCGCATTTTCAAAGTGTGAGACAATAATATTAATTTAGCCAGCTCCTGGTACAATGGCACTCCCAATGCAGTGATTTAGTGAGACTCCCGATACAGTGAGACTCCCGATACTGTGAGACTCCCGATACTATGAAATACCGGCACAGAAACTGTGTTTCCAATATAAAAAGGTTTGAGGAGCCCTGCACAATATAAAAAATGGGATAGTTTAAAAAATTCTCAGTTGCTCTGCCAGACTGTTCGTTAAATTGGTAAATCACTTGCCAAAAAAATAGCTTGTAAAATTAATGCATTTTATATGTGATATACAATGTCACAAATCAGTTTTATTACCTTTTACCTACATTATTCAAATCATCCACACCACTGGTAAGAACACTGACAAGGAAAAAATCGATTTATACTGCGTAGAAACAGTTGTTTCTATTTATCTGAATTTGACATTATGCTGACACCATAATGTACATTAAGCAGGGCTCCCAGAGCCATCATTTTGCACCAGGGGCCAGCCTGCGGTGTACTGTGTGCTGTCGTTACAGTGAGGAAATGTGAGAGGCTCCTCTACTCAAAGGAAAATCCATATTCACAGGGAGGAAACTTTAAAAAGCACCCATTTATAATTTGGAACCATAAAACCCTTTGCAGCTTTTTAAATGCTGCTACTTGTGAGGAAGTAGATTGAAACCTCACTCTGCTGGTGTGGAGAAACCAGACAGCCTGATATTTAAAAGTCATGGTTTTATTGCTTTGTCTGTTTTGTTTGTAGTATAATTAATGTGTTCGACAACTGATCCTATTACAAAAAAGGTCTCGGGTGCCTTGTACTTGGGTTTCACAACTGCCTCTCGACTCTGTCATGTCCCTCTGAATGGCTAATTCAGGTGTAACATCTGGTTGTGGAGAAGTTCCCTTCGGGACAAAGAGTATAGTCTGTGGTTTCCATCCGCTGTTAAAACTGACTCCATGTTCCCCCCTCCCCCTCCCTCCATCCCAAGTGGTTTACTGGGTGTCGAATCAAGACATAATAAATCTCTCTCGCTCCCCCTCAGCTTCTAACCCTCTCATGCTACACAGGATTTTAAGTTTCAATTAGATTTTTCTCTCTCTGTTTCATAGATTTGATAAATAAACACATACCAGACAGAGCTCTGGGCTCTGAGTGTAGGCTGCCCTTACCCACAGGCATTTCCTTTGTGATTTGAGCGATCTCACTACAGAGTCCTCAGGGCCTTCTCAATTAGCCACATGAACCTGCGTGCAGTGTCTTTCATCAATCTACATTTGCACTAGATGGGCCTCAGTATGCCCTTCACCTTGTGTTTTAAACAGAACCATCAGCACAAAGAACTCCTCACGCCTCTCACTCAGGGCTGGGCACACCAGCTCAAGACATACAGAACAGGATTATACATAGATGGGAGCCAGAAGACTTTATATCAAGTAGCTTGGTGCATATTCTATATTCTTCTCTTTCAGTCTCCGTGCGCTGTGCACTAAGCCTAGTTCAGAGGTCAGACAACTATTCGCTTCCAGGTTGCTGTTCCTCTATACAGTCTGTTGGGGGATGTGTGCGTATATCTTGGTGTAACCTGCATCTGAATTCACAGACCTCCACTCAACTCTCCCTACAATCCCATGGTCACTGCATACAGGCCAACTTAGAAAATTCACACCAAGCTCCAAGAAATGTCAACAATTCAATTAACAACCGACTACTACTGCCCTGAATATAGGCCAGTAGTTTATAGTGACTGAATTCTGTTCCATCACATGGGATTCCAGGATTTTTGGAATCACAATTGAAAATTCAAACCCGTGGCCTATTTTTTATTCATTCTCAGGATGTGGACGTTGCTAGGAAGCTGCATCCTAGTTGTGCTGAGTTTAATACAACTGAGTGGCTTGCTAGACCACTTCAGAGACAGTTACGTTGATGTGGGACTGGAGTCACATATAGGCCAGACTGGGTAAGGACGGCAGGTTTCCTTCCCTAAAGGACATTAGTGAACCAGTTGGGTTTTTATGACAATTCCACAGCTTCATGGTCACTTTTGCTGTTACTAGCTTTTTATTTCCAGACTTTTTGCACTGAATTCAAATTCTCAAACTACCCTGATGAGATTTGAACTTCACGTTCTCTGGATTACCAATCCTGTAACAACAACTACACTACCATACCCTTACCACCCTCAGGGAGTTCACACAAATCACAAAGGAAATGCCTGTGTGTAGGACTGCCTATGACATGACAAGACAGTTATACTGAGCGCGCTGTTGGAAAAGGAGCTGCTGTAACTGAGGCTGCAGATATATTGGATACATCCAACACTAGGGAACTCTGAAGAGAACATAAGAACATAAGACGTAGGAGCAGGAGTCGGTCATTTGGACTCTCGAGCCTGCTCCGCCATTCAATAAGATCATGGCTGATCTGATCTTGGCTTCAACTCCACTTCCCTGCCCGCTCCCCATAACCCTTGACTCCCTTACCTTTCAAAAATCTGTCTATCTCCACTTTAAATATATTCAATGACCCAGCCTCCACAGCTCTCTGGGGAAGAGAATTCCAAAGATTCACGACCCTCTGAGAGAAGAAATTCCTCCTCATTTCCGTTTTAAATGGGTGCCCCCTTATTCTGAAACTATGCTCCCCTAGTTCTAGATTCCCCCACGAGGGGAAACATCCTCTCTGCATCTACCCTGTCAAGCCCCTTCAGAATCTTATATGTTTCAATAAGATCCCCTCTCATTCTTCTAAACTCCAATGAGTATAACCTGCTCAACCTTTCTTCATAAGACAACCCCTTCAACTCAGGAATCAACCTAGTGAACCTTCTCTGAACTGCCTCCAATGCAAGTATATCCCTCCTTAAATAAGGAGACCAAAACTGTATGCAGTACTCCAGATGTGGTCTCACCAACGCCCTGTACAGTTGTAACAGGACTTCCCTAACTTTTATACTCCATGGGACTTCAAGAACAAAGGTTATTTATATTTATTTTACAGTAATAAGATGCAGTGCATGTGCCAGGAAATTTTGATTTGACATATTTTTGGTGTATTTTTCAGCATTTTGGAGAGTACGGATTCAGTATTTGAAACCAAAATAAACTTATTGTGGTAATATTACAGTAATGTTAAGTATGAAATGAAGTACTTGTTACACTGCTCCTGCGAGTATGTACTCTCCACACCCTCCCTGCACCCCCAGCTCCAGCTGCACCTCCCATCGGTTCTGTAATGTCCCCAGTGCTCGAAAACCCGTGCTTTCTGATAAATATAATTTGCAAGTTAATTCTTAACTTAAAATCCTCTTTGATCTGTTTACCCTCTTATCTTCAGCAGTATTTCCACATTTCAAATTAGCAGTTAATTTCTCACCACTTCCTCCAGTTTAATTGGAGGGAAATGGTTTGCTGTTCTTTACGAGATCAGAAAGCCCGATGTTTACCCCTGCAACGGTCCCACCGGAATGGTTCCCCTCATTCCAATGTGATTTGTCCGATCTACGATGAAAGTCAACAATTCAACAACACAAACTGCAGGCGAGATGCCAAACTCAAGAGGGGGATGGTGGTGGAGCTGTCCACACCTGCAGCAAGATGAAGGGTGGGCCCAAGTTCACATCCAGCCATCCCATAATTTGTAAATTGGAGCATCTCGTGTGTTGTGAGGTATACTGCCTTCCTGCAGGTCTGTAAACTCAGGCAAATATTTTAAAGAAGTAGAACCCATTTCTGACGACAGTTCTAAATTGTTTATTAGTGCTCAAAAAATATTCCTTTCTAAAAGGACTAAGACTCACTGGTTCTGCCGATAAACTTCCATCTCTGTAAACTTTTGATTGAAAATATAGCTGAGCTTTACACCTACAAAGCAGATTGTGGACTTGTCTGTTTTGGTGAAGCACTGCTCTGTGAGAATGTGCTGGAGTGGGACTTCAACCCACAACCTTCTGACTCAAAGGCGAGTATGCAACTACTGAGCCAAAGCTGACACCTTAAAACCCATCCTTGATCCGCCTTGAATTCATCGCCATGCCCGGGAAATCTCAAGCCCTGCCTTCTACACTGTCAAGTCATGCGTTAATGATTTCTAATCTGCCCTCTAACCACTCTGGAGTTCCTGTTTTTGTAAAGACTTGCATCTTGGTCTTGCCTGTGTCATTGGAACCACAACCTCTAGCTGCGCACAGCTTGCTGCCCAGAACCTTCTCCACCCTCTCCATTATGCCCCTTACCCTGACACCCAGGTCATTCGGGTCTGCTGGTTGGAGTTGCAGAAAAGGTTCTCTATCCCTCTAATAATAGAATTCCCTATATTCTCCCACTTGCTTTTCTTTGGCACCATCATTTCTTCCCCTTGGATAACCACTTGTTGCAGTGTTACATTGTTGCTTGGATTTCCCTTCCCTGAGTCTTTGTGCTTATCTCCGTCATACATGTCCAACACTGTATACTGTATGATAAATAACGTGTTTGATATTGACTATCAACAACAACAACTTGTATTTATATAGCGCCTTTAACGTAGTAAAACGTCCCAAGGTGCTTCACAGGAGTATTATAAAACAAAAAATTTGACACCGAGCCACATAAGGAGAAATTAGGACCAAAAGCTTGGTCAAAGAGGTAGGTTTTAAGGAGCATCTTAAAGGAGAAAAGAGAGGTAGCGAGGCGGAGAGGTTTAGGGGGGGAATTCCAGATCTTAGGGCCTAGGCAACAGAAGGCACGGCCACCAATGGTTGAGTGATTATAATCAGGGATGCTCAAGAGGGCAGAATTAGAGGAGTGCAGATATTTCAGGGGGTTGTGGGGCTGAAGGAGATTACAAAGATAGGGAGGGACGAGGCCATGGAGGGATTTGAAAACAAGGATGAGAATTTTGAAATCGAAGGCGTTGCTTAACTGGGAGCCAATGTAGGTCAGTGAGCACAGGGGAGATGGGTGAACGGGACTTGGTGCAAGTTAGGACATGGGCAGCCGCGTTTTGGATGACCTCAAGTTTACGTAGGGTAGAATGTGGGAGGCCAGCCAGGAGTGGGTTGGAATAGTCAAGTCTAGAGGTAACAAAGGCATGGATGAGGGTTTCAGCAGCGGATGAGCTGAGGCAGGGGCGGAGACGGGCGATGTTACAGGGGTGGAAATAGGCAGTCTTAGTTATGCTGCGGATATGTGATTGGAAGCTCATTTCAGGGTCAAATATGACACCAAGGTTGCAAACAGCCTGGTTCAGCCTCAGACAGATGCTAGGGAGAGGTATGGAGTCGGTGGATAGGGAACGGAGTTTGTGGTGGGGACAGAAAACAATGGCTCCGATCGTCCCAATATTTAATTGGAGAAAATTTCTGCTGATCCAGAACTGGATGTCGGACAAGCAGTCTGACAATTTAGAGACCGTGCAGGGTTGAGAGAAGTGGTAGAGAGGTAGAGCTGGGTGTCGTCAGCGTATATGTGGAAACTGACTGACAGCTGAGGAGTAGCAGAGGATGGGCAACAAGGTATGGAGGAGCTGAGACAGATTGTTGGGAAGAGATAGGGTTGAGTAGGAAGCGAGGAAGGTAGTGAAGGGGGTGATAGAGGTGGGTAGTGGAGCAAGGGTTGCAATCAGAGATGAAGAAAGTTTTTTGTCAAAGTAACAAGGTTCAGATAGATATGTACCAGGAGCAGGATGAGAGAGAGCTGTGCTGGGAAAAAAGCTGAATTCCAGAGGTGAGGTGAGAGTGACTGCCCTTGACATCAAGGAGCATAAAGGAGCTCTAGTAAAATTGAAGTCAATGGGAATCAAGGGGAAAACGCTCCGCTGGCTGGAGTCATACCGAGCACAAAGGAAGATAGTTGTGGACAACGTTCCCTATAAGCTGCACAGCCGCGCGGCCACGAGCTCCCTGCCAGTCCCGCACAGCCCGGGACCAGCTTTTGCAATGTTAAAGTTCACACATGCACGAAACTGTGAATGGGCCCAACCATCTACAGTTGCTTCATCAATGACTTTCCCTCCATCATAAGGTCAGAAGTGTGGATGTTCGCTGATGACTGCACAGTGTTCAGTTCCATTTGCAACTCCTCAGATAATGAAGCAGTCCATGCCCGCATGCAGCAAGACCTGGACAAAATTCAGGCTTAGGCTGATAAGTGGCAGGTAACATTCGCGCCACAGAAGTGCAAGGCAATGACTATCTCCAACAAGCGAGATTCTAATCACCTCCCCTTGACATTCAACGGCATTACCATCACCGAATCCCCCACCATCAACATCCTGGGGGTCACCATTGACCAGAAACTTAACTGGACCAGCCACATAAATACTGTGGCAACAAGAGCAGGTCAGAGGCTAGGTATTCTGCGGCGAGTGTCTCACCTCCTGACTCCCCAAAGCCTTTCCACCATCTACAAGGCACAAGTCAGGAGTGTGATGGAATACTCTCCACTTGCCTGGATGAGTCATAGAGTCATAGAGTTATACAGCACGGATAGAGGCCCTTCGGCCCATCGTGTCCGCGCCAGCCATCAAGCCCTGTCTAATCTAATCCCATATTCCAGCATTTGGTCCGTAGCCTTGTATGCTATGGCATTTCAAGTGCTCATCCAAATGCTTCTTGAATGTTGTGAGGGTTCCTGCCTCCACAACCCTTTCAGGCAGTGAGTTCCAGACTCCAACCACCCTTTGGGTGAAAAAGTTCTTTCTCAAATCCCTTCTAAACCTCCTGCCCTTTACCTTGAATCTATGCCCCCTTGTTATAGACCCCTCTACTAAGGGAAAAAGCTCCTTAGTATCCATCCTATCTATGCCCCTCATAATTTTGTACACCTCAATCATGTCCCCCCTCAGCCTCCTCTGCGCCAAGGAAAACAAACCCAATCTGCCCAGTCTCTCTTCATAGCTGAGTGCAGCTCCAACAACTCTCAAGAAGCTCGACACCATCCAGGACAAAGCAGCCTACGTCATTGGCACCCCATCCACCACCTTAAACATTCACTCCCTCCACCACCGGCGTATCGTGGCTGCAGTGTGTACCATTTACAAGATGCACTGCAGCAACTCGCCAAGGCTTCTTCGGCAGCATCTCCCAAACCCGCAACCTCTTCCACCTAGAAGGACAAGGGCAGCAGGCGCAGGGGAACACCACCACCTCCAAGTTCCCCTCCAAGTCTCACACCATCCTGACTTGGAAATATATCACCATTCCTTCATAGTCACTGGGTCAAAATCCTGGAACTCCCTCCCTAACAGCACTGTGGGAGCACCTTCACCACACGGACTGCAGCGGTTCAAGTAGGCGGCTCACCACCACCTTCTCAGGGGCAATTAGGGATGGGCAATAAATGCTGGCCTTGCCAGCGATGCCCACATCGCGTGAATGAATAAAAAAAATCTATGATCTGCAAGTATGTCAGAGAAGGTCCATGATCTGAAGGGGTATGCAAGGCTATTTTATTTTATTTTCTGAGATTAAATAATGAATATGGATGGACACCAAGATCATCACAAGAGATCGAGCTGAAAGGTGTGAAGACCCCTGTCAGAGGTAGGCGTTCTTGTCCAATTCTGGTATCCCAGTACTGGTTGGTCGTACATCCTTGGTATCTGAATTAGTCCCACACTCTGAGCACCATTGAGTATTTGTGCAGCAGTAATTGATACAGCTCCCTGAAGAGGAAAGCTGAATACAGTGTGCACGGGGAACTGTTTCCACATTATTACTTTCTTTGGCTTTAGTCAAGATATTTTATTGGCTAGCTCGCATCAAAGGAAGCCTATAATCCAGAGTAAATTCGGCAACACTTCAGGGTCCTTTTGTGTTTTGGAACTTCACTCTACACTGCCACAGAAACCAGTACGCCTGTAACTTGTAGTCGAGTCTTTTCTTATATTTACAATGTAACTGGTGCAAGAGAAAGTGTCATCTTTGTTCAGAAATTTTTAAGTACATCAAGGTAATAGTTCACTTACACATACTCGGATTTACATTTTAAACCCTGGGGGTTGTAACAGCTGAGCCCGTGGATCAGTTATCATTGCCAGTTATTGCAGGTCCTGACACAGCTGCGCTCACACAGCAGCAACGAGCACTGTTACCCCTCCAATGTGAAGAGAATCCCACAACATTACACAATGGAAAAAAAACAGGGACCGCAATTTTCCCGCTGCCGAGCGTGTGGGTCTGGAGGCGGGTCGGCAGTAAAAGTTGCCAAAATTGCGAGCGTGTCGGGAACCCGCCGTCATCCCGCCTCCTTTAACTCGGGCGCGGTGGCCAGTGCGCCACGGACCCGATCAGGAGAGGCGGGCGATCTAATTAAATCCTTGTTGTCAGACCCTTAACAGGGTTTTTAACCAGACCTTTCGATTTTCACTGGATGTCCACGGGAATCACGCAGCTCGGGAACCACATCTGTCAATGTGAGGCGGAAGCTCGGTGGCCATTGAGCGAGGTCATTAATGCAGAGCATGGAAATCCCCATAAATACTCCCACATGACACCTGCTATATGCCGAAGGGAAAGGCTCTTGCTGACTCCATTTTGAGCACAGATTTAGGTGTCTAGAGTTTGCAAGTCTTTGCTGCAACCTCGGAAGCCACTCTCACCTCATTGCTAGTAACTATCACAACATTGACAGATTGCTCCTCTGATCTCTGCTTGACCTGCCATCGATTACATCAGCATGGGTGCTGCTTATACTGTCTCACCTTGATCCTCAGAATCAGACCAGGATGAGCCCCACCACCACCACCAGCAGCAACAACAACACCACCAACCTTCTCCTCAACCACCTGATGCTGCACAGGACAGAGGGCATCAGCGCAGGGCTGCACCGCACCGGAGGCGATACCCCCAACACAGGGTATACAGGCAGAGGATGAGCTTCCTCAACATGACTGAGCAGCAGTGCCAAAGGAGGCTCCGGCTATCGCGCCAGGTCATCGCAGACATCTGCAGCTTACTGGAGCAAGAGCTGGAGCCCAGAGGACCTGGTGGACACGCCTTACCAGTGGCTGTCAAAGTCACCACTGCCCTCAACTTCTTCGACTCAGGCTCCTTCCAGGGATCTGCAGCAGATATTTGTGGCATCTCCCAGTCAGCCGCCCACAGATGCATCAAACAGGTCACCAATGCCATGTTTAACAAGTCAGCCAATTATGTGAACTTTACCACTGATGAAGCCAGTGTTACTGAGCGGGCGATGGCCTTTGCCGCTCTGGCTGGCTTCCCACGGGTGCAGGGCCTCATCGACTGCACACACGTGGCCATCAGGGCACCCCACATCACCCAGGAGTGTTTGTGAACCGCAAGAGCTTCCACTCCCTCAATGTGCAGCTGGTCTGCAACCATAGGAAGATCATCATGTGTGTGTGCGCCAAGATTCCCTGGCAGCTGTCAAGACTCTTTTGTCCTGCGCCAGTCCACCCTCCCTCAGCTCTTCGCACTGCCAAACACACTTACCAGCTGGCTGCTTGGAGACAAGGGCTATCCACTGAAGATATGGCTCATGACACCCTTGAGGAGGCCAAGCAATGAGGCCGAGGAGCGTTATAATGAAAGCCACATGTCTACCAAATGTGTCATAGAGCAAACAATAGGCATGCTGAAGATATGCTTCAGATGCCTTGACAGATCTGGAGGAGCCCTTCAGTACGCACCAGCCAGGGTCTCCAGAATCGGCATTGTCTGCTGCGCGCTTCACAACATAGCGCAGCAACGAGGATTAAAGCTGCATGAGTAGCAAGGCACTGTGAGCGCACAGCCTCTTCAGAGGAGGAGGAGGAGGAGGAACATCAGCTGGAAGACGAGGAGAAGGAACAGGAGGAACCCGAGCTCCAGCAGCGGAGCACATTGCTGCCCGGGAGGCCAGGGATGACCTCATCATGGCCAGATTTACTTAACTTCTTGCATTGCACCCATATGGCTGCCACATGCTGTGCCAATTCCACCCCCCCCAAGCAGTCCTACAATGACCAAGCCATTCCTTTCACACTGACCCCCATTGGTGGAGGTTACGTAATGTCTCATCATTCACTCCAACTCACAAAGCCACTTCTAAAGTAGCAGACAAAAATGGGCATGACTAGAAAGTGGTGAAAATAAATAGATTTATATGTGTGATAGTAACGGAACCTTAACAAGAACACTTCTTTATACCCCCATGTGCATATCCTTGTGCAATTAGGATTGTGGCGTTTTTCTTTTGCGAGTGCTTCTACGAGGTCCAACCCCTGTGGCTTCAGCAGAGGTAGAGGCAGGCTGCTCGCTTCCCTGCTGCAACTGAGTAGACACTTTTGGCGGATGTCCTCTGGGTTTTGGAGCCTGTGATGGCCCCGCCAAAGACTGCTCCTCCTGCGACTGTGCAGGGGCAGACTCGGCCATCGCGATCCGAGGAAACATCTGGGGCTCTGACTGAGGGGGAGGCAACGGGGGAGAAGTGGGAGCACTTTGAGAGGAGCCCCCACTTCCATGTCCCCATCACCATCATCCCTCTCATGGGCCACCCACACTTCCCTGCTAGCAAGAAGCTGGAGAGCAGCTTGCTGCACAGCAGTGGGGCGATGAGGACCCAAAGCTACATTTAGATCCCTCTTAGAGAGGAGGTCTATGAGCCTCTGCCATCTGTTCTCCATAGCTAGCATGTGCTCCTATGAGTGGCTCATTAGCTGCTCCATGCAGGTGGCCATCCTTTCCATGGAGCAGCACATAATCGCAATCGCCAGCGACACGGTGGTGCTCATGTTGGAGATGGACTCCTCCATTCTCTGCACATTTGCAGATATCGTGGCTGCAAAACCTGCCAGAGCCTCCTGCATTTCTTGCTGCCCCTCCAGGATCACCCTCTTTCTGGATGGCCCTCGAGGCTCAGTGTCTGCATACAGCTGAGCAGAGCTTGGAGCGTCCTGCGCCCTCCGGCGAGGAGTCTCCACTGCTGTCCCTGTCTCCACCATCTGCTCTTGCTCACTTGTGAAGTGTGAACCACCAGGTGACAACACTACTGTATCTCGCACAGGACCCACCGAGGAGTGTGTATCTGTGCTGGTGCTGGGTGCGCTTGGGGCTGCTGATGGTGCGCCTTCAGAGGCTGGAGGCTGCTCTGAGGAGTCGTCTTCCTCCTCCGGCTGGACAGTGGGGGGGGTGGGGGGGGAGGGGGGGGAGCCTTGATGGACCTGTGGGAGAGAAAAAAGAAGATTTAGAAATGTTATATTAAGAATGGGTAATGATACCATTATGCACATGATGGCATTTCACTGGGTGCTGACATCAGTCACCATATGAGTGACTGCTGTATGTCATGTGGCTTTATGAGATGTAATTCTGTCACCAGGTTGCTGAGAGGTCCCCCTCTCGCCGTCTCCCACCACCAGCAGCTCTGCAACTCTCGACACCTCCAGGGCCACCTCCTCTGATGCAGTCAAAGTACTGAAGGATGGAGGGCCACCTCCGGTTCTCTCCCTCTCCCTGTTGTTCTGGGCTCTCTTCTCCTGCAAGAAAGGAAAGAGAACTTCGAGTGAGAGTGATGGAATGAGTGTAAGGAATGTGTGGGTTACATCTGTAGAGGGTGACTGTGAGGGAGTGGAGTGCCAATGCCAAATGGCCTCTTACTGTGGTGTTAGTTGGTATGATTGCATTAGGATGAGGGTGAGTTGAGGGCCGGTTAGTCAGATGGGGATGTGAGTATGTACATAGAGAGAGAGGGATGGGTGGACGTGCAAGATATGTTGGTGTGAAGAATGATGTGCAGGAGTAGGCTTGGGAAGGCAGAGTGATGGGGATGTGGTGACAGACACAGCAGGATGAGGGCGAATGTGGCATTCACTCACCTTTCCTGACCTCATCAGATCATTGAATCTCTTCCTGCACCGTATCCAGGTCCTCCTCACCACATCCCTGCTGTTGACCTCCTCAGCAATTTGGCACGAGGCTCTTGGGAAGGTCTCTTCTGCCCATCAGCAGGGAAGAGGACCTCCCTGCGTGCTCCGACTCCCTCCATAAGAATATGTAGCGATTCATCCGAAAACCGGGGTGCAGCCCTCTGTCTTTGTGAATTCATTTTTATAATTCTCAGCAACAAGACACTCCTCTCCAATCCTCCCTCTGCACTCCTACCTGAACCTCCAAATGCAATGTGGCCAAGGCTGCTTTAAATATCCCTGCTGGAAATGAGTCATTGACGACGTCATCAGACCCGCACCATTTAATAGGGACGGCAAACCCGCATGACTAGTTTAATAGGGACCATTAATTGAAAGTCGCAGTGGAGAACGCCCTGTCACTTCTTCGGGCTGCGACGTGACCCACACCCAAGCAACCCGTCTCAAAGGTAAAAATTCCGGCCAGGGCATCAGATACAGGGCCATGGAGGGGGAGATTAGAGCATCAGATACTGGGCCATGGAGGGGGAGATTAGAGCATCAGATACTGGGCCATGGAGGAGGAGATTAGAGCATCAGATACAGGGCCATGGAGGGGGAGATTAGAGCATCAGATACTGGGCCATGGAGGGGGAGATTAGAGCATCAGATACTGGGCCATGGAGGGGGAGAGTAGAAAGGCACACCAAAAGCTTGTTCAAAAAATGGGCTTTGAGGAGGTTTTTAATGGTGGAGAGAGAAAATTAAAGATGGAGGGGAGGGAGCTTAGTGAGCGATTTCAGAGAGTAGGGACAAAGTAGCTGAAGGCTTTGCCACTAATGGAAAGGCCAGGGTCAGAGGGCTGGATGGTGTGGGAGGGATACAAGGCTGGATTTAGGTCAGCAAGGATAGCATGCTGAGTGAGTGGGACTTAGTGTGGAACAGGATACCGGTGGCTGAGCTTTGGACAATTTAGAGTTCATGGATAGTGGAGGATGGGAGCCCAGTGAGGAGGATGGAATCATTCACCGCAGAATACCCAGCCTCTGACTTGCTCTTGTGGCCACAGTATTTATGTGGCTGGTCCAGTTATGTTTCTGGTCAATGGTGACCCCCAGGATGTAGATGGTGGGGGATTCGGCGATGGTAATGCCGTTGAATGTCAAGGGGTGGTGGTTAGACTATCTCTTGTTGGAGATAGTCATTGTCTGGCACTTCTGTGGCGCAAATGCTACCTGCCACTTGTCAGCCCAAGCCTGAACGCTGTCCAGGTCTTGTTGCATGCGGGCATGCACTGCTTATTATCTGAGGAGTTGTGAATGGAACTGAACACTGCAATCATCAGCGACCATCCCCACTTCTAACCTTATGATGGAGGGAAGGTCATTGATGAAGCAGCTGAAGATGGCTGGGCCTAGGACGCTGCCCTGAGGAACTCCTGCAGTGATGTCCTGGGGCTGAGATTATTGAGCTCCAACAACCACAACCCATCTTCCTTTGTACTAGGTATGACTCCAGCCAGTGGAGAGTTTTCCTCCTGATTCCCATTGACTTCAATTTTACTAGGGCTCCTTGTTGCCACACTTGGTCAAATGCTGCCTTGATGTCAAGGGCAGTCACTTTCACCTCACCTCTGGAATTCAGCTCCTTTGTCCATGTTTGGACCAAGGCTGTAATGAGGTTGGGAGCCGAGCAGACCTGGCAGAACCCAAACTGAGCATTGGTCAGCAGGTTATTGGTGAGTAAGTGCCGCTTGATAGCACTGTCGATGACACCTTCCATCACTTTGCTGATGATTGAGAGTAGACTGATGGAGCGGTAATTGGCTGGCTTGGATTTGTCCTGCTTTTTGTGGCCAGGACATAACTGGGCAGTTTTCCACATTGTCGGGCAGATGCCAGTGTTGTAGCTGTACTGGAACAACTTGGCTAGAGGCGTGGCTAATTCTGGAGCACAAGCACACTCAACAATAACCTGCTCACTGATGCCCAGTTTGGGTTCTGCCAAGACCACTCGGCTCCCGACCTCATTACAGCCTTGGTCCAAACATGGACAAAGGAGCTGAATTCCAGAGGTGAGGTGAGAGTGACTGCCCTTGACATCAAGGCAGCATTTGACCGAGTATGGCATCAAGGAGCCCTAGTAAAACTGAAATCAATGGGAATCGGGGGGAAAACTCTCCACTGGATGGAGTCATACCTAGCACAAAGGAAGATGGTTGTGGTGATTGAAGCCCCAGGGCATCGCTGCAGGAGTTCCTCAGGGCAGTGTCCTAGGCCCAACCATCTTCAGCTGCTTCATCAATGACCTTCCCTCCGACATAAGGTCAGAAATGGGGATGTTCGCTGATGACTGCACAGTGTTCAGTGCCATTTACAACTCCTCAGATAATGAAGCAGTCCATGCCCGCATGCAACAAGACCTGAAAGATGTTTAGGCTTGGGCTGATAAGTGGCAGGTAACATTCGTGCCACAGAAGTGCCAGGCAATGACTATCTCCAACAAGCGAGAGTCTAACCACTGCCCCTTGACGGCATTACCATCACCAAATCCCCCACCATCAACATCCTGGGGGTCACCATTGACCAGAAACTTAACTGGACCAGCCACATAAATACTGTGGCAACAAGAGCAGGTCAGAGGCTAGGTCTTCTGTGGCGAGCGTCTCACCTCCTGACTCCCCAAAGCCTTTCTGCCATCTACAAGGCACAAGTCAGGAGTATGATGGAATACTCTCCACTTGCCTGGATGAGTGCAGCTCCAACAACACTCAAGAAGCTCGACACCATCCAGGACAAAGCAGCCCGCTTGATTAGCACCCCATCCACCACCTTAAACATTCACTCCCTCCACCACCGGAGAACTGTGGCTGCAGTGTGTACCATCTACAAGATGCACTGCAGCAACTCGCCAAGGCTCCTTCGGCAGCACTTCCCAAACCCGCGACCTCTTCCACCTAGAAGGACAAGGGCAGCAGGCGCATGGGAACACCACCACCTCCAAGTTCCCCTCCAAGTTTCACACCATCCTGACTTAGAAGTATATCATCGCTGGGTCAAAATCCTGGAATGATATCTATCTGTAGTAAAGCATCATTCGGGAGAGCAGGATGACAAAAGTAATTGGAGAGGAAGTTCTTTCATTTAGTAGGTTGAATTTGATTCAATTATTTAATGAATGCTGGACAAAGGAAAATGCCCAGGCACAGAGGAGGGAGATGGCACATGCTGTAAATACCACCTCCACAACTCAGTGCCACTATAACCTTCATGATCCTGTGAGGAATCACACTGCTCTCCCTAATAATGCTTTACTACAGAAAGATATCATCCATGTTCATTTCTTCAATGAGATTCACCACCTACTTCCCCCACCCATTCAAATCCTGAATCTCCTCAAATTTGGTGGTGCGGAGCCTGGCCCTTCAAGAGAAGATGAGATAAATCAAGAGGTAGTGGTTAGATGACACCAAGGTTGGATTGTAAAATCCTGTTGATTGTAGGAGCAATAGACAACCAAGGAAGGAACTTAATTGCACAGATTTTAGATCTGGAATGAGTTAGTACAGGAAAAGTGCAATGAGTGTTGATTTCACCCCAGTGAAGATACAGGAACCTGTCCATCAGTATAGTTGGAGTAGGAATCATGTGGTGTCCAGGACAATTTGGTGAATTGTATTAGTTCTTGGCTTGGTTTATGGATGGACTACTGTGTGGAAGCAAGAATGATTCCATCTTTGGGGGATGGGATGAGAAAGAGGTGAGGACTATGAAATCTTACTGGCCTTACTCAAATCCCACTTTGTGCCAATAATTGTGGGGGATAATGGTCATGAAGAAGTTTACAGTCTTGAACATCTCAGCCTCCCAACTGCTGGTGGTAACACAGTGACAATCTGACTGCCAGAACAGAACAAAATAAAGAGATTAAAAAATACAGGCTGAACACATCATCAGCAGAAACAGACTGCTAAAATCTTCCCAAATGTTCCTCAAACTGCAAGGGAAATTCAATACTGCATTCGATGGTAATCCCTTAATTTATTGCACAGTTTGCCTTCCAGCCA
Source organism: Squalus acanthias (assembly GCA_030390025.1). Classification (NCBI taxonomy): domain Eukaryota; kingdom Metazoa; phylum Chordata; class Chondrichthyes; order Squaliformes; family Squalidae; genus Squalus; species Squalus acanthias. The sequence goes on along the minus strand of CM059448.1, from coordinate 45,917,013 downwards.
ACATCAGCCACGAGACCCATTTCAAACACAGTGACGTGAACTGTCATGTCTATATTCAGTGATGATTAAATGTCTGTTTCGTGTTATAGACGATTTAATTCAAGCTGTCAAAACAAGTAAAAAGTTCAGAAAGGTGGAAGTGTGGTTTGGGAAGGCCTGAGCGGGTGTAAGACGGTCTCCGTGGTTATGCAGGGAGCAGTGTGGAGAGGATGCTACACGGAGATGTGGTCAGGCACTCAGGTCACCATGTTAAATGATGACAGCTGCTCGGGGCAGAAGCTCAATGTGGAGACTGCCCTCGCAAAAAGGATCCCAACTTTGGCATATTAGCCTCCATGCTACTGTATTTTCCATCAGATGAGCACGGGATCAATATGAATGCGACAGTAGTTTCCCTTTGCATCCATTCCACTGAAACAACAACTCTCTCCTCATTCCCAATTGCAAAACGAAAAATCTGCCAGGGATGCTGCAGATTCTTATTTGGATTTTGCAGCCACCCCTCACACCCGGCTCACTCCTCACACCCACCCCTCACACCCACCCCTCACACCCACTCCTCACACCCACTCCTCACACCAGACTCACTCCTCACACCCACCCCTCACACCCACCCCTCACACCCACTCCTCACACCCACCCCTCACACCCACCCCTCACACCCACTCCTCACACCCACCCTTCACACCAGACTCACTCCTCACACCCACCCCTCACACCCACCCCTCACACCCACTCCTCACACCCACCCCTCACACCCACTCCTCACACCCACCCTTCACACCAGACTCACTCCTCACACCCACCCCTCACACCCACCCCTCACACCCACTCCTCACACCCACCCCTCACACCCACTCCTCACACCCACCCTTCACACCAGACTCACTCCTCACACCCACCCCCCACACCCACCCCTCACACCCACTCCTCACACCCACCCCTCACACCCACCCCTCAGACTCACTCCTCACACCCACCCCTCACACCCACTCCTCACACCCACTCCTCACACCAGACTCACTCCTCACACCCACCCCTCACACCCACCCCTCACACCCACTCCTCACACCCACCCCTCACACCCACTCCTCACACCCACCCCTCACACCCACCCCTCACACCCACTCCTCACACCCACCCTTCACACCAGACTCACTCCTCACACCCACCCCCCACACCCACCCCTCACACCCACTCCTCACACCCACCCCTCACACCCACCCCTCACACCCACTCCTCACTCCCACCCCTCACACCCACCCCTCACACCCACCCCTCACACCCACTCCTCACACCCACTCCTCACACCCACCCTTCACACCAGACTCACTCCTAACACCCACTCCTCACACCCGGCTCACTCCTCACACCCACCCCCCACACCCACCCCTCACACCCACTCCTCACACCCACCCCTCACACCCACCCCTCACTCCTCACACCCACCCCTCACACCCACCCCTCAGACCCACTCCTCACTCCCACCCCTCACACCCACCCCTCACACCCACTCCTCACTCCCACCCCTCACTCCCACTCCTCACACCAGACTCACCCCTCACACACACTCCTCACACCCACCCTTCACACCAGACTCACTCCTCACACCCACTCCTCACACCCGGCTCACTCCTCACACCCACCACTCACACCCACTCCTCACACCCACCCCTCACACCCACCCCTCACACCCACCCCTCACACCCACCCCTCACTCCCACTCCTCACACCAGACTCACCCCTCACACACACTCCTCACACCCACCCCTCACTCCCACTCCTCACACCCACCCCTCACACCCACCCCTCACTCCCACTCCTCACACCCACTCCTCACACCCACCTCTCACACAGATGCTCCACGGTCCCCTCCTTGAGGGCAATGACTACAGGTGCACGGTATGTCAGACTTGGGGAATGAATTGAATGGGCGGGAGTTGGATGGGGAGGGGTTGAGCAAGCAGGAGGTGGATCTCGTGGAGAAGGGGTGGGGAGCTGAAAGTCCAGGGACTATGTTAGAGAGCTTGGATATCCTGAGAGTAGCGAGCACCACAGCATTCAATTGTATCTTCAAATCCATCCCAAACTTTACATTTGTTGGTATGAGTAATACGAATTGAACCTCGTAAATTCCACCAACCATCTTACGAAGATAATGGAGAGAATACAGACGGGTGTGTTAAATCATACAGTTGGAAAGCAGCAAGTTTTATGGCGAGTGATACAAACACACATTGCGTGTTCACATCCTGTCGATCCTCTGCTCAACAGAACATTTTAACCACATGGAAAAACCTCCGAAGAATGATTGCAGCATGATACTGTCTGGTAAAGGTCAATGAAAGTGCCCCAATAAACATGGCAGGAGGTCATTGTGTCTGCCCAGGCACAATAACAGTTCTGTGCTGAATGATATCCAATTCTCCCCGTTATTAATTATGAATCCAATGTGAATTTGCATTATGAATCCAATAACCTCATCTCCCCTCCCCCCCCCCCCCCCAACCACACAAAAGAACATAAGAACAGTGGAAACAGGAGCAGGAGTCGGCCACTCGGCCCCTCGAGCCTGCTCCGCCATCCAATAAGATCATGGCTGATCATCGACCTCAACTCCACTTGCCCGCCCGATCCCCATATCCCTTGATTCCCCATGACTCCAAAAATCCATCGATCTCAGCCTTGAATATACTCAAAGACTCAGCATTCACAGCCCTCTGGGGCAGAGAATTCCAAAGTGAAGAAATTCCTCCTCATCTCAGTCTTAAATGGCCGCCCCCTTATCCTGAGACTATGACCCCTAGTTCTAGACACTCCAGCCAAGGGAAACAACCTCTCAGCATCTACCCTGTCAATCCCCTTCAGAATCTTATATGTTTCAAGATCAACAACATCTACAGTCACCCAGCCTCAGAGCCTGACCTTTGCCCCCTGATTGATGTCCCATTGCCCCCATTGCAGGCAGGCTAATTGCACAGAGAAGCCCGAACCCCCTCGCCAGCTGTCCTTTGGCTCTGCTCCCCCACAGTGCATGCGCTGGCCATGGCAGGCCATTCCTTTTGCCTCAGGGGCAGAGAACAAAGCAACGTCTGCAGGTGCTGCCCCCTGCCTCTGGAGGGATACAGTGCACCTCTATTAAGCACTGCCTCAAAACACAACAGATGGGATATCTGGCTTTCTCACTGCAGACATAGCAGGGGGTAGAAATCCGTCTCAGGCAATTGAGCAAAATATGTGGTCTTGTACCAGCCGCCCGTTGTATACCCCTCTCGATATTCGGTTCCATTGACTTCAACAAAACAGGAGGTCGATTCAATACCGTCCATCTTGCCCTACCGCACAAAATGAATTGCTACCACCAGTTCTCAAGAGAAAGACTGAGAAATAATCTGTGAGAAACAAGGTCAGGGATGAAGGTATGTTTCACATGAACTTGTGTCTGTGATCCCTCATGCCCCGGATTTCCTGATCTCAGGAATGCTGCCATGGAAAAATGCCAAACAGAGGCTAACCACTTCCTCACTGGGAGGGCAGGGAAAAAACAGGAGAGTCATCTCAGGCCATTCTCATCCCTGTATGCAACTGGTTCAGGCTGGCCCCGGGAGAGCTCTCCCATTCACTCCATCAGCTGCAGTCAGATGTCCAGGGAATGAGGAGAAAATAGAAATATTGTTCTATTATTGAGAAGAAGTGTTTATGGGATAAAACCATCCATTTCTTTGTTGTGTGTGCAGAGGCCTGTAAATAAAATTGTTGGACTTGAATTCCGTGCTGTTGTGGCAGAGGTTATAGGATCATAGAAATTTATGGCACAGAACCAGGGCAACACGGTGGCATAGTGGTTAGCACTGTTGCCTCACAGCGCCAGGGACGCGGGTTCGAATCCGGCCTGGGGTGACTGTCTGTGTGGAGTTTGCACATTCTCCCCGTGTCTGCGTGGGTTTCCTCCGGTGCTCCGGTTTCCTCCCACAGTCCAAAGATGTGCAGGTTAGGTTGATTTGGCTATGATAAATTGACCCTTAGTGTTAAGGGGATTAAATATATGTGGGGTTACGGGGATAGGGTGGGATATGTGTCGGTGCAGGCTCGATGGGCAGAAATGGCCTCTATCTGCACTGTAGTGATTCTGTGAAGGAGGCCACTCAGCCCATCGTGTCTGTGCCAGCCGAAAAAAGAGCTATCCGGCCTAATCCCACTTTCCATCTCTTGGTCCATATCTTGTAGTTTACAGCACTTCAAGTGTATGCAGTACCCTAGCTTCTCTCATCACATTTTGTTAAATTCGAATATTTATTGGGTAATTTGCATGATGCAATGACTCCCATGATGCAAAATTTACTGGTGCCCATCTGCCTGTCAAGCGAATTTTTCGACCCTGGATCCAAATAAATCATGGTACTGTTATAGAGAATCATTCCGCCATCCATCACCAGGCCAGGTATTGCTCTTTCACAATAAAATCTTTACACTAAAAACAAAACTCTGAGGGGGCTACATTCGGTTGATTTGCGCCTCCCGTTAGCACCCTAAGAGGGCGCTAATGGGGCGCAAATTAACTAGTGCCTGGGCAGGGCACTGCTAACGCCTCCCGCAAAATTCAGTGGGAGGTTAGCGGCGACGCTAACCGTTAGCGCCGTGTGGTACTGCGCCACCGGCGATAATGTCATTGCCGTGCGCAGCGCCCCGGCTGTAATATTGGGTGGTGCCCCCCGACTTACCGCTGGATGCTATGTCCGACGGGGTCAGGGGGAACTACCTGCCGCCACGGCGGTGCTATTTAAAGGGGAGGTGGCGGGCGGCCATTTTTGTTGCTGGCCGCCTGCCAGCACCTGCCCCTGTTGCTGTCCCCAGCCCCTGTGAAGCCCCCCTGTGGGGTCCTGGCTGCTCTCTGTGAGCCCAGCACTCCTCGAGTGCCGGGCTCATTTGTCGGCACTCCCGATCCCTGGTGGCCCAGCTGGGCACCGGAACGCGCTGCGCCAGGCCCCTCCCCTTTAATAAGTGCCGCAGCGCCACGCGGGACGCTTCCAGTAGCGCCCCTCCTCCCTCTCGGGGCGCTACCTGGGAAAATCGGCTGTGGGGGCGCTAACTTTTTCGGGGCGCTAAAATTAGCTCTAAGGTACGCTACCCAATTTTTACCCGAGTGCTTTATTTTGGCCAAAGGTTGAAAACAGGTGCTGAATGGGTGCAGTGCTAATAAGACTCGCCTGTTTGAAAGTCTGGATTTAGCATGCAATTTTGGTCTTACTTGTTGATGACCATAATTTGAACTTGCCTGGAGGTGCTAAACAGACACCTGCAGGTTTAGCACTCAGTTTTCATGGAGCGGTACATGTGGGCTCCTTGCACCCACTTCCACTGAAGGTGTGGAGTGCTCTGGCTGGCACACAGAAGCACATTGCAGGATGGCTCAGGGCCTGAGGGAGAGGGCGCACAGGTTCTTGGATCTGGCACTGGATGTCCTGGTGGAGGAGGTCCAGAGAAAGAGGGATGTCCTGTACCTGCACAGGGAAGGACGGCACCTCGCCCTCCTGCAGCTGCTGGCGCTGCTCTGCCTGGCCTCATAAGAACATAAGAGCATAAGAAATAGGAGCAGGAGTAGACCATTCGGCCCCTCGAGCCTGCTCCGCCATTCAATAAGATCTGATCTTGGCCTCAACTCCACTTTCCCGCCCGCTCCCCATAACCCTTGACTCCCCTGTAGCTCAAATATCTGTCTATCTCTGCCTGGAATATATTCAATGACTCCACCTCCACAGCTCTCTGGGGAAGAGAATTCCAAAGATTCATGACCCTCTGAGAGAAGAAATTCCTCCTCATCTCCGTTTTAAATGAGCGATCCCTTATTCTGAAACTATGCCCCCTAGTTCTAGATTCCCCCATGAGTGGAAACATCCTCCCTGCATCTACCCTGTCCAGCCCCCTTAGAATCTTATGGGGGAGAAATTCAGTATCGCCCCATTTGGGGCGCAATTATCGGCCGGGCGCAAAGATTAGCGCCTGGCGCTAATTATCGCCACCGACTGCAAACTTGACTTTTATCGCCCCTGGAGGTGATTGCAGCGCTATATTAGGCGCTTCACACCTGTCTTAAGGCGCAAAGGCCGAGGAGCGAGGCGCTACCTCAGAGCGCTGGCGAAGCTCATGTAATGTCAGTCAGCAATGCAACACACACACAATGGCACGGGCCAGTTCTTAAAGGGGATGGTTGATCTTGCTTTCCTCCACATCCTGCTCATTGCAGCCTTGAATCTCGGCTTGGAGAGACCTGCACATCAAATGTGCTGGAAAGAACAATGGAGAGTACCAGTCCAAGAGCTCAGAATGCAGCCCCCACAGTCTCTGCTAAATCGATACAAGGAATGGCAAATCAAAATGAACCTGCAAAGTGCTGCTCAGTACCCAAAACTCCTTCACACAACGTTGAATCTCTCCAGAAGTCTCTCCCTCTCTCTCTTAGAATGCGTAGTTCAAAAATGGCACCAACAATAAAAGGCAGGAAGCGGTCACCTTTAAATAGCGCTCCCCCTTTCCCTTCATGACTGCAGAACGCTCCCCTCAACCTGTCGTTGCTAGCGTCAGGCGGTAAGGCAGGGGGCGCCACTCAATATCCGCTCCGGGGTGATACCGGGGCGTTGCGCACTCGAGTGACGTCATGATCTGCCGGCGCAGGAGATCGTGGCGGTAGTGTTTAGCGCCGCTGCAAAATGTCTAGTTAATTTCGCGAGCGGCGCAAACTTCGCCGCGCCTGGGCGCTAGATGCTTTGCGCCCCATTAGCGCCCTCTTAAGGCGCTAATGGGAGGCGCAATCAACTGAATTTTTCCCCCTTTGTGTCCTCCTCACAACTTGCTTTTCCACCTATCTTTGTATCATCAGCAAATTTGGCTACAGTACACTCGGTCCCTTCATCTAAGTCATTAATATAGATTGTAAATAGTTGAGGCCACAGCACTGATCCCTGTGGCACCCCACTAGTTACAGTTTGCCAACCTGAAAATGACCCATGTATCCCGACTCTCTGTTTTCTGTTAGTTAGCCAATCCTCTATCCATGCTAATATATTACCCCCAACCCCGTGAGCTCTTATCTTGTGCAGTAACCTTTTATGTGGCATCTTATCGAATGCCTTCTGGAAATCCAAATACACTACATCTACTGGTTCATCTTTATCCACCCTGCTCGTTACCTCCTCAAAGAACGCTAATAAATTTGTCAAACACAATTTCACTTTCATAAAACCATGTTGACTCTGCTTGATTGTATTGTGATTTTCTAAATGTTCTGCTATTACTTCCTTAATAATGGATTCCAGCATTTTCCCAATGACAGATGTTAGGCTAACTGGCCTATAGTTTCCTGCTTTCTGTCTCCCTCCTTTCTTGAATAGGGGCGTTACATTTTCAGCTTTCCAATCCACTGGGACCTCTCCAAAATCCAGGGAATTTTGGTGGATTACAACCAATGCATCCACTATCTCTGCAGCCACTTCTTTTAAGACCCTAGGATGCAGGCCATCAGGTTCAGGGGGCTTGTCAGCCGTTAGTTTGCCTAGTACTTTTTCTCTAGTGATTGTGATTGTTTGAAGTTCCTCCCTCCCTATAACCCCTTGATTATCAATTATTATTGGGATGCTTTTAGTGTCTTCTGCCATGAAGACTGATACAAAATATTTGTTCAAAGTCTCTGCCATTTCCCTGTTTACCATTATTAATTCCCCAGTCTCATCCTCTAAGGGACCAATGTTTACTTTAGCTACTCTCTTCCTTTTTATATATCTGTAGAAGCTCTTACTGTCTGTTTTTATATTTTTTGCTAGTTTACTCTCATAATCTATCTTCTCCCTCTTTATTTTTTTTTAGTCATCTTTTGCTGGTTTCTAAAAATTTCCCAATCCTCTGGCCTACCACTAATCTTCGCAACATTGTATGCCTTTTCCTTCAATTTGATACCCTCCTTAACTTCCTTAGTTAGCCACAGATGGTTCATCCTACTCATAGAGTCTTTCTTTCTCACTGGAATAAACCTTTGCTGAGAGTTATGAAATATCTTCTTAAATGTCTGCCACTGTTTATCTACCATCTTACCCTTTAATCTATTTTCCAAGTCCACTTTAGCCAACTCTGTCTTCATACCTTTGTCATTGCCTTTATTTAAGTTTAGGACACTAGTTTCAGACCCAAGTTTCTCACCTTCAAACTGAATTTGAAATTCTATCATGCTATGATCACTCTTCCCTAGAGGATCCTTTACAATGAGATTATTAATTAATCCTGTCTCATTACACATTACCAGATCTAAAATAGCCTGCTCCCTGGTTGGTTCCACAATATATTGTTCTAAGAAACCATCCCGAATACATTCTATGAACTCGTCCTCAAGGCTACCCTTGCCAATTTGATTTGTCCAATCTATATGAAGATTAAAATCGCCCATGATTATTGCAATACCTTTCTTACAAGCCCCCATTATTTATTGATTTATACTCTGTTCTACAGTGTAGCTACTGTTAGGGGGTCTATAGACTACTCCAACCAGTGACTTCTTTCCCTTACTATTTCTTATCTCCACCCAAAGTGATTCTACATCTTGATCTTCTGAACCAATATCATTTCTCACCACTGCACTGATCTCATCCTTTATTAACAGAGCTACCCCACCTCCTTTTCCTTTCTGCCTATCCTTCCGAAATGTTGAATATCCCTGAATATTCAGTTCCCAGCCTTGGTCACCTTGCAACTACGTCTCTGTAATGGCGATCAGATCATACCCATTTATTTCTATTTGTGCTGTCAACTCATCTATCTTGTTACGACCTTTAATTTTGTCTTTTTGCCATTTTTCTCTACTCTGACTCTATTTGCTGGTGCACTCTTAAGTTTGTACGCTCTGTCTCTTCCTGTCACACTCTCGTTATCATTACCCCTATCGCTACCCTGCACTATTGCCTTCTCCTTTCTCTTTGACTTTCTAAATTCCCCTTCACCTGAACCCTCCCCCCCCCCCCCCCCCCCCGAGTATTTAGTTCATGTCCTCCTCCCATTCCTCATCCAGACCAAGGGGCTAGCAAGATGCCCCTGACCAAGCACTCCCTTTCTCCTGGTGACTCCTATAAGGTGTCCAATAAGGTGAGGCAGCACAGCACTTACTCTTTTAGTTGAAGTCCTCAGAGAATTTCTGGAATAAATGTTGCTTGAGTGTTAGTGAAGTGTCCCAGGAAGTCTCCCGATGTGTTCCAGCGGTCCTCTTCACAGCTCCAGCAACAAGTGAACATGAAATGGTGAGTATCCCTTTAAGTAGCACTTGAAATCGACATCAGCTCCGTGTTTACTCCCAAACAGCTGGCCGTTGTTAGGAGAAGGCGTTGGGTCAAGCGCTATCCACCAAAATGCTGTGCAGCCTCTTTAATGAATGCTGGCAGGCATGCTAAGGGGCAACAGGAGTTTAACGATCCTCCGGGCGGCCGTTCCGAGCGCTGGCTTCAACTCCTTTACCAAGATGGCGTCTTCTGCTAAACGCGGGCTAAACCGGCGTTTTAGCTCAAGCCCCCGTCTTGGCCACCTCTTTACCTCTACAGCGTCTAAAGTATTCCGCGAAAATTGCCCCCTCTCTTCTCTACCACGCATTTCAGAATCCTACTTCTGGATTAAAACAAGCTGACCTGCGTATCTACATACACTTTGCTTAGCTTTTGTCCTCAGGCAGTGATGAAAAGGGATTTAAGTATTCTTTTTAAAACAGTTCCCCATTATTGGAGGAGCATTAGCTTTAACAGAGATTGGTGACCAATATTTCCACAGAGAACTGATGTTTCTGAAGTCTGCATGTCAGATACCCCATCTCTCCTGCAACAGAAGAAAGCTACAACCCTCCAGAGACAGAGCACCACCTTACAAGGTTGTTTGGTTCCCTACCTCTGAACCAAAATCAAACTGCTGCCACCGCTAGAACCTCTATCATCTGCCAAATTACTCTGAGCTCCCAACCAGCCAGCAGGGACCGATCCTCCATCATAGGGAACAGCCCGGTAAGAATGGGAAAGTGGCAAAGACAGCTTTAAGGTAACTGCGTATTTATAAAATCACCTGTTCTGATGTTGCCAAAACCTTAGTGTAAACAAGGTGGATTATAGCTCAGTGACAAACTGGTTCTGCTAGATCGGGAAATATTGCGAGGGCTCGGAGTGTTGGGAGGAGTTGCACAGTATCAGTGGGTGAGAAGAGGGTCAGAGTGTTGGGAGCCTCAGCACAGTGTCTCAGGAACAGCATCTCCAATTGGGCATCAGATGGAGCATTGCAGCTTCTTTATTGTAGAGTATATTTCTTTAACTGAAGATTTTCTAATGCATTTTAAATGCTCCTGATTGTCCCGGCCAGTGGCAACATATGAAAGAAAGCAAATTGATAAGAGTCTAGGTCCTGATTAGTCGGTACTGCTTGGGAGAGAGTCAAGTTGTTTCTAATGCTGCCTCATTATAGGGCTCGAGTTTCCACTTGTTTCCGTTAGTTACATCAGCACAATCCGGGCAGAAGCGGCCAAACCAGCGCAAACGACCGGGGCATTTTAAACTGAGTGAGGTACGCCCAAAAAAACAACTTACATTGCTGCTTCCCGCAATCTTTTATGTTGGGTTCAAGATTCAACGAGCCCGGATCAGGCCCCGGCACAAACTGGCCACCCCCCCCCAGTCGATATTGCGAGATCGCGCTGGTTCGGGAAGGCTCGTCAAATTGCGTTCATTTTCTTAGGCGCACGGGCACGTTTTAAAAGATTTTCATATCAGAAATATTTAATTTACGAAGAAACTGACTAGTGAAACTATTAAATGGCTCAGTATAGTTTTTTTTTAAGTTATTTTCAGTGATTTTAATATCAGGTTACTCACAGATGGAGAACTGGGCACTCTGGTTAATAATTGATAAAAGTCCACCAGGTCACCACTCTTCAATGCGTAAAGAATTACTTTTTAATGGAAGTGGGGAAAAAAGCAACAATTACGTTCTATTACGCTGCCCAATTGCGCTGGTTCATGGGAGATTTTACACCTGTGATTATGCTAATCAATTTTAGCAGAAATGTGAATTGTAACCTCACCAGCTCAATTTTAATCCCATTTTGGGCCCAAAGTGGAAACTCTACCCCCCTCAGTCACTGGGGTAGGTGATGCTAATGACCCTTTATGCAGTACAAACGTGTGTGTAAAAGCCAGTCGTTTTGTTAAATAGCTCTCGGTTTCGGTAAGTACTGTTCTATTGTGCACCAGATGGTTTTTGCACCTGGATTCCTCCCCCCCCCCCCCCCCCCGCACCTATCCCCAGCTGAGTTCCAGATGCTTCAACACAAGGAAAGAGAGAAGAAATGTGAAAGGGAGTCAATTTAGGTCACACTCGCACTCCCACACCTCCCGACAGCCAGGCACAGAGTGGCATTGCCAAGATCCTGAGTGTGATCCTTGCCAGCCCAGTGTGTGAATGATGAGTGCTGGCAGCTCCCTTAGGAGGAGAAAAAACACACATCCATCTGCAGGGCTGTGGTCAAAATCTCCGCTTTGAGATACAGAGAAGTACAGTCATTGTAAAGTGGAACACGGACAACACATGCATTGACGTAAGAAAACTACTCGGCACTTGGTCTAAGCGTTAAACAAAGCTTTAATCAACTGTTTTTCAACATGGAGGTCTAGTTGTGTCCTTCACTAGTTCCTGTTGAGGAATGTCCTCCGCAAGCTGGGCCCATGCCCGAGTATTTATACTCTCCCTGGACAGTGCCACCAGCAGGCCGCCCAGTATTACTTCATACATGAATGACAAGATTCATGTCATGCATATTGGGTTTTCATCTTCAAAATAGTTAGACTCAACACCCCACAGTCAGGGAAAATGACAAGTTAAATGAAGAATAAATCCAAGAGATTGTGAATTGAGGACATTAAAAGGGTTTATTTTCCCACCATTACTGAATAACAATACAGCATTTAGCTCTTCGCAGAATGAAGGAGGGTCAGTGAAGGGACACTCAGATTGTTTTAAGTGTTGATGCGGTGCCTGCAGTTCACTCTTTCAAACTGTGCCAATGAAACGCTACATGTGTATCATAAGAACATAAGAAATAGGAAAGGGAGTTGGCCATTCGGCCCCTCGAACCTGCTCCGCTATTCAATAAGATCATGGCTGATCTGATCTTGGCCTCAACTCCACTTTCCTGCCCGCTCCCCATAACCCTTGACTCCCTTACCTTTCAAAAATCTGTCTATCTCCACCTTAAATATATTCACTGACCCAGCCTCCACAGCTCTCTGAGGTAGAAATTCCTCCTCATCTCCATTTTAAATGGGCGACCCCTTATTCTGAAACTATGCCCCCGAGTTCTAGATTCCCCCCTGATGGGAAACATCCTCCCTGCATCTACCCTGTCAAGCCCCATCAGAATCTTATATGAGTATAGGCCGTGTCTGTCACACTTCTTCCCCCAGCTTGGGTTCTCTGGGATGCCTGCAATGATTTCTGACTTACAATCCGGAACTCTCTGACAACAATGCTTTTAAAATTATTTTCACTTTGTTTTCTCCCCTTTTTCCATTAAATGCCGATCTCTGCATCTCATACTTGACCTGGGAGGACAAGAAAGTGAGTATTCCCCAGAGCTCCACTGCCAGGGGTAGGCCCCAAGCCCCTCACTTTCCACAGTACAAAGCTGTGCCCTCGAAGCCCAGTGACCCCTTCCCCCGCCAGGCCCTAGCTGAAAACTGCCGAGGGTCCTGACACTGAGTTAGTGCGAGCATCGGACACTGCAGCAACTCCAACCCCTCACCACAGGCGAGCAATGTCAGCACTGCCGAACCATATACAGGCCAAATAACTTTCATTCTTCATGTCTGTTCCTGAAGTCTTTCAGAAAATAAAACACTGACACACCTTCAATGCTGTCTCCATTCCTGTTGTTAGACTTTATGGACATTTGAATGTCTAGCTGCATATGATAAAAATAGCCATGCAAATCATCCGAGTCCAAATCTAGTCCTGGAGCTCAGTGTTCTAGAAAGTTCTCCCCGGTGTCCTGGCCAATATTTGTTCCTCAACCAACATCACTAAAAACGATTATCTGATCATTTAGCACATTGCTGTTTTCTGGGATTTTGCTGTGCACAAATAGGCAGCCATGTTTCCTGCAACACAACAGTGACTACACTTCAAAATGATTTACTTGTCTGTAAAGTGCTTTAGGAGTTCCTGAGGCCATGAAAGGTTTGCACTAGTGCAATGCTCCAATCTCCAGGAGACACAGGGGCTGATTTTAGCTTTCAGTGGTGGTGAGCAGCAGCAGACCAGCTGCCCATGATACACCCCGCCACAGTGGAAAGCAAATCAAGTGGGGTGTATAGCAGGCAGCCAATCCGCTACCACCCTTCCGCCAGCACCTAAAGTTAGAATCAGCAGGAGGGACCAGTTCTGGGGCAGGAGAGACTTGTTCTGGGCCATTGGGACCAGTTCTGGGGCAGGAGGAACCTGTTTAAGCTGGACGGGTTGCACCTCAACAGAGCTGGGACCAATGTCCTCACAGGAAGGTTAACTAGTACTGTGGGGGAGGGTTTAAACTAATTTGGCAGCGGGAAGGGCACCAGGATGTAGCAGCAGAGAGGATAGAAAACTAGGAGGGACAAACAGCAAAAGAACAGAGAATAATGTAGAAAGAGCAGGAATTAGATGGACAAAAAAAGGAAAGCTAACTTGCATGCTGTTGAAATGCATGTGAGTTAATGCGACGAGTGTTACAAATAAGGTCGACGAGTTACAGGCGCAAGTTGCCACAGGGTGTTTTGATAATGAGGCTATAATGGAGACCTGGCTTAAACATGGGCAAGAATGGGAACTAAATATTCCTGGCTACAATGTATTCAGAAAGGATAGGGAAGGAAAAAAGACAGGAAGTGGGGGGGCAGTGGCAGTATTGATCAGGGTAAAATTAGTTCTACAGAGGGACAATATACTACAGGGTTCAAAGACTCAATCTATTTGATTAGAGTTAAGGAACAGAAAAGGAGCTGTTACATTGCTGGCTGTTTACTATAGACCCCCAAACAGTGAGAAGGAGATAGAGGATCAAATCTGTAGGTAAATTTCAGAGAAATGTAAAAATAATAGAGCAGTAAGAGTCGGGGACTTCACTTACCCTAATACAGACTGGGGGAAAAAATCAGAGTAAAGGGCAAGGAGGGTGAAGAATTCCTAAAATGTGTACAGGAGAACTTCCTTAATCAGTTTCAAACCCAACAAGGAAGGAAACAGTGCTGGATCTAGTTCTGGGGATGAAGTAGAGCAAGTGGAGTGTGTTGTAGTGGGGGAACATCTGGGTAATAGTGATCATAATATAATTAGGTATAAAGTAGTTTGGAAAGGGACAAAGAAAAATCAAAGGTGAAAATACCCAACTGGAAGAGAGCCAAATTCAGTGATTTGAGGAGGGATCGAGTACAGGTGGACTGGAAACAAAGATTGGCCAGGAAAACAGTGAATGAGCAATGGCAGGCCTTCAAGGTTAAGATAGTTTGGGTACAAACCAAGTATATTCCCATAAGGAGGAAAGATGGGCCATCCAAAGCTAGAGCTCCCTGGATGACAAAACAAATAGAGGTTAAAATAAAACAGAAAAAGGAGGTTTATGACAAATGTCAGGTACAGAATACAGTCATAAACCAGGAATAATAGAGAGAGTGCAGGGGGAAATTCAAAAAGGATACAAGAAGGGCAAAGAGAGAATATGAGAAAAAGGGAGCCCAAAAATCTTTTATAAACCTATAAAAAGTAATAGGATAGTTAAAGGAATGGTCGGGCCGATTAGGGACAAAAAAGAAAATCTTCTAGTGGAGGCACAGGGCATGACTGAGGTACTGAATGAGGACTTGGCATCTGTCTTGACAAAAGAATTCTCTATCCCAGAGAGCTGTGGAGGTGGAGTCATTGAATATATTCCAGGCGGAGATAGACATATATTTGAGCTACAGGGGAGTCAAGGGTTATGGGGAGCGGGCGGGAAAGTGGCGTTGAAGCCAAGATCAGATCAGCCATGATCTTATTGAATGGCGGGGCAGGCTCGAGGGGGCGAATGGCCTACTCCTGCTCCTATTTCTTATGTTCTTATGTTCTTATGTAAGAAGAGAATTAAGTTAATGTTGCAGTAGAGGAGGGGAGAGTAGAGATATTGGATAGGCTAAAAATAGATAGAAAGAAGGTGTGAAATAGGTTGGCATCACTCAAAGTTAACAAGCCATCTGCTCCCGATGGGATACATCCTAGGTTGTTGAGGGAAGCTAGGGTGGAGATAGCAAAAGCTCTGACCACAATCTTTCAATCCTCCTTGGATGTGGGAGTGGCACCAGAGGACTGGAGGATTGCACATGTTACACCCCTGTTCAAAAAAGGGGAGAGGGATGAACCTGGTAAATACAGGCCAATTGATCGAATGTCAGTGGTGGGAAAACCACTAGAGACCTCTGTTAAGGCCAAAATTAATTCTCACTTGGAGAAGCATGGGTTAATTAGGGACAGCCAGCATTGATCTGTTAAAGGCAAATCATGTCTGACTAATCTGATTGAGTTCTTTGAAAAAGTAACAGAGGGTTAATGAAGGTAGTGCAGTAGGTGTTGTATGTGTGGACATGCAAAAGGTCTTTGAAAAAGTACCACATAACAGACTTATTTGTAAATTAGAAGAACATGGTATTAAAGAGACGGTCGTAACTTGGGTATGTAATTGGCTAAGAAATAGGAGGCAGAGAGTAGTGGAGAACGGATGTTTTTCTGACTGGAGGGAAGTGTGCAGTGGGGTCCCCTGGGGTCAGTATTAGGACCATTGCTTTTCTTGTTATATATAAATGAGCTGAGTATAGGGAGTCAATTTTGAAGTTCGCCGATGATACAAAACTTGCCAATGTAGTAAATAGTGAGCAGGATAGTAGCAGACTTCAGGAGGACAAAGACAGACTGGTGAAATGGGCAGACACATGGCAGATGCAATTTAATGCTGATAAGTGTGAAGTGATGCACTTTGGGCAGAACAACATGGAGAGGCAGTATAATCGAAATGGTAATGTTTTGATGGGGGTAGAAGAGCCGTAGCAAATTTCCCTCCCAGGATATTGGTGCCCCTCTGGTTCAGGTGCAAACCGTCCTGTTTGTACAGGTCCCACCTTCCCCAGAATGTGCTCCAATTATCCACATAACTGAAACCCTCCCCCCTACACCATCCCTGCAGCCACGTGTTTATCTGCACTCTCTCCCTGTTCCTCAACTCGCTAGCACGTGGCACCGGCAACAAACCAGGCTTTGATCTTTGGGTCCTCACTGTCCACGGGGATGGTGCCAGAGGACTGGAGAGTGGCGAATGTTGTTCCTCTCTTCAAGAAAGGAAATAGGAATGACCCTGGAAATTATAGGCCGGTTAGTCTTACTTCGGTGGTTGGTAAGATAATGGAAAAGGTCCTGAGGGATAGGATTTATGACCATTTGGAAAGATGCAACTTAATCCGGGATAGTCAACACGGATTCGTGAAGGGTAAGTCTTGCCTAACAAATTTGATTGAATTCTTTGAGGAGGTAACTAAGTGTGTAGATGAAGGTAGAGCAGTTGATGTCATATACATGGATTTTAGTAAGGCGTTTGATAAGGTTCCCCATGGTCGGCTCATGAAGAAAGTAAGGAGTTGTGGGATAGAGGGAAATTTGGCCGATTGGATAAGTAACTGGCTATCTCATAGAAGGCAGAGGGTGGTGGTGGATGGAAAATTTTTGGACTGGAGACCAGTTACCAGCGGTGTGCCACAGGGGTCGGTGCTGGGTCCTCTGCTGTTTGTGATTTTTATCAATGACTTGGAGGAGGGGACTGAAGGGTGGATCAGTAAATTTGCTGATGACACCAAGATTGGTGGAGTAGTGGATGAGGTGGAGGGCTGTTGTAGGCTGCAAAGAGACATTGATAGGATGCAGAGCTGGGCCGAAAAATGGCAGATGGAATTTAACCCTGATAAGTGTGAGGTGATTCATTTTGGTAGGGCAAATTTGAATAAGGATTACAGGGTCAACGGCAGGGTTCTGAGGAACGTGGAGGAACAGAGGGATCTGGGGGTTCATATCCACAGATCTCTGAAGGTTGCCACTCAAGTGGATAGAGCAGTAAAGAAGGCCTATAGTGTGTTAGCGTTTATTAACAAGGGGTTTGAGTTTAAGAACCGTGAGGTTTTGCTGCAGGACCTTGGTGAGACCACATTTGGAATATTGTGTGCAGTTCTGGTCACCTCACTATCGGAAGGACGTGGAAGCATTGGAAAGAGTACAAAGGAGATTTACCAGGATGCTGCCTGGTTTGGGGGAGAGGTCTTATGAGGAAAGATTGAGGGAGCTAGGGCTTTTCTCTTTAGAGCGGAGGAGGATGAGAGGTGACTTAATAGAGGTTTATAAGATGATGAGGGGGATAGATAGAGTGGATGTTCAGAGACTATTTCCTCGGGTGGATGTAGCTGTTACAAGGGGGCATAACTCATAACTATAAGGTGCATGGGGGGAGATATAGAAGGGATGTCCGAGGTAGATTCTTTACTCAGAGAGTGGTTGGGGTGTGGAATGGACTGCCTGCTGTGATAGTGGAGTCGGACACTTTAGGAACTTTCGAGCGGTTATTGGATAAGCACATGGAGCACACCAAAATGATAGGGAGTGGGATAGCTTGATCTTGGTTTCGGACAATGCTCGGCACAACATCGAGGGCCGAAGGGCCTGTACTGTGCTGTACTGTTCTATGTTCTATGTTCTAAGAGCAGAGGGACCTGGGGGCATATTCACAAATCCTTGAAGGTGGCAGGACAAGTTGATAAGGCTGTTAAGAAAGCTTATGGCATACTTGGCCTTGTAAGTAGAGACACTGGTTAGGCCTCAGCGGAGTACTGTGTACAATCCTGGCCATAACACTTTCAGAACGATGTCAAGGCCTTGGAGAGGCTAGAGGAGGTTTACCAGGATGACACTAGGAATGAGGGACTTCAGTTATGTGGAGATTGGAGAACCTGGGATTGTTCTCCTTAGAGCAAAGAAGGTTAAGGGAAGACCTAATAGAGGTGTTCAAAATTATGAGGGTTTTTGATAAGAGCAAGTAGGGAGAAACTGTTTCCTCTGGCAAGTGGGTCAGTAACCAGAGGTCACAGATTTAAAATAATTGGCAGAAGAACTAGAGGTGAAATGAGGAGAAATTATTTCACGCAAAGGATTGTCATGATCTGGAATGCACTACCTGAAAGGGTGGTGGAATCAGATGCCAACTTTCAAAAGGCAATTGGACATGTATTGGTAGAGAACTAATCTGCAGTGTTATGGGGAAAAGGTTAGGGTGTGGGACTAAATTGGACAGCACTTTCTGTGTTGTAAGATTTTATGATTCTATGATTCTGGAGGGGGGCGTGGGGAGTGATTGGCAGTATTGATCAAACAAACTATTATAGCACTGGAGAGGGATGATGTAGTTGAGGGGTCAAACACAGAGTCTATTTGGTTAGAATTAAGGAACAATAGAGGAGCTGTTACACTGCTGGGTGTCTACTATAGGCCACCAAATAGTGAGAAGGAGATAGAGGAGCAGATTTGCAGGCAAATTTCAGAAAGTTGCAAGAACTACAGAGTAGTGATAATGGAGGACTTCAATTATCTGAATATAGACTGGGATAGTAACAGTGTAAAGGGTAAAGAGGGGGAGGAATTCCTGAAATGTGTACAAGAAAACTTTCTTGATCAGTGTGTTTCCAGTCCAATGAGGAAGGAAGCAGTGCTGGATCTAGTTCCGGGGAATGAAGTGGGTCAAGTGAAGCATGTTTCAGTGGGGGAGCATTTGGGGAACAGTGATCATAATATCATCAGGTTTAGAATAGTTATGGAAAAGGACAAGGTACAATCAAGCATAAAAATACTTAACTGGAGGAGGGCGAACTTCAGTGAAAGGGGATCTGGCCCAAGTGGATTGGAATCAAACACTGGTAGGCAAATCAGTAACTGAACAATGGGAGGTCCTCAAAGAGGAGATGGTTCAGGTACAGAGTAGACACATTCCCATGAGGGGGAAAGGAAGGGAACCCAAAGCTAGAGCCCCTTTGGTTCCATCGCCTGTGGAACTGGTTGGAGTGGGCACTGCGCAGGCTCCAACCGGTTCTGACCTAAAATGGCGAGTCGGGGTCTGATTTATGTCATACAACCCCGATTTCCATATAGAAGAGGCTTGTTGCCTGAAACAGGCGGGTGCTTTGGATACCTGGCGATAGGCCCCTTTTAAAATGTGATGACAATTTGAGGAAGGAAAGTTTCGGACATGAGCATCCAGAGCAACTTATGCTCTCAAACAGATTTGAAGATTCAGCTTCCTGTGGGGAATTGAGGACTCTGGGCATAACCATCAAATAACCACCAGTGGCCCCAACAATGACCGAGAGTCCCAGTCAGACTGTACTGGTCTGAGAGTCCCAGTTCTGGCACAGGTGAGAGCTATTGTGCAAGGATAGGCTTCATCTGAACAGGGAGGGTGTGAAGGTTCTGTCAGAATGGTTAAATAGAGAAGTAGCAAGGTGTTTAAACTAGGTACGGCGGGATGGGGTGGGGGGGGGGCGCTGAGAAAATAAAACCAACGAATAGCGAAGGGAGAATGAAATTAGAATAATATTCATGCAGAAAACAATTTAGCAAGAGGGATATGACGTGGAGAAATAAAATAAAATATACTAGATATAAACAGGGTAGAGACTGAAGTCAAATGCAGAGTGTGGGAAATAAACTGGGTGAAGTGGAAGCAATTATTTTACAGGAAGATCTAGAGTCAATAGCATTAACAGACACCTGGCGTCAAACTAGGCAAGAAAGGATTATAAACAAATCAGAAAAAATATCCTCTGAAGTGATAGAAAATGTAAGAAAGGAGGAGGAGGCAATGTTGTTTAAAGAGGCGATACTTGCTGTAGAGAGAGTGATGGAGCCAAGGAAGAGGGACTGACAGAGTCACTATTATTTTTTATTATATGGTTGGAGCTCAAAGATAAAAAAAAGGGTAGTAGTCGGGGTGCATTACAGACCTCCCAATTGTGGGGAGGAAATGGGAGGAGAAATCTGCAGTCAGATTAGTGGGATGAGTAGGAATAACAGAATCATTGTTCTGGGAGATTTCAATCATTCACTTATTAATTGGGACAAAGAGGGGATAAATGGAGAAAAGGGAATGGGATTCCTAAAGTGTGGATAGGACTCCTTCTTCGAGCAGTGTGTTAGTGGGCCTACAGGGGTAGAGGCGTTGCTGGATCTGATTATGGGTATGGAATAGATCAGGTAGGTGCACTAAATGTGGGTGAGCACCTTGGAAGTAGTGACCACAATATGATACAATATAAATGGGATTGATAAACTCATACATTTCTCTGAGAAGGTAACCAGCATGGTAGTTGGGGAAATGCAGTGGATGTGGTGTACATGGACTTTAGGAAAGTGTTTCAGAAGATACCACATGAGTGATAACTAGAGATGATTAAGGGGTAAGCATTAGGGGAAGGATAGAAAACTGGATTAAAAAATGGTTAGAAGGGAGAAAAGAGAGAGGCGTTAAGGACAGTTTTTCCGAATGATTGGCAGTGGCTAATGGTGTCCCACAGGGTTCAGTTCTGGGGCCGCTTCTGTTCACCATGTATAGCAATGACTTGGATATAGGGGGAAGGGGGTTCAAAGTTGCAGCTGACACCAAAATAGGGGGTACAGTTAATTCTTTAGAAGACTAAAGGAAGTTAGAAAGGGATATTGATAAGATGGGGAATGGGCAAAAAAGTAGCAAATGGAATTCAATATCAGTAAGTGTGAGGTGATGAGAGAGCTCGAGCACAGAGTGGACTGTGAACAGAGTGAAGACTTTAAAACCGGAATTAGGTGAAAGTGCGAATTCAGGGTTAAGTATGGGTAAGTATTACTGAAAGTGTTTTTATCAAACTGAAATTTAACTTGGTTTTCTAACTTTAAAAACTGCAAGTCATTGGGCTGCTAACTGTCAATCAGCTGTGCCGAGGTCACTGGCGAGGTGTTGATTAGATGTTGGAGACATTAGATGATTAGTTGTCTTTAAGACTGGAGGGGAGCAATGTTCCCTTTAACTTTTTTGGGGGGCCGCGCAGCCCATTCAAAATACTGCGCATGCGCATTTTTTCCGCGGCCAAGCGGCTTAAAGGGAACATTGGAGGAAAGTATACAGAGGTGTTTCCCAGGGGTCGGTTTTAGGACCACTGCTCTTTTTGATGTATGTTAATGATTTGGGTATACAGGGCATAATTTCAGAAGTTTGCAGATGACACAAATCTGAAAATGTAGTAAACAATGAGGAGGATAGTAACAGACTTCAGGAGGACATAGACAGACTGGTGAAATGGGCAGACACATATCAAGTGAAATTTAATGCAGAGAAGTGTAAAGTAATGCATTTTGGAATGAAGAATGAGGAGAGGCAATATAAACTAAATGGTACAATTTTAAAGGGGATGCAGGAACAGAGAGTCCTGGGGGTTTACGTACACAATCTTTGAAGGTGGCAGGACAAGTTGATCAGGCTGGAATGATACCAGGGATGAAAGACTTCAGTTATGCGGAGAGACTAGAGAAGCTGCAGAGAAGGTTAAGAGGAGATTTAACGGAGGTGTTCAAAATTATGAGGGGCTTTGATAGAGTAGATAAGGAGAAAATGTTTCCACTGGCAGGAGGGTCAGTAACCAGAGGACACAGATTGAACATAATTGGCAAAGAGCCAGAAGGGAGATGAGGAGAACTTTTTTTTAAGCAGTGAGTTGTTGTGATCTGGAATGCACTGCCTGATAGTAAATTTCAAAAGGGATTTGGATAAATACTTGGTATATATAGCAGGGGAGTGGGACTAATCGGACAGCACGTCCCTATATTCAGAGATTCTGTATTTTGGCTTCAGTCACTGTATTCATCTCGTCCACACTACATGACTCCAGCCACTTGAAAGAGATCATTTTATCATCATTTAATTAATGGAGGAAGCACGTTTCTACAATTTGGATTTGTTGGAGACATAACAGTGAAATTGGTGGGAGATGGAATAGAAATCCTTGTTAATTTCAGAAAAAATTCCATGGTATTTAGAGATCATTAACAGCGACAGATTGTCTGCTCACATCATTTACATTGGATAACATCTTTTATCTGTTTAATTTTACTTTCCTTTTTGTTGCTAAATAAATCATTTTCTTATTTAAGAAATCCCTTGGAACTCCAAGCCTCTTGTTTGAGTGGTGACCATACGATTTAGTGAGAGTGAAGTCTCCCCGTTCACTGACTGAGTGAAGACTCCCCGTTCTCTGAGTGAGTGAAGTCTCCCCGTTCACTGAGTGAGTGAAGTCTCCCCGTTCTCTGAGTGAGTGAAGTCTCCCCGTTCTCTGAGTGAGTGAAGTCACCCCGTTCTCTGAGTGAGTGAAGTCACCCCGTTCTCTGAGTGAGTGAAGTCTCCCCGTTCTCTGAGTGAGTGAAGTCTCCCCGTTCTCTGAGTGAGTGAAGTCTCCCCGTTCTCTGAGTGAGTGAATTCTCCCCGTTCTCTGAGTGAGTGAAGTCTCCCCGTTCACTGAGTGAGAGTGAAGACTCCCCGTTCACTGAGTGAGTGAAGTCTCCCCGTTCACTGAGTGAGTGAAGTCTCCCCGTTCTCTGAGTGAGTGAATTCTCCCCGTTCTCTGAGTGAGTGAAGTCTCCCCGTTCACTGAGTGAGAGTGAAGACTCCCCGTTCACTGAGTGAGTGAAGTCTCCCCGTTCACTGAGTGAGAGTGAAGTCTCCCCGTTCACTGAGTGAGTGAAGTCTCCCCGTTCACTGAGTGAGAGTGAAGTCCCCCGTTCACTGAGTGAGAGTGAAGTCCCCCCGTTCTCTGAGTGAGAGTGAAGTCTCCCTGTTCTCTGAGTGTGAGTGAAGTCCCCCCGTTCACTGAGTGAGAGTGAAGTCCCCCGTTCTCTGAGTGAGTGAAGTCCCCCCGTTCACTGAGTGAGAGTGAAGTCTCCCCGTTCTCTGAGTGAGAGTGAAGTCCCCCCGTTCTCTGAGTGAGAGTGAAGTCTCCCCGTTCACTGAGTGAGTGAAGTCTCCCCGTTCACTGAGTGAGAGTGAAGTCTCCCCGTTCACTGAGTGAGAGAAGACTCCCCGTTCTCTGAGTGAGAGTGAAGTCTCCCCGTTCTCTGAGTGAGTGAAGTCTCCCCGTTCTCTGAGTGAGTGAAGTCTCCCCGTTCTCTGAGTGAGTGAAGTCCCCCCGTTCACTGAGTGAGAGTGAAGTCCCCCCGTTCTCTGAGTGAGAGTGAAGTCTCCCTGTTCACTGAGTGAGTGAAGTCCCCCCGTTCTCTGAGTGAGAGTGAAGTCTCCCCGTTCTCTGAGTGAGAGTGAAGTCTCCCCGTTCACTGAGTGAGAGTGAAGTCTCCCCGTTCTCTGAGTGAGAGTGAAGTCTCCCCGTTCACTGAGTGAGAGTGAAGTCTCCCCGTTCTCTGAGTGAGAGTGAAGTCTCCCCGTTCTCTGAGTGAGTGAAGTCTCCCCGTTCTCTGAGTGAGTGAAGTCTCCCCGTTCTCTGAGTGAGTGAAGTCCCCCCGTTCACTGAGTGAGAGTGAAGTCCCCCCGTTCTCTGAGTGAGAGTGAAGTCTCCCCGTTCTCTGAGTGAGTGAAGTCCCCCCGTTCTCTGAGTGAGAGTGAAGTCTCCCCGTTCTCTGAGTGAGAGTGAAGTCTCCCCCGTTCACTGAGTGAGAGTGAAGTCTCCCCGTTCTCTGAGTGAGAGTGAAGTCTCCCGTTCACTGAGTGAGAGTGAAGTCTCCCCGTTCTCTGAGTGAGAGTGAAGTCTCCCCGTTCTCTGAGTGAGTGAAGTCTCCCCGTTCTCTGAGTGAGTGAAGTCTCCCCGTTCTCTGAGTGAGAGTGAAGTCTCCCCGTTCACTGAGTGAGAGTGAAGTCTCCCCGTTCACTGAGTGAGAGTGAAGTCTCCCCGTTCTCTGACTGAGAGTGAAGTCTCCCCGTTCACTGAGTGAGAGTGAAGTCCCCCCGTACTCTGAGTGAGAGTGAAGTCCCCCCGTTCACTGAGTGAGAGTGAAGTCTCCCCGTTCTCTGAGTGAGAGTGAAGTCCCCCCGTTCACTGAGTGAGTGAAGTCTCCCCGTTCTCTGAGTGAGAGTGAAGTCCCCCCGTTCTCTGAGTGAGAGTGAAGTCTCCCCGTTCTCTGAGTGAGTGAAGTCTCCCCGTTCTCTGAGTGAATGAAGTCTCCCCGTTCTCTGAGTGAGTGAAGTCTCCCCGTTCTCTGAGTGAGAGTGAAGTCTCCCCGTTCACTGAGTGAGAGTGAAGTCCCCCCGTTCACTGAGTGAGTGAAGTCTCCCCGTTCTCTGAGTGAGAGTGAAGTCTCCCCGTTCTCTGAGTGAGTGAAGTCCCCCCGTTCACTGAGTGAGTGAAGTCCCCCCGTTCACTGAGTGAGAGTGAAGTCTCCCCGTTCACTGAGTGAGAGTGAAGTCCCCCCGTTCACTGAGTGAGAGTGAAGTCTCCCCGTTCTCTGAGTGAGTGAAGTCTCCCCGTTCACTGAGTGAGAGTGAAGTCTCCCCGTTCACTGACTGAGTGAAGTCTCCCCGTTCACTGAGTGAGAGTGAAGTCCCCCCGTTCTCTGAGTGAGTGAAGTCTCCCCGTTCTCTGAGTGAGTGAAGTCTCCCCGTTCTCTGAGTGAGTGAAGTCCCCCCGTTCACTGAGTGAGAGTGAAGTCCCCCCGTTCACTGAGTGAGTGAAGTCTCCCCGTTCTCTGAGTGAGAGTGAAGTCCCCCCGTTCTCTGAGTGAGAGTGAAGTCTCCCCGTTCTCTGAGTGAGTGAAGTCTCCCCGTTCTCTGAGTGAGTGAAGTCTCCCCGTTCTCTGAGTGAGTGAAGTCTCCCCGTTCTCTGAGTGAGAGTGAAGTCTCCCCGTTCACTGAGTGAGTGAAGTCTCCCCGTTCTCTGAGTGAGAGTGAAGTCTCCCCGTTCTCTGAGTGAGAGTGAAGTCCCCCCGTTCACTGAGTGAGTGAAGTCCCCCCGTTCACTGAGTGAGAGTGAAGTCTCCCCGTTCACTGAGTGAGAGTGAAGTCCCCCCGTTCACTGAGTGAGAGTGAAGTCTCCCCGTTCTCTGAGTGAGTGAAGTCTCCCCGTTCACTGAGTGAGAGTGAAGTCTCCCCGTTCACTGACTGAGTGAAGTCTCCCCGTTCACTGAGTGAGAGTGAAGTCCCCCCGTTCTCTGAGTGAGTGAAGTCTCCCCGTTCTCTGAGTGAGTGAAGTCTCCCCGTTCTCTGAGTGAGTGAAGTCCCCCCGTTCACTGAGTGAGAGTGAAGTCCCCCCGTTCTCTGAGTGAGTGAAGTCTCCCCGTTCTCTGAGTGAGTGAAGTCCCCCCGTTCACTGAGTGAGAGTGATGTCTCCCCGTTCACTGAGTGAGAGTGAAGTCTCCCCGTTCTCTGAGTGAGTGAAGTCCCCCCCGTCTCCCTCCTTGTCTGCCCTCCGCTGCAGAAAGAAGCTGTCATGCTGAGATTCGGGAGCACACACACTGGCAGCTCTCCAACACTCTGCCCAAGTGTCCAACTTCATCCATTGGCCATGACAAAGCTGTCAGCGGGCTGGTGAACCAGGGAGGCATCACAGCTGAGCCTGGCTGTGTCCGCAACCACCGTCCTCAAATAAGCACTTCCTAGCTGGCGCCATTGTTTAATGCGAGAACCTGCTGCGAGTTCTCCCCTCCCTGGCCCAGGAGCATAGACACTAACTACAATCCTTCAACTGAGAGCAGCAGAGAGAGGGTCGCACATGGGATCTTCCTGCTCTGTGCAGCTCACCCATTAAAAATGTAAAACAGCTGTCCTGTTGACTCCTGGTACAGGCTAATGGGCCTCAGCTACTGCCTCACTGTTTATAGACAGTAAGGTCCTAGAACGTTGGGTGGCCCAGCCACAGGAGGTGGACAATACCTACCTGGGTCACATGACTGTGACGATATCCCAAATTTCATGCAGGTTGTTTCTGAGTTGTCCTGGCCATTTGCAGGATGAGTTGTCCTGTGAGGTCAATGACCTGGGATGTACTGGCTTGGGGAGAGTTATCCTGCACCAGGAGTCAATGGGAGCTCATTAGTCAAGGTGTTCAGACCAAGAGGGTCCCAGGTCTACTGACTGAAGCGAATGTTACACGATATGCACTGCCATGATGCCATTCATCTCAATCCCTGCACTAACTTCACTGTAGGGATTTACTCTGCAGCGAGCTGGGCAGCTGACTCAGAAAGAGACAACCCCACATTCAATAACAAGTGCCACCGACAGTTTTCTTGTTAGAGTTGGGGTTAATTATAATATAAACACCAACTGCTGTTACTCTCGCAGTGTGTGTGAAAGGGTGGGGAGTTGGATGGGGTACAGTGTGTGTGAGGCTGGGGAGTTGGATGGGGTACAGTGTGTGTGAATGGGTGTGGAGTTGGATGGGGTAACATTGTGTGAGGTGGGGAGTGGATGGGGTACAGTGTGTGTGAATGGGTTGGGAGTTGGATGGGGACAGCGGTGTGTGAAAGGGTGGGAGTTGGATGGGGTACAGTGTGTTTGGAGGGTGGGGAGTTGGCTGGGGTACAGTGTGTGTGTGAGGGTGGGGAGTTGGAATGGTACAGTGTGTGTGGAGGGTGGGGAGTTGATGGGGTAGCAGTGTGTTGAGAGGGT
>CM059448.1:45673415-45890187 GCA_030390025.1 Squalus acanthias | reverse complement strand
GGGAGTTGGATGGGGTACAGTGTGTGAGAGGGTGGGGAGTTGGATGGGGTACAGTGGTGTGAAAGGGTGGAGGAGTTGGATGGGGTACAGTGTGTGAGAGGGTGGGGAGTTGGATGGGGTACAGTGTGTGTGAGGGTGGGGAGTTGGATGGGGTACAGTGTGTGTGAGAGGGTGGAGAGTTGGATGGGGTACAGTGTGTGTGAGAGGGTGGGGAGTTGGATGGGGTACAGTGTGTGTGTGAGGGTGGGGAGTTGGATGGGGTACAGTGTGTGTGAGTGGGTGGGGAGTTGGATGGGGTACAGTGTGTGTGAGAGGGTGGGGAGATGGATGGGGTACAGTGTGTGTGAGAGGGTGGGGAGATGGATGGGGTACAGTGTGTGTGAATGGTGTGCGGAGTTGGATTGGGTACAGTGTGTGTGTGAGGGTGGGGAGATGGATGGGGTACAGTGTGTGTGAGAGGGTGGGGAGATGGATGGGGTACAGTGTGTGTGAGAGGGTGGGGAGATGGATGGGGTACAGTGTGTGTGAGAGGGTGGGGAGTTGGATGGGGTACAGTGTGTGTGAGAGGGTGGGGAGATGGATGGGGTACAGTGTGTGTGAATGGGTGGGGAGTTGGATTGGGTACAGTGTGTGTGTGAGGGTGGGGAGTTGGATTGGGTACAGTGTGAGAGGGTGGGGAGTTGGATGGGGTACAGTGTGTGTGAGAGGGTGGCGAGTTGGATGGAGTACAGTGTGAGAGGGTGGGGAGTTGGATGGGGTACAGTGTGTGTGAGAGGGTGGGGAGTTGGATGGGGTACAGTGTGTGTGAAAGGGTGGAGAGTTGGATGGGGTACAGTGTGTGTGAGAGGGTGGGGAGTTGGATGGGGTACAGTGTGTGTGTGAGGGTGGGGAGTTGGATGGGGTACAGTGTGTGTGAGGGGGTGGGGAGTTGGATGGGGTACAGTGTGTGTGAGGGGGTGGGGAGTTGGATGGGGTACAGTGTGTGTGAGAGGGTGGGGAGTTGGATGGGGTACAGTGTGTGTGAATGGGTGGGGAGTTGGATGGGGTACAGTGTGTGTGAATGGGTGTGGAGTTGGATGGGGTACAGTGTGTGTGTAAGGGTGGGGAGTTGGATGGGGTACAGTGTGTGTGAGGGTGGGGAGTTGGATGGGGTACAGTGTGTGTGAGAGGGTGGGGAGTTGGATGGGGTACAGTGTGTGTGTGAGGGTGGGGAGTTGGATGGGGTACAGTGTGTGTGTGAGGGTGGGAGTTGGATGGGGTACAGTGTGTGTGAATGGGTGGGGAGTTGGATGGGGTACAGTGTGTGTGAGAGGGTGGGGAGTTGGATGGGGTACAGTGTGTGTGAGTGGGTGGGGAGTTGGATGGGGTACAGTGTGTGTGAGTGGGTGGGGAGTTGGATGGGGTACAGTGTGTGTGAGAGGGTGGGGAGATGGATGGGGTACAGTGTGTGTGAGAGGGTGGGGAGATGGATGGGGTAAAGTGTGTGTGAATGGGTGCGGAGTTGGATTGGGTACAGTGTGTGTGTGAGGGTGGGGAGATGGATGGGGTACAGTGTGTGTGAGAGGGTGGGGAGATGGATGGGGTACAGTGTGTGTGAGAGGGTGGGGAGATGGATGGGGTACAGTGTGTGTGAGAGGGTGGGGAGATGGATGGGGTACAGTGTGTGTGAGAGGGTGGGGAGTTGGATGGGGTACAGTGTGTGTGAGAGGGTGGCGAGTTGGATGGGGTACAGTGTGAGAGGGTGGGGAGTTGGATGGGGTACAGTGTGTGTGAGAGGGTGGGGAGTTGGATGGGGTACAGTGTGTGTGAGGGTGGGGAGTTGGATGGGGTACAGTGTGTGTGTGAGAGGGTGGGGAGTTGGATGGGGTACAGTGTGTGTGAGGGTGGGGAGTTGGATGGGGTACAGTGTGTGTGTGAGGGTGGGGAGTTGGATGGGGTACAGTGTGTGAATGGGTGGGGAGTTGGATGGGGTACAGTGTGTGAGAGGGTGGGGAGTTGGATGGGGTACAGTGTGTGTGAAAGGGTGGAGAGTTGGATGGGGTACAGTGTGTGAGAGGGTGGGGAGTTGGATGGGGTACAGTGTGTGTGAGGGTGGGGAGTTGGATGGGGTACAGTGTGTGTGAAAGGGTGGAGAGTTGGATGGGGTACAGTGTGTGTGAGAGGGTGGGGAGTTGGATGGGGTACAGTGTGTGTGTGAGGGTGGGGAGTTGGATGGGGTACAGTGTGTGTGAGTGGGTGGGGAGTTGGATGGGGTACAGTGTGTGTGAGGGTGGGGAGATGGATGGGGTACAGTGTGTGTGAGAGGGTGGGGAGATGGATGGGGTACAGTGTGTGTGAAGGGTGCGGAGTTGGATTGGGTACAGTGTGTGTGTGAGGGTGGGGAGATGGATGGGGTACAGTGTGTGTGAGAGGGTGGGGAGATGGATGGGGTACAGTGTGTGTGAGGGTGGGGAGATGGATGGGGTACAGTGTGTGTGAGAGGGTGGGGAGATGGATGGGGTACAGTGTGTGTGAGAGGGTGGGGAGATGGATGGGGTACAGTGTGTGTGAATGGGTGGGGAGTTGGATGGGGTACAGTGTGTGTGTGAGGGTGGGGAGTTGGATGGGGTACAGTGTGAGAGGGTGGGGAGTTGGATGGGGTACAGTGTGTGTGAGAGGGTGGCGAGTTGGATGGAGTACAGTGTGAGAGGGTGGGGAGTTGGATGGGGTACAGTGTGTGTGAGAGGGTGGGGAGTTGGATGGGGTACAGTGTGTGTGTGAGGGTGGGGAGTTGGATGGGGTACAGTGTGTGTGTGAGAGGGTGGGGAGTTGGATGGGGTACAGTGTGTGTGAGGGTGGGGGTTGGATGGGGTACAGTGTGTGTGTGAGGGTGGGGAGTTGGATGGGGTACAGTGTGTGAGGGTGGGGAGTTGGATGGGGTACAGTGTGTGTGTGAGGGTGGGGAGTTGGATGGGGTACAGTGTGTGAGGGTGGGGAGTTGGATGGGGTACAGTGTGTGTGAGGGTGGGGAGTTGGATGGGGTACAGTGTGTGTGTGAGGGTGGGAAGTTGGATGGGGTACAGTGTGTGAGAGGGTGGGGAGTTGGATGGGATACAGTGTGTGTGTGAGGGTGGGGAGTTGGATGGGGTACAGAGTGTGTGAGAGGGTGGGGAGTTGGATGGGGTACAGTGTGTGTGAGAGGGTGGGGAGTTGGATGGGGTACAGTGTGTGTGAGAGGGTGGGGAGTTGGATGGGGTACAGTGTGTGTGAGGGTGGGGAGTTGGATGGGGTACAGTGTGTGTGAGGGGTGGGGAGTTGGATGGGGTACAGTGTGTGTGAGAGGGTGGGGAGTTGGATGGGGTACAGTGTGTGTGAATGGGTGGGGAGTTGGATGGGGTACAGTGTGTGTGAATGGGTGGGGAGTTGGATGGGGTACAGTGTGTGTGTAAGGGTGGGGAGTTGGATGGGGTACAGTGTGTGTGAGGGTGGGGAGTTGGATGGGGTACAGTGTGTGTGAGAGGGTGGGGAGTTGGATGGGGTACAGTGTGTGTGTGAGGGTGGGGAGTTGGATGGGGTACAGTGTGTGTGTGAGAGGGTGGGGAGTTGGATGGGGTACAGTGTGTGTGAGGGTCGGGAGTTGGATGGGGTACAGTGTGTGTGAGGGTGGGGAGTTGGATGGGGTACAGTGTGTGAATGGGTGGGGAGTTGGATGGGGTACAGTGTGTGAGAGGGTGGGGAGTTGGATGGGGTACAGTGTGTGTGAAGGGTGGAGAGTTGGATGGGGTACAGTGTGTGAGAGGGTGGGGAGTTGGATGGGGTACAGTGTGTGTGAGGGTGGGGAGTTGGATGGGGTACAGTGTGTGTGAAAGGGTGGAGAGTTGGATGGGGTACAGTGTGTGTGAGAGGGTGGGGAGTTGGATGGGGTACAGTGTGTGTGTGAGGGTGGGGAGTTGGATGGGGTACAGTGTGTGTGAGAGGGTGGGGAGTTGGATGGGGTACAGTGTGTGTGAGAGGGTGGGGAGATGGATGGGGTACAGTGTGTGTGAGAGGGTGGGGAGATGGATGGGGTACAGTGTGTGTGAATGGGTGGGAGTTGGATGGGTACAGTGTGTGTGTGAGGGTGGGGAGATGGATGGGGTACAGTGTGTGTGAGAGGGTGGGGAGATGGATGGGGTACAGTGTGTGTGAGAGGGTGGGGAGATGGATGGGGTACAGTGTGTGTGAGAGGGTGGGGAGATGGATGGGGTACAGTGTGTGTGAGGGTGGGGAGATGGATGGGGTACAGTGTGTGTGAATGGGTGGGGAGTTGGATTGGGTACAGTGTGTGTGTGAGGGTGGGGAGTTGGATTGGGTACAGTGTGAGAGGGTGGGGAGTTGGATGGGGTACAGTGTGTGTGAGAGGGTGGCGAGTTGGATGGGGTACAGTGTGAGAGGGTGGGGAGTTGGATGGGGTACAGTGTGTGTGAGAGGGTGGGGAGTTGGATGGGGTACAGTGTGTGTGTGAGGGTGGGGAGTTGGATGGGGTACAGTGTGTGTGTGAGAGGGTGGGGAGTTGGATGGGGTACAGTGTGTGTGAGGGTGGGGGGTTGGATGGGGTACAGTGTGTGTGTGAGGGTGGGGAGTTGGATGGGGTACAGTGTGTGAGAGGGTGGGGAGTTGGATGGGGTAACAGTGTGTGTGTGAGGGTGGGGAGTTGGATGGGGTACAGTGTGTGTGAGAGGGTGGGGAGTTGGATGGGGTACAGTGTGTGTGAGGGTGGGGAGTTGGATGGGGTACAGTGTGTGTGTGAGGGTGGGGAGTTGGATGGGGTACAGTGTGTGTGAGGGTGGGGAGTTGGATGGGGTACAGTGTGTGAGGGTGGGGAGTTGGATGGGGTACAGTGTGTGTGTGAGGGTGGGGAGTTGGATGGGGTACAGTGTGTGAGAGGGTGGGGAGTTGGATGGGATACAGTGTGTGTGAGGGTGGGGAGTTGGATGGGGTACAGAGTGTGTGAGGGTGGGGAGTTGGATGGGGTACAGTGTGTGTGAGAGGGTGGGGAGTTGGATGGGGTACAGTGTGTGTGAGAGGGTGGGGAGTTGGATGGGGTACAGTGTGTGTGAGGGTGGGGAGTTGGATGGGGTACAGTGTGTGTGAGGGGTGGGGAGTTGGATGGGGTACAGTGTGTGTGAGAGGGTGGGGAGTTGGATGGGGTACAGTGTGTGTGAGGGTGGGGAGTTGGATGGGGTACAGTGTGTGTGAAGGGTGGGGAGTTGGATGGGGTACAGTGTGTGTGAAGGGTGGGGAGTTGGATGGGGTACAGTGTGTGTGAGGGTGGGGAGTTGGATGGGGTACAGTGTGTGAGAGGGTGGGGAGTTGGATGGGGTACAGTGTGTGTGAGGGTGGGGAGTTGGATGGGGTACAGTGTGTGTGTGAGGGTGGGGAGTTGGATGGGGTACAGTGTGTGTGAATGGGTGGGGAGTTGGATGGGGTACAGTGTGTGTGAGAGGGTGGGGAGTTGGATGGGGTACAGTGTGGGTGGGGAGTTGGATGGGGTACAGTGTGTGTGAGTGGGTGGGGAGTTGGATGGGGTACAGTGTGTGTGAGAGGGTGGGGAGATGGATGGGGTACAGTGTGTGTGAGAGGGTGGGGAGATGGATGGGGTACAGTGTGTGTGAATGGGTGGGGAGTTGGATTGGGTACAGTGTGTGTGTGAGGGTGGGGAGATGGATGGGGTACAGTGTGTGTGAGAGGGTGGGGAGATGGATGGGGTACAGTGTGTGTGAGAGGGTGGGGAGATGGATGGGGTACAGTGTGTGTGAGAGGGTGGGGAGATGGATGGGGTACAGTGTGTGTGAGAGGGTGGGGAGATGGATGGGGTACAGTGTGTGTGAATGGGTGGGGAGTTGGATTGGGTACAGTGTGTGTGTGAGGGTGGGGAGTTGGATTGGGTACAGTGTGAGAGGGTGGGGAGTTGGATGGGGTACAGTGTGTGTGAGAGGGTGGCGAGTTGGATGGGGTACATTGTGAGAGGGTGGGGAGTTGGATGGGGTACAGTGTGTGTGAGAGGGTGGGGAGTTGGATGGGGTACAGTGTGTGTGTGAGGGTGGGGAGTTGGATGGGGTACAGTGTGTGTGTGAGAGGGTGGGGAGTTGGATGGGGTACAGTGTGTGTGAGGGTGGGGGTTGGATGGGGTACAGTGTGTGAGAGGGTGGGGAGTTGGATGGGGTACAGTGTGTGTGAGAGGGTGGAGAGTTGGATGGGGTACAGTGTGTGTGAGGGTGGGGAGTTGGATGGGGTACAGTGTGTGTGAGGGTGGGGAGTTGGATGGGGTACAGTGTGTGTGAGGGTGGGGGTTGGATGGGGTACAGTGTGTGTGAGGGTGGGGAGTTGGATGGGGTACAGTGTGTGTGAGGGTGGGGGGTTGGATGGGGTACAGTGTGTGTGAGGGTGGGGAGTTGGATGGGGTACAGTGTGTGTGAGGGTGGGGGGTTGGATGGGGTACAGTGTGTGTGAGGGTGGGGAGTTGGATGGGGTACAGTGTGTGTGAGGGTGGGGGGTTGGATGGGGTACAGTGTGTGTGAGGGTG
This sequence comes from Squalus acanthias, assembly GCA_030390025.1. Classification (NCBI taxonomy): domain Eukaryota; kingdom Metazoa; phylum Chordata; class Chondrichthyes; order Squaliformes; family Squalidae; genus Squalus; species Squalus acanthias. The sequence goes on along the minus strand of CM059448.1, from coordinate 45,883,643 downwards.
GGGAGTTGGATGGGGTACAGTGTGTGTGAGGGTGGGGGGTTGGATGGGGTACAGTGTGTGTGAGGGTGGGGAGTTGGATGGGGTACAGTGTGTGTGAGAGGGTGGGGAGTTGGATGGGGTACAGTGTGTGTGAGAGGGTGGGGAGTTGGATGGGGTACAGTGTGTGTGAGAGGGTGGGGAGTTGGATGGGGTACAGTGTGTGTGAGAGGGTGGGGAGTTGGATGGGGTACAGTGTGCGTGAGAGGGTGGGGAGTTGGATGGGGTATAGTGTGTGTGAGAGGGTGGGGAGTTGGATGGGGTACAGTGTGTGTGAGAGGGTGGGGAGTTGGATGGGGTACAGTGTGCGTGAGAGGGTGGGGAGTTGGATGGGGTACAGTGTGTGTGAGAGGGTGGGGAGTTGGATGGGGTTCAGTGTGTGTGTGAGGGTGGGGAGTTGGATGGGGTACAGTGTGAGAGAGGGTGGGGAGTTGGATGGGGTACAGTGTGTGTGAGAGGGTGGGGAGTTGGATGGGGTACAGTGTGTGTGAGAGGGTGGGGAGTTGGATGGGGTACAGTGTGCTTGAGAGGGTGGGGAGTTGGATGGGGTACAGTGTGTGTGAGAGGGTGGGGAGTTGGATGGGGTTCAGTGTGTGTGTGAGGGTGGGGAGTTGGATGGGGTACAGTGTGAGAGAGGGTGGGGAGTTGGATGGGGTTCAGTGTGTGTGATGTAAAAATTTGAATTGTCAAACAGTAGGGGTAAGAAAAAAATTTAAAAGTGATAAATTGTTCTGAGGATTTGGATTCGAAGGGTTTGATCAACCTGAAGACTGAGCTCCGAAATGTAAAGCATTTGGAGCCCCAACCATCAGGAGTGTTGCTCAGTGCAATATTTGAAATGGATCCTGACGTAGTATTGCATCTATTCTATGCTTAATAAATGCATGAACGCTTGAACTCAACGTTTCAAGAACCTTGTGGATTTTGAGGAAATAGTAGAATATCTTATCATAAATAACCACCAGCCTCTACCACAGGCCCCCACTGAGGAGCTGCAGGTTGCCAACACGTTTGCTCCTCCCACTGAGGAGGAGATTAATAAGTCGACGTCACAAAGCCCTACACTCTGACCAAGGGCAATCGCCGGGGAACCAAGGAATGATGCTCGGACAGACAGGTGGAGCAGGGAAATAAACTGCTTGTAATTCCTTGGGATGTTTGGTGATGATTTGTTGGTAGAAGGGGAATCTGACTGTTGGTATTGGAGGCAAACATGCAGGCATGGCCAAGGGTGAGTAGACCCTGCAGGTTGGTGTGGGGCAAGTAGAGTACAAAGAGCCACGAGAGATCCAGGGTGGAAACAATTTAAGTTAAGTAACATCATTTTGTAGTGAATAATGAGGCCAGCACACAGGGACAGCACTTGTCAAAATATTTTTGTGATTCTACTCAAGGTGAATATTGCCAGCGTGGCTGTGCCAGGACTGGGCAGTGCTCCAGGAAAGGAATCTGAAGAGCCAGGCACTCTGGGCCATGTGTGTGCTTCCTGCAGCTGCCAGCTTTGAGCATCACTGGCTGAAGCTGAGGAACGAGTCTCCAGCTCACTCACTGACCCTTTCCACCAGTGTTACTGGATGCAAAAATCTTTGAGTACTGCTGCTGAGAAATCTAAATATTCAAATGGGGGGGTCCATGTCCCTCCAGGACCAGAAACCAGCGGCTGTGGTGGTGGTTTCACGAACAGTAAGCCCTGCTGTACACCCAGCAGGAGATGCCTGAGACGCTGTATAGCACCAGCACTGAACAGTGAGTAACTCGTCATTGTTGTGAGGAGGACACAAAGAGTCTGCAAAGGGAGAGAGATAGGATAAGTGAGTGGGCAAAAGTTTGGCAGATGGTGTATAATGTGGGAAGATGTGAGGTTATCCACTTTGGTAGGAAAAATAAAAAAGCAAATTATTATTTAAATGGAGAGAGACTACATAATGCTGCGGTACAGAGGGATCTGGGGGTCCTCGTACATGAATCACGAAAAGTTAGCATGCAGGTGCAGCAAGTAATTAGGAAGGCAAATGGAATGTTGGCCTTTATTGCAAAGGGGGATGGAGTATAAAAAATAGGGAACTCTTGCTACAATTGTACAGGGCGCTAGTGAGACCACACCTGGAGTACTGTGTACAGTTTTGGTCTCCTTATTTAAGGAGGGATATACTTGCATTGGAGGCAGTTCAGAGAAGGGTCACTAGGTTAATTCCTGAGATGAAGTGGTTGACTTATGAAGAAAGGTTGAGCAGTTTGGGCCAATACTCATTGGAGTTTAGAAGAATGAGAGGGGATCTTATTGAAACATATAAGATTCTGAGGGGGCTCGACAGGGTAGATGCAGAGAGGATGTTTCCCCTAGTGGGGGAATCTAGAACTAGGGGGCATAGTTTCAGGATAAGTGGTCGCCCATTTAAAATGGAGATGAGGAGGAATTTCTTCTCTCAGAGGGTCGTGAATCTTTGGAATTCTCTGCCCCAGAGAGCTGTGGAGGCTGGGTCATTGAATATATTTAAGGCGGAGATAGACAGATTTTTGAGCTACAGGTGAGTCGAGGGTTATGGGGAGCGGGCGGGAAAGTGGCGTTGAGGCCAAGATCAGATCAGCCATGATCTTATTGAATGGCGGGGCAGGCTCGAGGGGCCGATTGGCCGACTCCTGCTCCTATTTCTTATGTTCTTATGTTCGTCATCTTCACTGGATGGAAAGCAGGCGGCTGATTGAATCACGTGATGGCATCTAATCACTCAAACCTTGGATTTAACTCATGTCCTGTTGCTGAAGCACGGATGGACTCTCGGTGAAGCCCTTGCACAGTGTGAGTGTCCTGACTTTCAGGAAGAACTCCCAGGAATCAAAGCTTCTCCTTGTGGTTCACAATTGTCAATGACTGTTACAGCGCCATCCTGTGGTGAGCTGTAACATTGCCCCATCTATGGACAACCTCATCATTAAAAGGGGGATTCAGGTTGTCTTAAAGTTTAAAAGGATGAAAGTCCGTTAAATGATAACAGGGCATGGCAATTCCACCAACTGAAAACTGGGGAAGCACATTCTGTATTCCAGCAGCAATGAGAGTTTGGATTCCTACAACGTGAGTTTCCACATGTACGCTGATGATACTAGGCTCTACCTCTCCTCCACCTCTCTCGAACTCTCTATCGTCTCTATACTATCAGACTGCTGGTCCGACATCCAGCACTGGATGAATAGAACTTTCCTCCAATTAAATATCAGGAAGACCGAAGCCATTGTCTTCGGTTCATCCCACAAACTCCATTCCCTGTCCACTGATTCGATCTCTCTCCCCGGCAACTGTCTAAGGCTGACCCAGTCTGTTCACAACCTTGGAGTCATATTTGATCCCAAATTGAGCTTCCTACCTCATATCTATTCTATCACTAAGACTGCCTATTTCCACCTTCGCAATATCGCCCGTCTCCGCCCTTACCTCAACTTATCTGCTGCTGAAATCCTCATCCATGCCTTTATCACCTCTAGAATTGACTATTCCAATGCACTCCTGGCCGACCTCCCTAGTTCCACCCTCCATAAACTTGAGGTCATCCAAAACTCTGCTGCCCGTGTGCTAACTCACACCAAGTGTTGCCCACCCATGTCCCCTGTGCTCGCTGACCTACATTGGCTCCTAGTTAAGCAATGGCTTGATTTTAAAATTCTCAACCTTGTTTTCAAATCCCTCCATGGGCTCACCCCTCCTTTTCTCTAATCTTTTCAAGCCCTATAATCCCCCAAGATCTCTCCGCTCTGCCTATTCTGGCCTTTGAACATCCCTGATTTTAAATGCTCCACCATTGACGATCGTGCCTAGATTCTAAGCTCTGGAATTGCCTCCCTAAACCTCTCCGCCTCTCTTTCCTCCTTTAAGACTTTCCTTAAAACCTACCTCTTCAACCAAGCTTTTGGTCATCTGCCCCAACATCTCCTTATATGGCTCGGTGTCAAAAAATTTTTTTGATAACACTCCTGTGAAGCGCCTTGGGACACTTTATTATGTTAAAGGCGCTATATAAAGATAAGTTGTTGGTGTTAAGCTTTGGGGATTCACAGATCTGAATATCCAGTCTTGATTCTGTCTCTTTCAAAGGTTGTTTGTCCGTGATGTAGTGATGTCGTTAGTTACAGTAACGATGGTGATGAGTAGTTGGAGTCTATCGTTTATTTGTAAATACAATGTAGGCCCAGCAGGAACAGATAGGGACAGAGGTACCACAGAACCCATTGAGCTGGCTCTGCCATTTTGTTAACCATGGCAACGCTTGCTTCTTAAATCGCAATCCCTTTCTCCATATCTCATAATACCCTTGAAAGAAAGAAAGACTTGCATTTCTATAGCATCTTTCATGACCACCGGACGTCCCAAAGCGCCTCACAGCCAATGAAGTACTTTTGAAGTGTAGTCACTGTGGTAATGTTGGACTAGCAATCACTGCTTCACTCGTAATCACCCACCTCCCTTTTAATCGTCTCAATCAATTCTGTGCCTATTGCCTTCTAAAGCAATTTGTTGCACATTCTCACAGCCACATTTTCTTTCTGGATTTGATTTTAACTGACCTAGTTTCAATATTGAGACTGTCTAGTTCTGGATACCACAGAGGAAAGAGCCAATCCCCATCAATTCCACACTTTTTTAACCACCTCAATCAGATCACCTCAATTTTACCCAGTCTTTCACTCTAGCCACATCCCTTCATTCAAGTATCATAGAAACATAGAATGGTTACAGCACAGAAAGAGGCCATTCAGCCCGTCCAGCCTGTGCTGGCTCTCTGCAAGAGCACTTCAGCTAGTCCCACCCCCTGCTCTTTCCTCATAGCCCTGCAATTTTTTTCCTTCAGGTACTTATCCAATTCCTTTTGAAAGCCACGACTGAGTCTGCCTCCACCACCCTTGCAGGCAGTGCATTCCAGATCCTAACCACTCGCTGCGGAAAAAAGTTTTTCCTCATGTCGCTTTTGGTTCACTTGACAATCACCTTAAATCTGTGTCCTCTGGTTCTCGACCCTTCCGCCAATGGGAACAGTTTCTCTCTATCTACTCTGTCTAGACCCCTCATGATTTTGAACACCTCTATCAAATCTCCCCTCAACCTTCTCTGCTCTAAGGAGAACAACCCCAGCTTCTCCAGTCTATCCACGTAACTGAAGTCCCTCATCCATGGAATCATTCTCGTAAATCTTTTCTGCACCCTCTCTAATGCGTTCACGTCCTTCCTAAAGTGCGGTGCCCAGAATTGGACACAATACTCCAGCTGAGGCCGAACCAGTGTTTTATAAAGGTTTATCATAACTTCCTTGCTTTTGAACTCTATTTATAAAGCCCAGGATCCCGTATGCTTTTTTTAATCACTTTCTCAACCTGCCCTGCCACCTTCAATGATTTGTGCACATATACCCCCAGGTCTCTCTGTTCATGCACCCACTTTAGGATTGTACCCTTTAGTTAATATTGCCTCTCCTCGTTCTTCCTACCAAAATGTATCACTTCGCACTTTTCTGCATTAAATTTCATCTGCCATGTGCCCACCCATTTCACCAGCCTGTCTATGTCTTCTTGAAGTCTATCACTATCCTCCTCACTGTTCACTATACTTCCAAGTTTTGTGTCATCTGCAAATTTTGAAATTGTGCCCTGTACTCCCAAGTCCAAGTCATTAATATATATCAAGAAAAGCAGTGTCCTGGGGAACACCACTGTGTACCTTCCTCCAGTCCGAAAAACAACCGTTCACCACTACTCTCTGTTTCCTGTCACTTAGCCAATTTCGTATCCATGCTGCCACTGTCCCTTTTATTCCATGGGCTTCAGCTTTGCTGGCAAGCCTATCATATGGCACTTTGTCAAACGCCTTTTGAAAGTCCATGTACACCACATCAACCGCATTGCCCTCATCAACTCTCTCTGTTACTTCATCAAAAAACTCGATCAAGTTAGTTAAACACGATTTGCCTTTAACAAATCTGTGCTGGATTTCCTTAGTTAATCCACACTTGTCCAAGTGATTATTAATTTTGTCCCGGATTATCGTTTCTAAAAGCTTCCCCACTACTGAGGTTAAACTGACTGGCCTGTAGTTGCTGGTTTATCCATACATCCTTTTTTGAACAAGGGTGGAGCATTTGCAATTCTCCAGTTTTCTGGCACCACTCCTGTATCTAAGGAGGATTAGAATATTATGGCCAGTACCTCCGCAATTTCCACCTTAACTTCCCTCAGCATCCTAGGATGCATCCCATCTGGTCCTGGTGATTTAGCTACTTTAAATACAGCCAGCCTTTCTAGTACCTCCTCTTTATCAATTTTTATCCCATCCAGTATCTCCACTACCTCCTCTTTCACTATGACTTTGGCAGCATCTTCTTCCTTGGTGAAGACAAATGCAAAGTACTCATTTATTACCTCAGCCATGCCCTCTGCCTCCATGCGTAGGTCTCCGTTTTGGTCCCTAATCGGCCCCACCTCTCCTCTTACTACCCGTTTACTATTTATATGCCTATAGAAGACTGTTGAATTCTCTTTTATGCTAGCGGCCAATCTATTCTCATATTCTCTTTGTCCCTCTTATTTTCTTTTTCACTTCTCCTCTGAACTTTCTATATTCAGCCTGGTTCTCACTTGTATTCTAAACCTGACATCTGTCATACGCGCTCTTTTTCTGCTTCATCTTACTCCCTATCTCTTTTGTCATCCAGGGAGCTCTGACTTTGGTTGCCCTAACTATCCCCCTCGTGGGAATGTACCTCGATTGTACCAGAACCATCTCCTCATTAAAGGCAGCCCATTGTTCTATTACAGTTTTGCCTGCCAATCTTCGTTTCCAATTTACTCGGGCCAGATCCGTTCTCAACCCACTGAAATTGGCCTTCTTCCAATTAAGTATTTTTACTTTAGATTGCTCCCTGTCCTTTTCCACAGCTAATCTAAACCTTATGATACTATGATACTGTTCCCTAAATGTTCCCCTACTGACACTTGCTCCACTTGACCCACCTCATTCCCCAGAACCAGATCCAGCAATGCCTCCTTCCTCGTTGGGCCGGAAATGTACTGATCAAGAAAGTTCTCCTGAACACACTTCAGAAATTCTTCCCCCTCTCTGCCCTTTACACTATTACTATCCCAGTCTATATTAGGATAGTTGAGGTCCCCCATTATCCCTACTCTATAGTTCTTGCGCCTCTCTGTAATTTCCCTGCATATTTGCTCCTCTATATCCTTCCCACTAGTTGGTGGTCTATAGAATACACCTAGCAGTGTAATGGCACCTCTATTGTTTCTTAACTCTAACCAAATAGATTCTGTCCTTGACCCTCCAGGACATCCTCTCTCTCCAGCACTGTAACATTCTCCTTAACCAATACTGCCACACCACCTCCTTTCTTTCCTTCTCTATCTTTCCTGAACACCTTGGCCGTGAATTTAATTCTGGAGGCGGGATGGGGCGGGTCAGCTGGTTGGCAGCTTTCGGACCCGCTCCCGGAGGCCGGAGATCCGCAGTTCTGAATTTTGCTTCATTGGCCTGGTTACGGCTGACATGCGGGTCACTCCAGGCAATTGCTTGGAGCATGTCAGTTTCTCACGTCTGATGACACGTTGTTAGAGGAAAAATTTAAAGGGGCCATGTCCCTTTGCAAAAAATGTCGATGGGATAGCTTGGTGCTGTATCATCTAGAAAGGGGAGTTGGCAGCAGCTGGGCTGAACACAGTGTATCGAATGAAATTGCTGGTCATATTATTCCAGAAAAATATTTATGATTTTTTAATCTATCACTGCAGTATGTGACTAAGAAATGAAAAATATGCCAGATGTGTTCCAATCATTGGCTTAGTAAAATTAATGCTTTTTTCTCTTAAAGGTGCTGGCTGCTGCAGGAACGGCAGCCCCAATAACTAAGGCTGCACCCAGGTTCAATGAGGGCTCTCTCCATGCTCTTGTGGAGGGAGTTAGAGGACGTCAGGAGCTCCTCTTCCCTGGAAACGGAAGGAGGAGGCCTCCTCAGCAAACCAAGACAGCTTGGCTGCAAATTGCTGAGGAGGTGAGCTCGAGGTCTGTGTGCAGACGCACATGGGTTCAGTGTCGAAAAAGGTTTAATGATCTGCTGAGATCACCTAAAGTGTGGCTTCTGTGTTCTGTGAAATAGAAGTTCAAGAGTGAGGGCTCAGGGCGAATGCCATGTAAAATGTTAGTGGTGACACTGAGCGTAAACCACCGTTTGGTAGACAGATGATGCCTGGGGTTTTGAGGATGTCGGACTTATATTCATCTCCATGTGCCAGCCACCTGTGGTTGAAGCGTAAGCTTACACGAATCTGGCATGGATGAGTGCATCCCTTGCCTGACGGCCAGCAATGTGGTCGTCTGCTGCTGGATTGGCCACATCCGGCCCCGCAAGGCATCGCTCCCCATCCTCCTCCTCATCCTCTTCTTCTTCCTCCGAGGAGGCTGTGCGCTGAGCCACTTGTTCATCCAGCAGCACTGAGCCGCGCTGCTGTGTGATGTTGTGCAGGGCACAGCAGACCACAACGATTCCGGACACCCTGGCTGGTGCATACTGCAAGGCTCCTCCAGATCTGGCTAGGCATCGGAAGTGCATTTTGAGCAAGCTGATGGTTTGCTTGATGATGCATCTGGTGGATATGTGGCTCAAATTGTACCGCTCCTCAGCCTCGTTTGATGACCTCCTCATCGGTGTCATAAGCCACTTTTTCAGGGGATAGCCCTTGTCACCAAGAAGCCATGTGGAAAGTTGGTTTGGTGGATGGAAGAGCTGAGGCTCAGTAGACTGGCGCAGGATGAAGGAGTCATGGCAACTGCCAGGGTACTTTGCACAAACATGCACGATGATCTTCCTGTGGTTACACACCAGCTGGACATTCAGGGAGTGGAATCCCTTGCGGTTGACAAATACAGCTGGGTTGTGATGGGGGGCCCTAATGGCTACATGTGTGCAGTCAATGATGCCCTGCACCATTGGCAAGCCTGCCATATTGGCAAAGCCAACCACACGCGCCGTCACACTTGGGCCATCCGTGGAGAAGTGGATGTAATTGTGCACCTTTCCAAAGAGGGCATCGGTGACCTGCGTGATGCAAGTGTGTGCGGCCGACTGGGAGATGCCGCTGATGTCTGAAGCTCATCCCTGGAAGGAGCCCAAAGCAAAGAAGTTGAGTGCGGTGGTGACTTTGACAGCAATTGGTAAGGAGTGTCCACATGCTCCTCTGGGCTCCAGGTGTTGGTGCAGCATTGCGCAGATGTCAGCGACTACGTCTCTCGAAAGTCTCAGCCTCCTTTGGCACTGCTGCTCAGTCATGCTGAGGAAGCTGATCCTCTGCCTGTAACCCTGTGTTGGGGGTATCTCCTGCGGTGAGGTGCAGCCTGCACTGAGGCCCTCCGCCCTGTGCATCATCAGGTGGGTGAGGAGGAGGTTGGCGCTCCTGGTGCTGGTGCTGCTGTTGTGGCTGGTTGTGGTGCTGCCGCGGCTGCTCTTCCTCCGAATCTGACGACCAAGATGAGAGGATGTAAATGTTTCCCATCCCGTAGCTATAGATTTCACTTGAGGCAAGAAGCTTGCAAGCGCACAGTCGAAGTGGCCTGAAATTATTCCTATCAGGTCACACTGCAGATGGCTGTCAGCTTGAACAGTTTGCAAAATCTTATCCCAAACCTCCAACAACAAGGTTGTGGCATTTGAATGTCAGCCATGTTTCAGGGGTGCTTTTAAAGTGCTGCACCAATGACTACAAATCATGTCCTCCAGCAACTCGTCTCCTTGCAGCTGGCTTGTTTCTGACAAGACGGCAAACAGGAGCCAGAAGCACGAAAATGGGAAACCACTATAAAAACAGGATTAACAAGGCGGTTAACAGGCTTAACTCACGAAAATCAGGTGGGGGCGGGATGGAGGCGGGTTGGGTGTCTGAAGCCATTTTTTCCGATTTTCGCTGCCGACCCGCCTCCAAACCCACCTCTTCAGGGCTATTAAAATCGAGCCCCTTATATCCAGGAATATTTAGTACCTAATACTTCCCTTTTTTGAGCCAGGTCTCCATTATCGCCACAACATCATATTCCCACGTGGCTATTTGTACCGGCAGCTCACCAGCTTTATTTACTACGCTTCGTGCGTTTACACACATGCACTGTAAACCTATCTCAGACCTTCTTGTATTCTCTCTTAGTCTGACCCCACCTAATACTGTACTATTTCTGACTTTAGTTCTATCTGTCTCTCCCAATCCTTTGTGCACTTTATTTCTCCTTTCTCATGGGACATCCTGGCGCCCATCCCCCTGCCAAATTAGTTTAAGCCCTCCCCAACAGCACTATCATCCTGGTGAGTCCTCCCTGCATTTCCTCCAAGGCCAATATATACATAATGGGCCAGATTGTGCTGGAGCGGGGCAGTGAGAATTAGAAATGTACCTTTAGGTTATAAAATGTTTTGCCCACAAAGGTGCTGGAAGGGTGAGCTGATAACGGCGCAGCGAAGGAATCAGAGCATCTGGGACCTTGGTGAACAATGGGACAAACAGTGTATCTCCTTAACCAATGAGATTAAAGGATTGAGAAATAAACAGAGGAAGGACTGAGAAGGAGAGTGAATTAGAATCAAATCAAGTACAGAAAGAGAAATAGAGAGAGAGAAAGAAAGATTGGATTACGAGAGAGAAAAAAGAGACCGAAAGAAAAAGTAAGAAACAATTCACAACCCGAAGGAATGAGACTCCACACTTATAACTGTTCACCTTCTGGGAAAGAGAGATTGATTGGCAGTGATGTTCCCTTTAAGCTGCGCGGCCGCCTGGAGCTCCCGTGCAGCCGACTCGCCGGTTTTTAAATGCAAAAACTGCGTGTGCATGTGAACTTCAACCTTTGTGTGCGTTTGTTGGTGAAACGGCAAATGAAAAGCAGAGTGTGCGAGTGTTTTTTGATCGTTGTGAACGTTTAACTTCCTTGGTTACTGAATGGTGGGAGATGTTTGTTAAGTAACTATCCACAGGTGAAGTACATTTACCTGTGTTGTGTCAGTGTGTGTGAGGCGTTTTATACCACAGTTAGTTCATGTGGCTCAAACGGTAGCAACAAATGTGACTCGTCAGCGATTTCCATTGGACAACACGGCTTTACGACATCTCGAGAACCTGATATTAAAGTTCCATGTCCTGCCTAATGGGCTGCACTTAAAACTGAGCTCGACCCCGATTTTGCTATCCCGGCTAAATTGGGGCTGTGCCTGGCTATGGTGCAGGATAGCTTGTTATGTCCCATTTTGCACTGTAAGGCTTGCCGCCTGATTTGGCTAGACGACAGAAGCAGGAAAGGCTTGCCCAGAAAGCCTGGCATGTTTGGCCACGGGTGTAAAATCTGGTGAGGCAGCAGCTCCTAAAGGGCTGCAGTTCACTATTAAAGGGCAAGTTGTGCTGCCGACAGAAAAGCAGACGAACGGACTAATTGGAGACGTGTGGGCAGCTCTGTTCCCTTTAATACCGAGGAGCTGGAGGTCCTCCTGCGTGCGGTGCACCAAAGGCGGGTGGCCTTAATAGTGGTTGCAGCACGGATGCAGGTTACGTGAAGGAACGTTGCTGCCTGAATCAATGCAGTCACCCAGCTCCCTCTTACCGGGCTGAAAATGAGGAAGAAGTATGCTGATATCAGGGGGAAGGTAAAGGAATGTGCTCCTCACTTTGGTTCATATTTCACACTTGCTTGTGGCTGTCTCCAGGAATCATGAGCTAGAGCTGAAGAAGGTATCCTTGCTCATCAAGCAGGGATTCATCCAGCTCACTCCTCCTTCAGATACTGGTGGATTATAACAGTGGATTGCCGTCAATTGAAGGTATCATAACCGCCACCAAGGTAGCAGGCATTTTCTTGCACACTTTTCTGCATGTAGTCAAAAGCCCACCACAGTAGAAGGAATCCCTTTCTGTTACTGAACACTATGGCATCGGTGGTAGGTGCCCATAAGCAGGTAGGTGCCCAAAGGTAGGGCAGATAGAACTGCCCTTCTACCTATGATGAGGAGGATGAGACCTCCTGCCAGTTCTCCACCTGAGCTACTCTCAAGCCAGCTAAGGATAAACGGAAAATAATATCCTATTGGAAAATGTCCAACCTAATGTTTAGCTTCAGCCTGACTAGTCATTTTTTTTTGACAGTCAGACTGAAATGTAAGCTAAAATGTTTGCAAGCAATGTATGAACATTTATGAAGCTGTGCAGTTTGCGAGTAAGTGAGTACTAAAGTGCTCTTTGCTCCCTTAGTTTCAACTACCTACCCAAAAACCCATACAGCCACTGTCTTGGGTGTATACATCTTTTGTAATATTCCCTCATTTGTACAAACCAATCTTAAGAATAGAGAGAGAAGGTTGCTTATTGCAGGGAGCCCTCGTTCTCCAGTGTGTTAGTTCATCAAGAACTGGGTTGGGTTGTCTACGATTGCCAGACCAGTCATGGTCCTAGTGATTTCCTGGAATGTTATCCACAATGGTTGGATGAGGACTATGTTCAGGACGACCACAGCTCCCCCAGCAGTCGTCTGGTGTGGAGGATTCGAATTGTATGATCTTGAGTTGGCCGTAAGAAGCTGCATCCCTCCTCTGTGACGTGCAGCCCATCCACACAACAATTATGTGGCTGAAACACAAATGGGACACCTGCCAATCAGAATGATTGATGTTTGGCCTCTGCCTGAACCTGTGGAACATACCAATCATCCTGGACCACTTCTTGAAGTCTCACTCAGCATCAACTGCCCCACAGCACTGCAGGCCTCCTATGAAGGGCGATGACTCCTAGCGACATCCCACTAGTATGTAGTGCCTCCCGTTTCCATCAACTTAATCCCCATCCCCAGGCCTAACTAATCACCAGAAAACAAGAGCAACCCAAATGCCTCAACCCTTTGACCAGCATTACTCTCAGCGAAAGCCAAGGTACCTAGAATTTTGGATTCATGCCTTCCAGAAGCACCATAGAAAGAAAGACGTGTATTTCTATAGGGCCTGTCATGACCTCAGGACGTCCCAAAGTGCTTTACAGCCAATCAGGTACTTTTGGAGTGGAGTCACTGTTGTAATGTAGGAAACACAGCAGCCAATTTACGCACAGCAAGCTCCCACAAACAGAAATGTGATAAAGACCAATTAAACTGTTTTAGTGATGTTGATTGAGGGATCAATATTGGCCCAGGACATAATATAATCAAAATATGAAATGGCTTCATAAAATATATATGTGAACGTTCACTTTTGAGAATTAATTGAAAAAACTTTTAAATAAAAAGACAGAATTGGTGAAGGTGAGTCCTGCTGACCAAGGTTGGAAACGGGTGGACCACATAATGCGGAGGGTCCAGTAACGTTCACAAGGCAGGAACCTGCTTTGCTTGTGGCTTCAGATGCGAATTCCCACTCGGCATGGAAGCCAGGCAGACAGAGCAGGAATGCTCCAAGCCTGACCTCCAACCCGCGCTGAATTAGCTGAAGCAGCAGTCAAAGCGTCACAATTATCCTCAGTACCTCGGGCGATAGAGGTGGGGAACTGTCCGCCAGGGTTTCCGCTCCTGACCACTGTCCAGTGACTCCTGCTGGACAGTGTATGTGTTGATGCCGGTGAGTAGAGGTCAAGGCATGCTGTGACGCCTCTTCCCCTCTCTCCCGGTTAATGAATAACTCACGATCGAGCCTCATACATGAAGAATGGCCACAATGGTGAGGCACCAGAGAACAGCCAGTGCCCGTTGAAGCGAACCCCTACACGGGTCAACACTTGGAGAGCAGGAAGATAATTCAAAGGTAACAAAAAATTGGTCAGTTATCTTGTAACCATAAGCAACAGCATAAGCTGCAACATTAACTCAAACTGTAACAGAGTTAAACACTGAGCAACAACAACATTTAAACCATAAGCAGTTGGTTATGTTTTTCACTATACTTAACTGAATCAAAACTAGACAATTACAACAACAACAACTTGTATTTATATAGCACCTTTAACGTAGTAAAACGCCTAAGACACTTCACAGGAAAAGAAAGACTTGCATTTATATAGTGCCTTTCACGACCACCGGACGTCTCAAAGCGTTTTACAGCCAATGAAGTACTTTTGAAGTGGAGTCACTGTTGTAATGTGGGAAACGCGGCAGCCAATTTGCGCACAGCAAGCTCCCACAAACAGCAATGTGATTATGACCATTATCAAACAACATTTGGCACCGAGCCACATTAGGAGATATTAGGAGAGGTGACCAAAAGAGGTAGATTTTAAGGAGCGTCTTAAACGTGGAGAGAGAGGCGGAGAGGTTTGGAGAGGGAATGCCAGAGCTTGGGGCCTAGGCAGCTGAAGGCACGGCCGCCAATGGCGGAGCGATTAAAATCAGGGATGCTCAAGAGGTCCGTGGATATTTAAAGCGATTCAAAACACTGATTATTCACACCAAACGTGCCCGGCTGGCTCAGTGCGTGACAATAATCTCTACAATCAGCTGTGAACATTAAAAATGGGGCAGAGGGAGAGGATCACATCCTTGCACTGCTCTACACGTTAGCCGATGAACAGGGCTTAAGAATTTAGGAACACACAAAAAAAGAAAAAGTAATTCGGCCCATTAGGCCCATTCTCTCCACAATCTCTTCTATCATGGACTATTCCAGAATTATTTAATTATCCAAGGCCAGCAGAATGTTTCTGTAACTGTCAGCAGTAATCGAGCAAAGCTCTGGAATATCTATCGGCACTTCCACTCTCATTATTCAACCACAGCTAGTCACATTCCTCAGCTGACAGTTCCTCAGTCCCATCATATTCCACATAGTATCTGATTACCTGTGGCAGCACTTTGCCCTGTAACCTTTAACCTTAGAGGGAGAATTCTTTGCAGCAAAATCACATTCTTTATAAACACAGTCACAATTTCAGCACAAAGAGCAACCCAGCATAATCTCCCCTCCCCAGAGCTTTAAAGACACAGTACCATAATCTCTTCCCTTTCAGATAGTAAAGGTTGTATAGCATTAGGATTAAGTTGAATATCTATGTAAATTATTTATGGCTTTGTTGATTTTTCTCCCCCTGCCCCAATATTTTGGATCAGTGAGTGCTGATGCCATCTCCAGGGTAACCGCCAAGGAAGGTTACTTGGGTAAAGTTTTGTCTCCACTTGCTAGAGATCCAGAGGAGCAGCTTACTCACCCCTTGCGGAACCTGCCCGATATTCATGCTATTGATTTCAAAAACAGCGCGAGTCTTAATCCCAAGTACTTTAGCAACTAAAGCATTTCAACCATTTGTCTTAATTCAGTATTCTCACAAAAATACTTGAAAACTGTGGTGCCATTTGATTGTGAAAGGGTATCGAATGTTGAAGCTCTCATTTCAGGCTCTGTCTACATTGCAAAGCCACAGCAGTACCCAGGGGTCACTCCAGTCTGCGCTGAACCAGCCTGCTCTGTATTCTGAAGAGCAGCAGGTTCAGTCAGTTCGTGTGGAGAGTGCTGGACTGGAAGGATGTTGGTCACCAGCGAGCTCCCTGGTACCAGAATAGTGTTTCTTCCACACCTCATAAAACGCCATCTGAATAAAAACCGAGAATTCATCAAATCCTAAAATACCTTTCATGAGGAAACATTAAGAACAGTACATGACTGACTTGCTTCACTAATGAAGTACGCGCATTTATTTTCTTCAAGTAGGGGGATTAGTAACAGATGTGGCACAGCAGTGAGTGCCACATAGACGTGTAATTTGAAACAACAGGCTGACTTTCACGGGATTAGATCGAACCTGATAAACTCAAAATAAACAGGACTGTCATGGGAAAACTGAAATCATTGTCCAAAGCTGTAATGGAAGTTTAATTGTCGATAGTCTGCTAGTCTACTGGTCAAATTCAACAACAACAACTTGCATTTATATAACACCTTTAACGTAGCAAGACGCTTCACAGGAGCGATTATCAAACAAAATTTAACACCGGGCCACAGAAGGAGATATTAGGTGGCCAAAAGCTTGGACAAAGGGGTAGGTTTTAAGGAGCATCTTAAAGGAGGAGAGAGCGAGAGGCGGAGAGGTTTAGGGAGGGAATTCTAGAGCTTGGGGCCTCGGCAGCTGAAGGCACGACTGCCAATGGTGGAGCGAGTAAAATCGGGGATGTGCAAGAGGGAAGAATTGGAAGAGCGCTGAGATCTCGTAGGGTTGGAGGAGATTACAGGGATAGGGAGGGGCAAGGCCATGGAGGGATCTGAGAACAAGGATGTGAATTTTGAAATTGAGTCGTTGCTGGAAGGGGAGCCAATGTAGGTCAGCAAGCACAGGGGGTGATGGGTGAACAGGACTTGGTGCGAGTTAGGATATGGGTAGCAGAATTTTAGATGACCTTAAGTTTATGTAGGGTGGAAGATGGGAGGCTGGCCAGGAGAGCATTGGAATAGTCAAGTCTGGAGGTAACAAAGACATGGATGAGGGTTTCAGCAGCAGATGAGCTGAAGTGGGGTGGAGTCAGGCGAAGTTATGGAGGTGGAAGTAGGCAGTCTTGGTGATGGTGCGGATATGTGGTCAGAAGCTCATCTCGGGGTCAAATACAACACCAAGGTTGCAAACAGTCTGGCTCAGCCTCAGACAGTTGCCCGGGAGAGGGATGGAGTCGCTGGTTAGGGAATGGAGTTTGTGGAGGGGACCAAAGACAATGCCTTCGGTCTTCCCAATATTTAGTTGGAGGAAATTTCTGCTCATCCAGTACTGGATGTCGGACAAGCAGTGTGACAAATCAGAGACAACGGAATGTTTGAGAGAGGTGGTAGTGAGGTAGAGCTGGGTCTTGTCAGTGTACATGTGGAACCTGACATTGTGTTTTTGGATGATTTTGCCGAGGAGCAGCATGTAGATGAGAAATAGGGGGAAATTTGTAAGACTTGCAAACCCTGCTTTACTCGGTCTGTTACTGACTAATCATTGGCCCACTTTAGGGCACACTGTTCTGCTGAAACTTCATGCATTGAGGAGCCATTATTAACTTAAAGTGGCACTTTTGGCAAAACAGCAGGTGACCTGGCTTTGAAATCGAGTTATTTTCTGGATTGATAAACTTCTAACTGACGGCCTGCGGTCCAATCGTAGTATGAGAGATTCTACTGCCATTGTCACTCAGGAGAACAGTAGTTTTTAGATTTCCTCCCAACCTAAACTACCAAGCTGAGCTGTACTGGTGTTCAAACTCACCTCCGATTTTGGACATGGTCTCACCGGGTGCATCAGTAGTTCTCTGGTATGTCACTTACCTCTGGTGAGAGACCCAGGTGGCAGTGCCAGTCTCCACAGAAAGGGCAACACTTCACAGAGTGTCACTGTGCAGTGTTCAGGAGATCAATTTCAGAGGGTAAAATCTCATACAGGTAAACAGTTTCAACTATAATTGTTTTCAATTAAGAGGCTGGATAATGAAAAATAATGAATGAGCAATCCTACAGCTAAACAGCTAGTACAATTAACGATTATACTTCGCATAATAAATACAGAGTGGTACCGACACTAATGAACTAACTAGGTCTAATGAGAGGGAGGAATTGAATGAAATCAGTATTTGTAGGGAAATGGTGTTAGGGAAATTGACGGGATTGAAGGCCGATAAATCCCCAGGGCCTGATAATCTACATCCTAGGGTACTTAAGGAAGTGGCCCTAGAAATAGTAGATGCATTGCTGGTCATCTTCCAAAATTCTATAGACTCTGGAACAGTTCCCATGGATTGGAGGATAGCTAATGTAACCCCACTATTTAAAAAAGGTGGTAGAGAGAAAACGGGGAATTATAGACTGGTAAGCCTGACATCGGTAGTGGGGAAAATGCTAGAGTCCATTATAAAAGATGTAATAGCAGAGCACTTGGAAAACAGTGACAGGATCGGACAAAGTCAACATGGAATTACAAAAGGTAAATCATGCTTGACTAATCTACTGGAATTTTTTGAGGATGTAACTGGTAGAATAGATAAGGAAGAACCAGTGGATGTGGTGTATAAGGTCCCGCATAAGAGATTAGCGTGCAAAGTTAAAGCACATGGGATTGGGGGTAAGGTACTGTCTTGGATAGAGAACTGGTTGGCGGACAGGAAACAAAGAGTTGGAATAAACGGGTCTTTTTCCGAGTGGCAGGCAGTGACTAGTGGGGTAAACATAGAAACATAGAAACATAGAATCTAGGAGCAGGAGTAGGCCATTCGGCCCGTCGAGCCTGCTCCGCCATTCAATACGATCATGGCTGATCATCCAAATCCAGTACCCTGTCCCTGCTTTAATCCCCACAGTACACATATCCCACCCTACCCCCGTAACCCCACGTATTTAATTCCCCCTAACATATCCCATCCTATCCCCATAACCCCACATATTTAATCCCCCCTAACACTAAGGGTCAATTTATCATAGCCAAATCAACCTAACCCACACATTTATGTACCACAGGGATCGGTCCTAGAACCCCAGCTATTCACAATATATATAAATGATCTAGATGAGGGAACTAGATGTAATATCTCCAAGTTTGCAGATGACACAAAGCTGGGTGGGCGTGTGTGCTGTGAGGAGGATGCAGAGAAATTCCAGTATGATTTGGACAGGTTGGGTGATTGGGCAGATGCATGGCAAATGCAGTATAATGTGGATAAATGCAAGGTTATCCACTTCGGTGGCAAAAACAGGAAGACAGATTATTATCTGAACGGCAATAGATTGGGAAAAGGGGAAGTGCAACGAGATCTGGGTGTCCTTGTGCACCAGTCGCTGAAGGTAAGCATGCAGGTGCAGCAGGCGGTTAAGAAGGCAAATGGTATGTTGGCCTTCATAGCGAGAGGATTCGAGTACAGGAGCAAGGATGTCTTGCTGCAGTTGTACAGGGCCTTGGTGAGACCACACCTTGAGTATTGTGTGCAGTTTTGGTCGCCTTATCTGAGGAAGGATGTTCTTGCCATGGAGAGAGTGCAGTGAAGATTCACCAGACTGATACCTGGGATGGCAGGAATGACGTATGAGGAGAGATTGGGTCGATTAGGCTTATATTCGCTAGAGTTTAGAAGAATGAGAGGGAATCTCATTGAAACTTATAAAATTCTAACAGGACTAGACAGACTAGATGCGGGAAGGATGTTTCCGATGGCGGGGGAGTCCAGAACCAGGGGTCACAGTCTAAGGATAAGGGGTAAGCCATTTAGGACTGAGATGAGGAGGAATTTCTTCACCCAGAGAGTGGTGAACCTGTGGAATTCTTTACCACAGAAGGCAGTTGAGGCCAATTCATTAAATATATTCAAGAAGGAGTTAAATATATTTCTTAAAGCTAAGGGGATCAAGGGATATGGGGAGAAAGCAGGGACAGGGTACTGAATTTGGATGATCAGCCATGATCTCATTAAATGGCGGAGCAGGCTCGAGGGGCCAAATGGCCTACTCCTGCTCCTATCTTCTGTTTCTATGGGGGAAAAATTAGGTCGCGCCCCATTTGGGGCGCAAATATCGTCTGGACGCAAATATCAGCGCCTGGCGCTAATTATCGGCACTGACTGGAAACTTCACTTTTACCGCCCCGGGAGGTGAGTGGAGCGCTAAATCAGGCGCTGCACACCTGTCTTAAGGCGCAAAGGCCAAGGAGTGAGGCGCTAACTTAGAGCGCTGGCGAAGCTCATGTAATGTCAGTCAGCAATGGAACACACACACAATGGCACGGGCCAGTTCTTAAAGGGGATGGTTAATCTTGCTTTCCATCCACATCCTGTTCATTGCAGCCTTGAATCTCGGCCTGGAGAGACTTGCACATCAAATGTGCTGGAAAGAACAATGGAGAGTACCAGGCAAAGAGCTCAGAGTGCAGCTCCCACAGTCTCTGCTAAATCGATACAAGGAATGGCAAATCAAAATGAACCTGCAAAGTGCTGCTCAGTACCCAAAACTCCTTCACACAACGTTGAATCTCTCCAGAAGTCTCTCCCTCTCTCTCTCAGAATGCGTAGTTCAAAAATGCCACCAACAATAAAAGACAGGAAGAGACCCCCTTTAAATAGCGCCCCCCCCAGCCCCACAGCGATTGATAGCGTTCCAGTCTTCTGGTCGTTGGATGCGCCAGGCGGTAAGGCAGGGGGCGCCACTCAATTTCCGCTCCGGGGCGCCACAAGGGCGTTGCACCATGGAATGACGTCACAATCTGCGCGCGCAGGTGGTCGCAGCGGTAAAGTTTAGCGCCGCCGCACAATCTCTAGTTAAGTTCCCGAGCGGCGCAAACATCGCTGCGCCCGGGCGTTAGCGGCTTTGCGCCCCATTAGCGCCCTCTTAAGGCGCTAACAGGAGGCGCAACCAACTGAATTTTTACCCCTATGTTTCTAATTAACAGACACTGATCAATATTAAACTCACTGAGTTTCCAGTACTTAGCAGTAAGAAAATTATATTTGAGTACTTAGGAAGCAAAGATAGCTAAATAAATATTATATAAAAGAATAAAGGAAGTATTAAAGTTTGAGTTAAAGGCTGTAATTCAATCTTGGGATTCTGGTAGCACTGGCAAGTCAATCCAGCTTCAACAGAGCCTCCTAATTGCAATGAGAGTCTTGGTGCCCACTACCAAGAACCACTCTCTGTAAATTCTAGTCCAATACCAGTGCCAGAGTTAGAAGAAAGAAAGACTTGCATTTATAGAAGCGGTAATACCAGTCTGAAACCAGTGTCAGTGCCAGTAATACCAGTCTGAAACCAGTGTCAGAGACAGTAATACCAGTCTGAAACCAGTGTCAGTGACAGTAATACCAGTCTGAAGCCAGTGTCAGTGCCAGTAATACCAGTCTGAAACCAGTGTCAAAGACAGTAATACCAGTCTGAAACCAGCGTCAGAGACAGTAATACCAGTCTGAAACCAGTGTCAGAGACAGTAATACCAGTCTGAAACCAGTGTCAGAGACAGTAATACCAGTCTGAAACCAGTGTCAGTGACAGTAATACCAGTCTGAAACCAGTGTCAGAGACAGTAATACCAGTCTGAAACCAGTGTCAGAGACAGTAATACCAGTCTGAAACCAGTGTCAGTGACAGTAATACCAGTCTGAAACCAGTGTCAGAGACAGTAATACCAGTCTGAAACCAGTGTCAGAGACAGTAATACCAGTCTGAAACCAGTGTCAGAGACAGTAATACCAGTCTGAAACCAGTGTCAGAGACAGTAATACCAGTCTGAAACCAGTGTCAGAGACAGTAATACCAGTCTGAAACCAGTGTCAGAGACAGTAATACCAGTCTGAAGCCAGTGCCAGAGACAGTAATACCAGTCTGAAACCAGTGTCAGAGACAGTAATACCAGTCTGAAACCGGTGTCAGAGTTAAGATTGGTCCCACTCTTTCTGTGCCCAGATGTCAGGGGTGGTTCCGCAATCCTGTGCTCTCAGCACAGAAATTGTAACTCCAGGTCTTTGTAAAGTGCTCCTGTCGAGCGAAGCTTCCCACTCACAGCACGGGATTGAGGAATCACCGGACATTCAACTTCTCACTGTCCTTTCGTAAAGCTGGGACCGCTGCAGTCCCACCTCATGAGGTGCAGTGCTCTGAGCTTCATGTGCTGTTCCAGGCTCCCATTAACGCAATTTCTCACTGACTTACCATCCTCACAGCTGTTTCCCATGAACCCTGGGCAGCACCTCCATTCCAGGGCGGTCACATTCTTGTAGGACACCTTGTATGTGGGTCTGATGATAGTCCTGTAACTGGCACAAGAGACTAATCAAGGATGTGAGAACATCGGGCACAGTTCAAAACTTTTATTTATTATTTCCTTATCAATTGTTTTTTCCCTCTTAATCTAAAGAATAACATGACCCTCCACAATAGGAACAAGTACAAAGCCAGAATTGGAAAATCTACAGTTACTTGGATTTACGAAATCCTCCACAACTACTTGACCTTAAATACAGGAACGACTTTCCCTCTCAACCTCCGCCGAGGTGAAAGGCCAACATGTTCCAATGCAATGGGCCTCAGAATGGGATGACTCAGATATAGTTTCCTAGTTGGCAAGTTCCTGGTTTTGGCCATATATCAAATTGAGGCCACACACCTACCCACAGAAAAAGAAAGACTTGCATTTCTATAGGACTTTTCACGAACTCAAGACATCCCAAAGTGCTTTACAGCCAATGAAGTGCTTTTGGAGTGTAGTCACTGTTGTGATGTAGGAAACACGGCAGCCAATTTGCGCACAGCAAGGTCCCACAGACAGCAATGTGATAATGACCAGATAATCTGTTCTCCTACATGAAGATCTGCAGCCTATATCTACATTGCCAATAGCCACCAAAGTCACCATGGCCCTTAATTTTTATACTGGGGACATCTGAAATGTTACCCAGTTCACTCTCGATAGACACATCAAGGAGGTGATTTATGTTTTATTTAGGAGGCCACTGCCTAACAGCAGCAATGTGAGAAGACATTACGATACCATGGCAATGCTGGGTTTCCACAAGGAGTGATTGACTGCAGCTATTTGGCATTTGGACCACTGCCCATTATGCTGTAGGACACATGAACAGAAAGGGGTTCTACTCTCTAAACATTCAGCTGGTCTATGACCACCCAACAGAATAACGCAAGTCAATTCCCATGTCTCCAGCAGCTCCCATGATGCATTCAATCTGCATAAATCACTTGCTACCCTTCTTCGAAGAGAAAAGTAGAGTGCGAGATAGCGTGGTGATGGTTGAAAGAGATATACTGCAGCAAACTGGGGTTTGGAGTATGTAAAACAGAGAGACTAATCAAACTTAGAAAACACAACTAGCAGCTCAGTGTGGCTCATGGTAAGACAAAGGATAGATTGGTTTATTTAAAAGGACAGGATGACTATAGCATGTCGCAAACAATCCCACAATACACCGTGTGTAACATGACCTGTTCCTTTAAGGCCACATTGTCTAACTGGTGAAACAGGGACAACTTGAAGTCAGTTCTAGGCCAATGACTGGGTTTATTTCCCTTTATAAACTTTTCTTTAAGGGGTGTTCAGTTGTGATTTGTTGGTGTTTCATACCAATTGAGGTCTGGAGTGTGACAGAAACATCTCCGAACACTAGTGGATCTCCTGCGGCATTGCTCATTGCAGATCTGGGGATCTGCTATTTCATGTCACAAGCCTTGTTCTATAGGGGAGGAGAGGGGTTCATCAGAATACAGTCTGTACTTCTAAATTTCTATTTTTGAGATGCAGCTGGTATTTCTTTGGTTACTGAATGCTGGGATGAATCTCTCAGTGGCACAGGTCTCTCCACTAGCTTGCTCTCCACCTGCTGAAGGTATCACTGGCTTATATGGAAAATGTCACTTCTTATGCAAACACATCTTGATTACAAAGTAAGGAGACTGCTAGCGTAACTCCTGAAATCAATCAACTGAGGGTCAGAATCTTGGCCCCAGTGTCTGGGAACTATCACTTTCAGTTCATTCTTGGAGTTCCTGCATCCCAGTTTTGAACTTCAGCAAGCTGCTAGCTCGTTAGTTCTTCCCCTTGGGATAGAGGCTGGAGGCATCAGCTGTAAATGAGGTTACAGATGCTGGTCTGAGGTCAGTATTACTAAGAGAGTTAGTCCAAGTACCAGGACATTCAGTATTTTAGTACCTCAGGAAGGAAATGCTGACAGTTCTATGAATCGTCGTCATCATCGTCGCTGGGTCAAAATCCTGGAACTCCCTCCCTAGCAGCACTGTGGGAGCACCTTCACCACACGGGCTGCAGCGGTTCAAGAAGGCAGCTCATCACCACCTTCTCAAGGGCAATTAGGGATGGGCGATAAATGCTGGTCTTGCCAGCGATGCCCACATCCTATAAACAAATTTTTAAAAATCTTCTGGTTTAACTTGCAGCCACTGTTTGTTTTTAACTATTAATAAACCTGTAGCTTGAGTGACATGGTCCAGTAGAGCACAGTCATTGTGGAGACGAAGTCCCAAGGCTCCATGAATATCCCCATCCTCAATGATGGTGGAGCCCAGCACGTGAGTGCAAAAGACAAGGCTGAAGCGTTTGCAACCATCTTCAGCCAGAATTGCCGAGTGGATGATCCATATCGGTCTCCTCCTGAGGTCCCCACCATCACAGAAGCCAGTCTTCAGCCAATTCGATTCACTCCACGTGATATCAAGAAACGGCTGAGCGCACTGGATACAGCAAAGGCTATGGGCCCTGACAACATCCCGGCTATCGTGTTGAAGACTTGTGCTCCAGAACTAGCCACGCCTCTAGCCAAGCTGTTCCAGTACAGCCAAAACACTAACAATGTGGAAAACTGCCCAGGTATGTCCTGTCCACAAAAAGCAGGACAAATCCAATCCGGCCAATTACCGCCCCATCAGTCTACTCTTAATCATCAGCAAAGTGATGGAAGGTGTCATCGACAGTGCTATCAAGCGGCACTTACTCACCAATAACCTGCTCACTGATGCCCAGTTTGGGTTCCACCAAGACCACTCGGCTCCCGGCCTCATTACAGCCTTGGTCCAAACATGGACAAAAGAGCTGAATTCCAAAGGTGAGGTGAAAGTGACTGCCCTTGACATCAAGGCAGCATTTGACCGAGTGTGGCATCAAGGAGCCCTAGTAAAACTGAAGTCAATGTGAATCGGGGGGTAAACTCTCTACTGGCTGGAGTCATACCTAGCACAAAGGAAGATGGTTGTGGTGGTTGAAGGTCAATCATCACAGCCCCAGGACATCGCTGCAGGAGTTCCTCAGGGCAGTGTCCTAGGCCCAACCATCTTCAGCTGCTTCATCAATGACCTTCCCTCCATCATAAGGTCAGAAGTGGGAATGTTCCTGATGACTGCACAGTGTTCAGTGCCATTCACAACTCCTTAGATAATGAAGCATTCCATGCCCACATGCAGCAAGACCTGGACGACCTTCAGGCTTGGGTTGATAAGTGTCAGGTAATATTTGCGCCACACAAGTGTCAGGCAATGACTATCTCCAACAAGCGAGCATCTGACCACCGCCCCTTGACATTCAACGGCATTACCATCGCCGAATTCCCCACCATCAACATCCTGGGGATCACCATTGACCAGAAACTTAACTGGACTAGCCACATAAATACTGTGGCAACAAGAGCAGGTCAGAGGCTGGGTATTCTGCAGCGAGTGTCTCACCTCCTGACTTCCCAAAGCCTTTCCACCATCTACAATGCACAAGTCAGGAGTGTGATGGAATACTCTCCACTTGCCTGGATGAGTGCAGCTCCAACAACACTCAAGAAGCTCGACACCATCCAAGACAAAGCAGCTCACTTGATTAGCATCCCATCCACCACCTTAAACATTCACTCCCTCCACCACTGATGCACCGTGGCTGCAGTGTGTGCTATCCACAGGATGCACAGCAGCAACTCGCCAAGGCTTCTCCGATAGCACCTCCCAAACCCGCAACCTCTACCACCTAGAAGGACAAGGGCAGCAGGCTCATGGGAACACCATCACCTCCAAGTTCCTCTCCAAGTCACACACCATCCTGACTTGGAAGTATATCGCCATTCCTTCATTGTCACTGGGACAAAATCCTGGAACTCCCTCCCAAACAACACTGTGGGAATGCCTTCACCTCACAGACTGCAGCAGTTCGAGGCGGCGGCTCACCACCACCTTCTCAAGGGCAATTAGGGATGGGCAATAAATGCTGGCCTTTCCAGCAACGCCAACATCCCATGAACAAATAAAAAAAAGTCGATCACTGCTTGCCGGGCATAGACTGTGTGTACATGGAACTCACATTGTCTTCTTGTGGCAATAACATTTCAAAGGTGGATGAATCCCCTCTGTCTGGGTGGACCTCTTAAGCACAGTCATTACTCACTACCAGTTCATTAATTAGTTATATCTTGATCCAGGTATTTGCAATTGACCCATGAGCGGCTCCTTAGCTGTGCCCTGAAATACAGGCAGGGGAAGGGGTGAGGGAGAAGCCTTTGAGTGAAATGGGAACCTGAGGTCAAGAGCGCGCGTGTAGAAATCTTTCTGTCAGTCGAGTTGCCCACGAGTATAGAGACACGAAGATTGAAAGGCAAGCCCAGATTCCAGCTCCAGAACATCTCATCACTGAAAGACGTTGCTCAGTCAGAGGGTACACACTCAAATTTGTAACCAAAGATGTTTCTACGTAAAAGGTTCTTACCTCACTAAACTGGAACAATGGCCGGGCCAGCGACAGCTCTGATAAACCCGTTGGACCAGAGTCTCAGATCCATTCTGGACTTGGCAGGACACCATCTTGGACACTGTGTAGTGGCACCAATTTCTGCAGGAAAAGAAACATTCACCATTTAATGACGGTTATCAATAGAAAATTGTCTCCTCCCCTGCCCGTTTAGTCTCTTACTCATTGTGCCACCTCCTGATTTAGTGACTGTAATTCTATTGAACGTTCTCTTATAACTGCTACTGGGCTGTAACTCTATGTCATTTGTCAGCTCTTTCTCCCTCGGGTGCTGTCCTGACATTTATTGTTATGATGTGATATAGTGATCTGTTTTGTGTCATTCCAATTTTATTAAGCTGAATATGAGGTTGTTGAAGACTTCTTGATGTGGGTCATAACTCTCCCACTCCAGCACACAGAAATTGAACAGGGTGTAACACTGGATGTATTAGTTGGGTAAAGTTTCAATGATCAATCGCGTTTCCTGCTCCATTCGCTCCTGTTGCAAAGTGTGTGTGTGTGAATATCAAGAGGGATCAGGATTGGGTGTGGCTGTAATGCCCTCTGCAGTTCAATAGCCTACTGCCACTCACTACCGAGGCTCACGAGGGAAGATTGGCCACTTGAGCAATGTAGCGGAGGATGTACTGAAGGTAAGCATGCAGGTGTAGCAGGCGTTAAGAAGGCAAATGGTATGTTGGCCTTCATAGCGAGAGGATTCGAGTACAGGAGCAAGGATGTCTTGCTGCAGTTGTACAGGGCCTTGGTGAGACCACACCTTGAGTACTGTGTGCAGTTTTGGTCGCCTTATCTGAGGAAGGATGTTCTTGCCATGGAGGGAGTGCAGCGAAGATTTACCAGACTGATACCTGGGATGGCAGGAATAACGTATGAGGAGAGATTGGGTCGATTAGGCTTATATTCGCTAGAGTTTAGAAGAATGAGAGGGGATCTCATTGAAACTTATAAAATTCTAACAGGACTAGACAGACTAGATGCAGGAAAGATGTTCCCGATGGCAGGGGAGTCCAGAACCAGAGGTTACAGTCTAAGGATAAGGGGTAAGCCATTTAGGACTGAGATGAGGAGGAATTTCTTCACCCAGAGAGTGGTGAACCTATGGAATTCTCTACCACAGAAGGCAGTTGAGGCCAATTCATTAAATATATTCAAGAAGGAGATAGATATATTTCTTAAGGCTAAAGGGATCAAGGGATATGGGGAGAAAGCAGGGACAGGGTACTGAATTTGGATGATCAGCCATGATCTCATTAAATGGCGGAGCAGGCTCGAGGGGCCAAATGGCCTACTCCTGCTCCTATCTTCTATAATTCTATGTAGATGCGGAACTGAACCCAGAGAAGTCAACACCTTCAAGCAGAGGAGAGGGCAGAAAACCAGCACAGAAACTAACCTCTCTCTTTCCCAACCCCCTACATTCCTGGACCACACATCTCCTGTGGCCTAAAGGTTACCCGGACAGCTGACCTGCTCCCAGGCTGCCAGTGATGCACTTTTCCAGCTCTCTTTTCGAGGAGCCCAGCACCCGCCGAGCAGCGATTCTCCCGCCAGCGTTCCAGCAACCCTCCCTGGTGAAGCCGAGTCTCAGCTGAGGGAATCCCTACAGCAGACAGTGGAGCTGCATACAGTGCTGTGTCCCTGCCCTCGTCTCTTCCAGATGCAGCCGATACCTCCCTCCTCCCAGCCCCGGTCATCTGCGCCAGACTTTTCCAGTACTTTTGGCTGGGGGAGGGCAGGCACCCCCTGATACACCCCAGCCCACCACAGGCATGCAAATCAGAGACCTCCCCCTAACCCCATCAACTTTGGCAGGGTCAACGGCATAGGGCAGGGGTGGATGTTTCTCGACACAAGATGGGCTGCCCGAGGATTTTCAGGAAGAACTGATCCAGCTTGCAAGCCTCGTATAACAATGCATGACGTGGGTAGAGTAGTTTCGTGGTTATGTCACTGGACTAATAATCCAGAGAACGAGAGTTCAAATCCCACCGTGGGCTGTTTGAGAATTTGAATTCAGTTTTTAAAAATCTGGAAATAAAAGCTGGAGTCAGTAAATGTGGCCATGAAGCAGTTAGATTATCATAAAAACCCAACTAGTTCACCGATGTCCTTTAGGGAAGGGAACCTGCCGTCCTTACCCGGTCTGGCCTATATGTGACTCCAGTCCCACACCAATGTGGTTAACTCTTAACTGCCCACTGAGGTGGCCCAGTAAGTTACTCAGTTTGTATCAAACCACTACCGGTGATTCAAAAAAAGACTCACCACCACCTTCTCAGGACAACTAGGGATGGGCAATAAATGCCAGCCTTGCCAGCGATGCCCACATCCTGAGACTGAATTAAAAATAAAGTCAATTTCTCAGCAATGAGGCTGTTCTTCATTAATTCAAAAATATAATTTGAATTAGACTTAATACACAATACAGGAAACTCTTTCGTATCCGGCACCGACGGGACCGGGATGGTGCCGGTTGATTAAAAATTCCGGATAACGGAGAGGTATATCTACCAAGGCTATTTTTAACAAACAAAAATAAAAAAATCAATAAATGTGCAGTATAATTGGGTACTCCCCTACAGAATGTTGTGTTAAATGGATGGTGGAAGATGCTTGATTAAGTACAGTACTGCCAGTTGAGGGTAATGCATAACTCTTTAATTACTTAACAGTAAAACAAAACTTATAAACGACTGTATACTGTAGTTTTCGGAGTATGAATTCTGCCGGTTATTAGAGAATTCAGGATATTTAGGTGCCATTTAAACGAGAGTTTCCTGTAAATAGCAATGGAGGAGCCCATTTGGCCCATTGCTTGTGCTGGTACTAGCTCCTTATCTGGTGCTGTCTAGTCTAGTCCCATTACTCTGCCCCTTCTCCGTATCCTTTTGTATTTTTCCTTTTCAACACAGCATATCCAACACTGAAGCAAGGGAATAAATCTGCATTAACACCTAGCGCTCCATTGTCTGTCTGTCTCCATTGCCCAGATTTTGTTAATGATCCTCTGACAAAGGCTGTAACAAAATTCAGAGGTTTCTACGGGTCAAGGCACAAATCTTTAAATCTGTTCCATCCTATTTTTCGATTACATTAATAACCTGTAAAGACAGATGCAGCCGGGTTGATTCCACTAATCAGTTAAGCGTGTCTGGTTGGTGAGGGATTTCCAAATACTCTTCGGGTTAGATGTGTCAATTTGGTTTATTGTGACCTTTACCCTGCTTTTATTAAAGCATCTTTAATCCATAAAGCCCTAGCCACAGCAATGGCCAATCGGATCATGTTACTGTATATTTAATGGGACAACGGATAAATGGCAATTTAACCCTGAAAGAACTCGCAATTAATCTGAAGCAAGCGTACTTGCTAATTCTTGCCATGACCCAGTCATTTCTGGACGCGGCTGAACACAGTCCAGCTCCTGTGACAACAACTCTGCTGTTATTTCACGCAATTTCTCCTGAGTAAATTTTACTAACTCTATCAGTGTGTGAGACAGGGGCACTCAGTGTTTTATCCCAGTGCTTCCCCTAGCTGTGTGCCATCGACTTCCTGACCATTTACCGCATAGTGGGATGAAGAAGTGAGGAGGACCGCCGCTGGGTGTCAAGTCTCTGCTCCTAGGGATGGACGTGTCCCAGTATCTCCTGGAGCTCCCCATTAGTAGATCGCACTCCAAGTACTGTGGTGATGACCAAGTATTGTAGTCATGGAAAATGAAGCAAAATGTGAGGACATTTTCCTTGGACCCCACCTGAGACCAGGAAATGTTTTCCTCAGCTGCTCCCAGGTTCAATGAGAGCGATAGCATCATTCTTTCTGCTGCTCTTCACTGGATGGTGACCCTCCAGGGGCACTGCTGCACTGAATGGAGCATTGCTCACTTACGCCCTTGTTCCAGCCATTTCTGCACCTCTTCCCTGGCAGCACAGCTTTACCAACGACCTGCAGCCCTTTAAGAGCTGCTGGCGCGGGATATCCCTGCCCAGGCTCCTGTGTCATGCACTGTGACAGCCAATAGTTTCTTGAAATCAGCTAACAACAATTTATAGAGTGAGGTCAGCTACTCGTGAAGCTGCCACACACCGTGCTCAAACACCGCTCAAACACAACACACCGTGCTCAAACACAACACACCGTGCTCAAACACAACACAAACACAACACACCGTGCACAAACACAACACACCGTGCTCAAACACCGCACAAACACAACACACCGTGCACAAACACAACACACCGTGCTCAAACATAACACAAACACAACACACCGTGCTCAAACACAACACACCGTGCTCAAACACCGCTCAAACACAACACACCGTGCTCAAACACAACACACCGTGCTCAAACACCGCTCAAACACAACACACCGTGCTCAAACACAACAGAAACACAACACACCGTGCTCAAACACAACAGAAACACAACACACCGTGCTCAAACACAACACAAACACAACACACCGTGCTCAAACACAACACACCGTGCTCAAACACAACACACCGTGCTCAAACACCGCACAAACACAACACACCATGCTCAAACACAACACACCGTGCTCAAACACAACACACCGTGCTCAAACACAACACAAACACAACACACCGTGCTCAAACACAACACACCGTGCTCAGACACAACACACCGTGCTCAAACACAACACAAACACAACACACTGTGCTCAAACACAACACAAACACAACACACCGTGCTCAAACACAACACACCGTGCTCAAACACAACACAAACACAACACACTGTGCTCAAACACAACACAAACACAACACACCGTGCTCAAACACAACACACCGTGCTCAAACACAACACACCGTGCTCAAACACAACACAAACACAACACACCGTGCTCAAACACAACACAAACACAACACACCATGCTCAAACACAACACAAACACAACACACCATGCTCAAACACAACACACCATGCTCAAACACAACACAAACACAACACACCGTGCTCAAACACAACACACCGTGCTCAAACACAACACAAACACAACACACCGTGCTCAAACACAACACACCGTGCTCAAACACAACACACCGTGCTCAAACACCGCACAAACACAACACACCGTGCTCAAACACAACACACCGTGCTCAAACACAACACAAACACAACACACCGTGCTCAAACACAACACACCGTGCTCAAACACAACACAAACACAACACACCGTGCTCAAACACAACACACCGTGCTCAAACACAACACACCGTGCTCAAACACAACACACCGTGCTCAAACACAACACACCGTGCTCAAACACAACACAAACACAACACACCGTGCTCAAACACAACACAAACACAACACACCGTGCTCAAACACAACACACCGTGCTCAAACACCGCACAAACACAACACACCGTGCTCAAACACCACACACCGTGCTCAAACACAACACACCGTGCTCAAACACAACACACCGTGCTCAAACACCACACACCGTGCTCAAACACCACACACCGTGCTCAAACACCGCACAAACACAACACACCGTGCTCAAACACCGCACTCAAACACAGCAAGACCCAACAAACTCCATTGAGTTCAATGGCTATAAACGATAAATATAACGGCCTCCCAACTTGTAATAGTCCAAATTACCATTTAATAGCGTTACATAGAATCTATAGCACGAACAGGCCATTCGGCCGGTGGACTTTGCCGGTGTTTATACTCCACACCAGCCTCCTCCCACTCTGATTACCTCTTCCCACCCTGCCCCCGTATCCCGCTATTCCCTCCTCCCTCATGTATGCATCCAGCCTCCCCGTAAATGCATCAATGCTCTCCGCTTCAACCGCTCCCTGTGGCAGCGAGTTCCACAATCTCACCACTCTGTGGACAGAAGTTTCTCGTGAATTCTTTGTTTGATCTGTTAGTGACTATCTTGTATTTATGCCCCATTGTTCTGGATAACCAACAAGTGGAAACAGTTTCTCCACATCCACCCTATTGAATCCCTTCATAAATTTAATGACCTCAATCAGGTTTCCCCTCAGTCTTCTCCTTTCCAGAGAAATGAGTCGCAGCCTGCTCAATCTTTCCTGATAGGATACAATCTTTAATCAAAAGTGTTCATATACTTTTATGGAACATTAACAGAATACTCCCGAATGTGTTTACCCATCTCATGAGGGAGAGCAGTGTAACGGAGTCCCGGTTACAGCTTTTCCTCACCACATCTGTGGAACTCAAGTTAGGAGCAATGACGGGAATGGAAAAACAGAAGGATTGTTTTGATAAATCAACATATTTTCCTTGATAGTCTTCATTTTTCCTACACAGCTATCAGTTTCCCCAACAAAGCTTCCAAAGGGTTTTAGTAGCCAAAGGTCACACACACTTTAGTGGGAATATTCAGGTCACATGTGCTGTGAAAATAAACTGAATGTAACTGAATCCTGCCGAGATTAGCTCCGATTTTCTGATGTGAATCTTCGGGCTGGACTTTCCCGGGTCCCACTCGCACGGTGTGGGGGGACCCGGGAGACGGCGGGAAACCCTGTGGAGATTACTCCACAGCGTGCGTGCGACGTAAAGGGCGGGTTCCCCGCCCAGAAGTCAGCCTAATTGACAGGCTGGCTTCCAGTCGTGCGGGGAACGCGGACAAGGAGGCCACAGGACCAGGTAGGTGCTGGGCCCAGGATGGTTGGGCGGCGGGGGGGGTCTGATCCCCTGGGGGGCGCGGTCCAATCTATACCCTGTGGCCCAAGGACTCCTGAAAAACATCCAAAGTCATATTACCCCAGACAATTTTTAAGCATCCAGAAAAGCCACTGAAGACAGGTGTTAGGCCCCTTGCATATGCTATTGAGGGGCGTAATGCCGGTTTTATGCTCCTCTAAGAAATTGGGCCTACCCCACTCAGCACGTGCCGGGCCTACCCTGCTCACAGCACGCACCGGGCCTACCCTGCTCACAGTACGTGCCGGGCCTACCCTGCTCACAGCACGCGCTGGGCCTACCCTGCTCACAGTACGTGCCGGGCCTACCCTGCTCACAGCACGCGCCGGGCCTACCCTGCTCACAGCACGTGCCGGGCCTACCCTGCTCACAGCACGTGCCGGGCCTACCCCACTCACAGCACGCACCGGGCTTACCCCACTCACAGCACGCACCGGGCCCACCCCACTCACAGCACTCACCAGGCCTACCCCACTCACAGCACGCACCGGGCCCACCCCACTCACAGCACGTGTCAGGCCTACCCCACTCACAGCACTCACCGGGCCTACCCCACTCACAGCACGCACCGGGCTTACCCCACTCACAGCACGCACCGGGCCTACCCCGCTCAGAGCACGCACCGGGCCTACCCCACTCACAGCACGTGCCGGGCCTACCCCACTCACGGCACGTGCCGGGCCTACCCCACTCACAACACGTGCCGGGCTTAGCCCACTCACAGCACGTGCCGGGCCCACCCCATTCACAGCACGTGCCGGGCCTACCCCACTCACAACACGTGCCGGGCTTAGCCCACTCACAGCACGTGCCGGGCCCACCCCACTCACAGCACGTGCCGGGCCTACCCCACTCACAGCACTCGCCGGGCCCACCCCACTCACAGCACGCACCGGGCCCACCCCACTCACAGCACGCACCCGGCCCACCCCACTCACAGCACTCGCCGGGCCCCGGGCCCACCCCGCTCACAGCACGCACCCGGCCCACCCCACTCACAGCACGCACCCGGCCCACCCCACTCACAGCACTCGCCGGGCCCCGGGCCCACCCCGCTCACAGCACTCGCCGGGCCCCGGGCCTACCCCGCTCACAGCACTCGCCAGGCCCCGGGCCCACCCCGCTCACAGCACTCGCCGGGCCCCGGGCCTACCCCGCTCACAGCACTCGCCGGGCCCCGGGCCTACCCCGCTCACAGCACTCGCCAGGCCCACCCCGCTCACAGCACTCGCCGGGCCCACCCCGCTCACAGCACTCGCCGGGCCCACCCCGCTCACAGCACTCGCCAGGCCCACCCCACTCACAGCACTCGCCGGGCCCACCCCACTCACAGCACTCGCCGGGCCCACCCCGCTCACAGCACTCGCCGGGCCCACCCCGCTCACAGCACTCGCCGGGCCCCGGGCCTACCCTGCTCACAGCACTCGCCGGGCCCCGGGCCTACCCTGCTCACAGCACTCGCCGGGCCTACCCCACTCACAGCACTCGCCGGGCCCACCCCACTCACAGCACTCGCCGGGCCCCGGGCCTACCCTGCTCACAGCACTCGCCGGGCCCACCCCGCTCACAGCACTCGCCGGGCCCACCCCGCTCACAGCACTCGCCAGGCCCACCCCACTCACAGCACTCGCCGGGCCCACCCCACTCACAGCACTCGCCGGGCCCACCCCGCTCACAGCACTCGCCGGGCCCACCCCGCTCACAGCACTCGCCGGGCCCCGGGCCTACCCTGCTCACAGCACTCGCCGGGCCCCGGGCCTACCCTGCTCACAGCACTCGCCGGGCCTACCCCACTCACAGCACTCGCCGGGCCCACCCCACTCACAGCACTCGCCGGGCCCCGGGCCTACCCTGCTCACAGCACTCGCCGGGCCCACCCCACTCACAGCACTCACCGGGCCCCGGGCCTACCCCGCTCACAGCACTCGCCGGGCCTACCCTGCTCACAGCACTCGCCGGGCCCCGGGCCTACCCTGCTCACAGCACTCGCCGGGCCTACCCTGCTCACAGCACTCGCCGGGCCTACCCTGCTCACAGCACTCGCCGGCCCACCCCACTCACAGCACTCGCCGACCCACC
Organism: Squalus acanthias; assembly: GCA_030390025.1. Classification (NCBI taxonomy): domain Eukaryota; kingdom Metazoa; phylum Chordata; class Chondrichthyes; order Squaliformes; family Squalidae; genus Squalus; species Squalus acanthias. Next base: position 45,848,568 of record CM059448.1, on the reverse strand, counting down.
CCACTCACAGCATGCACCCAGCCCACCCCACTCACAGCACACACCCGGCCAGCAAGGCAAGCGGCCTGAAATTCATGTGCTGCAACGGGTGAGCTGCCTGTGTAGGCATGAAGGCTCGCCTAAATTATTGAAATGAGGCCCGAGGCCCAATTTCAGGCTGGCCTTGGGCCTCCCAGTTGGGGCACGGGGTGCCTGCACAGCAACAATTCTGGGCCTGAAAAGGATCCCAGACAAAATTCGAACCCATTGACTCTGATTGGTCCGGTTCTGGATAGTGTGCTGGGGGAGTAGTTGCTGCTTCATTGATGTCGAAGTGCTGCTGCTGTAAGGGAGGAGAGGGCAGCGAGAGAAGGCAGTATCGACGGGCATAGAAATAGCAACACCAGCTGCATAAACCTGCTCCGTGATACCTTGTCAGGATCAACCACAAACTGGGCCAACAGCTTAGTGAGAATTTGCTCCTCCCTCCTCACGAGACTGTGACGGTGCCGAGTTTTAATTCGAAAGTTCTGAGGGGAAATACTTCCAGAGCATCACAAGGTGTCTTGCGAGAGAAAATGGAATGTCACAATTTGTGGCAAAGCAAGCAACAAGTTGACATAACAGGGTAAATTTAATATAATGGGGTAAATCTTTTGAGGCCTGTAATTTTCTGATATGCGCTGGTTGTGATTGGTCTGCCAGGTGACCTTCGGGCCTTTTAACACTTACCCTAATAATTCTACACTTTATTTCAACGTAAACTGCTCCCCATTTCAGTGCAACCTCCAAGCTTCCATTCCATCACCGCAAGGCCTCGTCTCTACTGAACTATCCAAGACCAACTTGGGTCCAGAATCAGATGCATACTTCACCGAACCATCAGTGCCAACACAAAGCATACCGCCAGACACAAGGCGATGACATCACTGGCTTTCTGCAGCCAATAAAAACACGATGACATGAAAACCAGTGAACAAGATCCTGTTTAATGCTTCCAACACAAAGCATCCAACCAGCAGGACATCAGGCTTCCCGGGCTTTCAGGGAAGGAAAATATATGAAGTCTCAGCATAATCACGGGTATATAATGGGATGACGAGACTCATGTCCTTTGTGTTGGCCGTCAGGGAGGCAGTTTCCTGAGTACAGACTGGCATTTGCAACCTCAGCCGCCAACCTCCCGATTGTTCACATCTCCCGCGCACCCCCCCAATCCCCCCACCCCTCACCCCCCATCCACCCAACCCTCACCCCACCCAACCCAACCCCCCCACCCCTCACCCCCCCACCCCACCCAACCCAATCCCCCCACCCCACCCAACCCAATCCCCACACCCCCCACCCAACCCTCACCCCCCCACCCCACCCAACCCTCACCCCCCACCCCACCCAACCCAATCCCCCCACCCCTCACCCCCCACCCACCCACCCCTCACCCCCAATCCCCCCACCCCTCCCTCACCCCCCACCCCACCCAACCCCCCCACCCCCCATCCACCCACCCCTCACCCCCCCACCCCACCCAACCCAATCCCCCCACCCCTCACCCCCACCCCTCACCCCCCACCCAACCTTCACCCCCCCACCCCACCCAACCCAATCCCCCCACCCCTCACCCCCCACCCAGCCTTCACCCCCCCCACCCCACCCAACCCAACCCCCCCACCCCTCACCCCCCATCCCCCCACCCCTCACCCCCCCACCCAACCCAACCCCCCCACCCCACCCAACCCAACCCCCCATCCACTCACCCCCCATCCACCCACCCCTCACCCCCCATCCAACCCAACCCCCCCACCCCCCATCCAACCCAACCCCCCCACCCCCCATCCACTCACCCCCACCCAACCCAAACCCCCCACCCCCCATCCACCCACCCAACCCTCACCCCCCCACCCAACCCTCACCCCCCCACCCAACCCTCACCCCCCCACCCAACCCAACCCCCCCACCCCTCACCCCCCATCCACCCACCCCTCACCCCCCACCCAACCCAACCCCCCCACCCCTCACCCCCCATCCACCCACCCCTCACCCCCCCACCCAACCCTAACCCCCCCACCCAACCCAACCCCCCAACCCCTCACCCCCCATCCACCCACCCCTCACCCCCCATCCAACCACCCCTCACCCCCCACCCAACCCATCCCCCCCACCCCTCACCCCCCATCCACCCACCCCTCACCCCCCATCCACCCACCCCTCACCCCCCATCCACCCACCCCTCACCCCCCACTCAACCCATCCCCCCCACCCCTCACCCCCCATCCACCCACCCCTCACCCCCATCCACCCTCCCCTTTCCCCCCATCCACCCACCCCTCACCCCCCACCCAACCCAACCCCCCCCACCCCTCACCCCCCATCCACCCACCCCTCACCCCCCACCCAACCCAACCCCCCCACCCCTCACCCCCCCATCCACCCACCCCTCACCCCCCCACCCAACCCTCACCCCCCCACCCCACCCAACCCAACCCCCCAACCCCTCACCCCCCATCCACCCACCCCTCACCCCCCATCCACCCACCCCTCACCCCCCACCCAACCCATCCCCCCCACCCCTCACCCCCCATCCACCCACCCCTCACCCCCCATCCACCCACCCCTCACCCCCCACCCAACCCATCCCCCCCACCCCTCACCCCCCATCCACCCACCCCTCACCCCCCATCCACCCTCCCCTTTCCCCCCATCCACCCACCCCTCACCCCCCACCCAACACAACCCCCCCACCCCTCACCCCCCACCCAACACAACCCCCCCACCCCTCACCCCCCATCCACCCACCCCTCACCCCCCATCCAACCCCCTCACCCCCCACCCTGTCCACCCCACCCGGCTTCTCTTCTCCAGTGCAAACCGTCTTCTGAAACCCTCCCCCCTGCCCCCACCATCCCCACCTCCAACAACAAGTGCGAGGAGCTCAAGGACTTCTTTGTCACTAAGATTGAGACTATCCGATCAGTTGCCTCTGCTGCTTCCCTCCCTCCCCCTAGCCCACCGAGCCAAACTTCCTCTAAGGTTCCCCACTGCCCTAGGCCTGAACTCGCATCTTTCTCTAGTTTCTCTGCTATCTCCCCTCATGCCCTCTCCGAGCTCATCTTGTCCATGAGACCCAACTCCTGCTCCCGCGATCCTCTTCCCACTAAACTGCTGACCACCCAACTTCCCATCCTTGTCCCATGTTAGCTGATATTGTTAACAGTTCTCTCTCCTCAGGTACTGTCTCCCTCCTCTTCAAATCTGCTGTCATCACCCCTCTCCTCAAAAAAACCACCCTTGACCCCTCCGTCCTTGCAAACTACTGCCCCATCTCCAAACTCCCTTTCCTCTCCAAAATCCTTCAACGTGTTGTCGCCTCCCAAATCTGTGCCCATCTTTCCCGCAACTCCATGTTTGAACCTCTCCAATCAGGTTTCCGCCCCTGCCACAGTACCGAAACAGCTCTCATCAAAGTCGCAAATGACATCCTTTGTGACTGTGACAAAGGTAAACTATCCCTCCTCGTCCTTCTCGACCTGTCTGCAGCCTTTGACACGGTTGACCACACCGTCCTTCTCCAATGCCTCTCCTCTGTTGTGTAGCTCGGTGGGACTACACTCGTCTGGTTCCATTCTTATCAATCCAGTCGTAGCCAGGGAATCTCATGCAATGGCTTCTCTTTCCACTCCTGCACCATTACGTCCAGAGCCCCCAAGGATCTATCCTTGGCCCCCTCCTATATCTCATCTACATGCTGCCCCTCGGCGACATCATCCGAAAACACATCAGGTTCCACATGTACGCTGACGACGCCCAGTTCTACCTCACCACCACCTCTCTGGGCCCTCCACTGTCTCTGATTTGTCACACTATTTGTCTGACATCCAATATTGGATGAGCAGAAATTTCCTCCAATTAAATAATGGGTAGACTGAAGCCCTTGTCTTTGGTCCCTGCCACAAACTCCGTTTCCTAGCCACCAACTCCATCCCTCTCCGTGGCAAATCTCTGAGGCTGAACCAGACTGTTCATAACCTCGGTGTCCTATTCGACCCTGAGCTGAGCTTCCGATCCCACATCCTCTCCATCATCAAGACCGCCTATTTCCACCTCCGTAACATCGCCCGTCTCCACCCCTACCTCAGCTCATCTGCTGCTGAAACCCTCATCCATGCCTCTGTTACCTCTAGACTCCACTATTCCAAAGCTCTCCTGCCTGACCTTCCATCTTCCTCCCTCTGTAAACTTGAGCTCATCCAAAACTCTGAAGCCCGTTTCGTAACTCGCACCCAGTCCCGTCCACCCATCACCCCTGTGCTCGCTGGCCGACATTGGCTCCCGGTCCTGCAATGCCTCAATTTTAGAATTCATATCTTTATTTTCAAATCCTTCCATGGCCTCGCCCCCCTATCTCTGTTACCTCTTCCAGCCCCAAAACCCTCCCAGATCTCTGCGCTCCTCCAATTCTGGCCTCTTGCGCATCCCTGATTTTTATCGCTCCACCATTGGTGGCCGTGCCTTCAGCTGATCAGGCCCCAAGCTCTGGAAATCCCTCCCTAAACCTCTCCGCCTCTCCCTGCTCCTTTAAGTCGCTCCTTAAATCCTACCTCTTCGACCAAGCGTTTGGTCACCTGTCCTAATATCTCTTTATGTGGCTCAGTGTCAAATGTGGTTTGATAATCGCTCCTGTGCAGCGCCTTGGGACGTTTCATTACGTTAAAGGCGCTATATAAATGCAAGTTGTTGTTGTTGCCTGCAAGTATCAGCAGAAACCTGGGAGCATGACCGGTCTCTGAGCCGGGGAACCCACCTGGTCCTGCCCAAATAAGCTGCAGAGCCTTCCAGCAGTTAGAAAAAGATCTTTTACGGCAAATGTTACAGAAGTTTAAATAAAATTTGGAGAAACATTCACTATTGAAGATATGGGTCAGTTCTGTAACACATTTTGTGTCCTTATCCCAGGGACCTCTGTTCATTGCAATCTCCTGGGAGAGGTGGAAAACCAGAAAAGGAGCAGGCCAATTACCGAAACAAAATCTGGAAATTTCATCCGACTCCTTTAGACGATCAAAACTAGTCCAGGAGATGGCTTTGACCCTGATCATGCTACGCAGTACTTACCTCTTGTGTGAGGTGATGTCCGCCCCAGCCAGATACAGGTGCAGCCCGCGCTTGAAGGAATTCAGCGAATCAGCCTCCACCGCATGAGATGGCAGCCTATTCCACAGGTCCATTATTCTCTTGGAAAAGAACCATCGCGTGACATCCAACCTAGTTCTGGCCTTACACAACTTGCAAGAGTCACCCCTAGTCCTCTCTAAACTATTCAGTTGAAACAATTAGTCAAACAAACACAACATAGTCCCTTCATCATCTTATAAACCGTGATCAAATCACCCCTCAGACTACGCTTCTCTTAAGTAAAGAGACCCCGCTGTTTGAACCTGAGTAACTAAGGTGTTTTAAACTGGGACTTAATCTTGTGGCCCTTCTTTACACCCTTTCCAAAGCCTTAGGAGGCAAAATTAAGTTGCTTGGTGCTAACGGGGTGCAAAGCAACTAGCGGCCGGGCATGGCGCCGCTAACACCTCCCGCAAAATTCAGCGGGAGGTTAGTGGTGGCGGTAGCCAATAGCGCCCCGCAGTGCTGCGCCTCCGGCGATGACGTCATCGCCGTGTGCAGCATACCACTCTCGCCCCGCTCGCAAACTTCGGTCGCGCGCTCTGACCTACCGCAGGACTCTATGTCCGACAGGATCAGGGGGCGTACTTGCGGCCAGGGCGGCGATACTTAAAGGGGAGGTGCCGGGCGGCCATTTCTTTTGCTGGCCGCCTGCCAGCACCTGCCCCCTGTGGCCTCCTCCTGCGGGGTGCCGGCCACGATCCGTCAGCCCGGCACTCCTCTTGCGTGCCGGGCTCTTTTGCCGGCACCCCGCTCCCTGGTAGCCCAGCTGGGCCCCGGGTCGCGCTGCGCAAGGCCCCTCCCTTTTAATAAGGGGAGGAAGGCCTGCAGTACCGTGGCGCGACGTGCCGCGATATTCAATGGGAGCACCCCAAGAGGGAGTGGGAGCGCTTCCAGTAGCACCCCACCTCCTTGGGGCGCTACCATTGAATTTCGGGCGTGGGGGCGCTAACTTTTAGCACCCCGGCAAAGTTAGCGCCCCAAAGGGGGCGCGATCCAATTTTTGCCCCTTAATATCTCCCACCATGTGAGGAGACTAAAACTGAGGCCTAACCAATGTCTTGTACAAGGATAAAATGGTGTGCTTTGTTTTATAGTCAATTGTCCTGTAAATACAGCCTATTTTCACTAGCTATGGCTTCACAACATTAATCATGGACCTTTAGAGATTCATGCACTAGAACGCTCAGACCTCCTTCTTTCTCCACTTGCTTTAGTCCTTTTCCATGAAGGGTGTATGTATAATCAGCATTCACCCTGCCCACATGCATATCAGGGCACGTTTCTAAGTTAAACATAATTTGCCAATCACAGACCCAATCCCCCAGTGAATCCAGATCTGCCTGCAGTAGCTGAGCATCCTCTTCAGTCCTAACACTTGCAGATCATTCCCCCAGCACCAACATCTAAATCATTAATGAAAATAGTAAACAGCAATGGTCCCAACACTGATCCCTGCAGAACACTCTAGTGACCGGTCTCCAAACAAATCCAAATTCATCTGCAACCGCTTTCTGCCTACGGGCATTCAGCCAGTTCTCAATCCAGTGCAGTGGATTACCACTAATTCCACAGGATTTTCTCTTGTAGAGAAACCTCTTATGTGGCACCTTATCAAAAGACAATGTTTACCTAGTTTCTCTCATCCAATATTCTGGTGACTTCTTCAAAAAAACAATCAAGTTGTTAAGAGATGACCTTATTTTCTGGAGGTAGTGTTGGGTGCCCCTGATGAGGCCTTCTCTATCTAAGTGGTCATAAATTGTACCCCTGCTGATTTCCTCACGCACCTTCCCGATCACTGACATCATAACATAAGAAATAGGAGCAGGAGTAGGCCATTCGGCCCCTCGAGCCTGCTCCGCCATTCAATAAGATCATGGCTGATCTTCGACCTCAACTCCACCATCCTGCACTATCTCCATATCCCTTGAGTCCCTGAATATTCAAAAATCTATCGATCTCAGCCTTGAATATACTCAACGACTGAGCCTCCACAGCCCTCTGGGGTAGAAAATTCCAAAGATTCACCACCCTCTGAGTGAAGAAGTTAATGAGACTATAGTTGCCCGGGTCTGACTTAGAATCATACAGCACAGAAGGAGGCTATTTGACCCACCGTGCCTGTGTTGGCTCTTTGAAGAGCTATGCAACTGGTCCCACTCTCCTGCTCTTCCCATAGCCCTGCGAATTTTTCCTTTTCAAGTATTTATCCAATTCCCTTTTGAAAGTTACTATTGAATCTGCTTCCACCACCCTTTCAGGCAGTGTCTCCTCATCTCCCCTCTGGTTCTTTTGCCAATTACAAATCTGTGTCCTCTGGTTACCGACCCTCCTGCCACTGGAAACAGTTTCTCCCTATCTACTCTATCAAAACCCCTCATTATTTTGAACACTTCTATTAAATCTTCCATAAGCCTTCTCTGCTCCAAGGAGAACAATCCCAGCTTTTCTAATCTCTCCCCATAAATGAAGTCCCTCATCCCTGGTACCATTCTAGTAAATCTCCTCTGCACCCTCTCTAAGGCCTTAACCCCCTTTTTAAAGAATGAAAGCATGTTAGCCTCCTTCCAGTCTAAAGAAGCAGTCTCCAACTCCAGCGAGCTATTAAAGATACGGGCAAGGGGCTCGCACAGCACCTGTCCCATCTCCTCAAGGACTCTCGGGTGGACATCACCCGGGCCGGCAGCTCCAGCTATTTTAAGCTTCCTAATTCTTTCTAAAACAGCATGTTGGAGACCCAACAAAAGCGACTTCATTCTCACGTGCTGCCTCCCTCCAGACAGTTCTCACCGAGCCAGCCCGTCTCACCCTGAGCCAGCCCGTCTCCCTCTGAACCAGCCCGTCTCGCCCTGAACCAGCCCGTCTCGCCCTGAGCCAGCCCGTCTCGCCCTGAGCCAGCCCGTCTCGCCCTGAGCCAGCCCGTCTCGCCCTGAGCCAGCCCGTCTCGCCCTGAGCCAGCCCGTCTCGCCCTGAGCCAGCCCGTCTCGCCCTGAGCCAGCCCGTCTCGCCCTGAGCCAGCCCGTCTCGCCCTGAGCCAGCCCGTCTCGCCCTGAGCCAGCCTGCTGTTGGCAGTCATTGCCCAATTGATAAGTGTAGAATCCCCATTGAGAAAACAAATGTCAGAGTGCCGTCCTGAGCTGAACCTGCTGCGATTGATAAAGAACATGGTGCCAATACAACTTGCACAAGTGGTCCCACTGCATGTATCCAATTAGCGATGGTACAACCTCAAAGCGTTTTGTTAAATTTTACTCCTAAAACCTGTTACTGAGGTAAAAAGATACAATGAGCTTGGTCAGTGGATGAAATAAATGATTTCGTCGAGAGACTCCAATATGTTAAAAAGATACTGACCCATAAATTCTATGGGTAGCAAGACCCTCCAACATTGACCCCTGGGGTCAGTGGGAGGGCACCTGCAGGGGCCAGTGGGTACAAACAACACTAGCAGTAGTGGCCGGCACTATTATGCCAAGTCACCAATGGGCTGAGGCAGTCCCGCCCCCGGCCCATCATTCCCCTTGTGAGGGGCGGGCAGAAGACCCCCCCTTTACAAGGAAACTTCCAGGAATGGTGGAGGCCTGATGTATTATTCTCCCATTTCCTTAAGGGTCCCACCAGTCTGTCAGTGAGGTTACACCTGGGGACTTTCAGGACCATTTTGTTTACAAATATGGCTTGCCTTTTCTACACACTCTCACACACATACACACACTTATTATAAATTAAATTCAGTATGTGCGTTTCATTGAAAACTCATTATAAGTATCTACAGTAAAGAAAGAAAGACTTGCATTTATATAGCATCTTTCACGACCACCGGACGTCCCAAAGCGCTTTACAGCCTATTAAGTACTTTTTGAAGTGTAGTCACTGTTGTAATGTAGGAAACGCGGCAGCCAATTTGCGCACAGCAAGCTCCCACAAACAGCAATGTGATAAATGACCAGATAATCTGTTTCTGATGTTGGTTGAGGGAGAAATATTGGCCAGGACACCGGGGAGAACTCCTCTGCTCTTATTCAAAATAGTGCCATGGGATCTTTTACATCCAGCAGAGAGAGCAGACAGAGCCTCGGTTTAAAGTCTCATCCGAAAGACGGCACCTCCAACAGTGCAGCACTCCCTCAGCACTGCACTGGAGTGTCAGCCTAGATTTTTGTGCTCAAGTCTCTGGCAACCTTCTGACTCAGAGGCGAGGGTGCTGCAAACTGAGCCATGGCTGACAGTTACTCCAGTAGGTGGCGCTGTGATGGGTATTGGAGGCAGTGCAGAGAAGGTTCACGAGGTTGATTCCGGAGATGAAGGAGCTGTCTTATGAGGAAATGTTGAGCAGGTTGGGCCTATACTCATTGGAGTTTAGAAGAATGAGAGGGGATCTTATTGAAACATATAAGATTCTGAAGGGGCTTGACAAGGTAGATGCTGAGAGGATGTTTCCCCTCGTGGGGGAATCTAGAACTAGGGGGCATAGTTTCAGAAAAAGGGGGCACCCATTTAAAACGGAGATGAGGAGGAATTTCTTCTCTCAGAGGGTCGTGAATCTTTGAAATTCTCTACCCCAGAGAGCTGTGGAGGCTGGGTCATTGAATATATTTAAGGTGGAGATAGACAGAATTTTGAAAGGTAAGTGAGTGAAGGGTTATGGGGAGTGGGCAGGAAAGTGGAGTTGAGGCCAAGATCAGATCAGCCATGATCTTATTGAATGGCGGAGCAGGCTCGAGGGGCCAAATGGCCCACTCCTGCTCCTAAGTCTTATGTTCATATGTTTTTATGTATTTTCAATGTTAAGGGTGCCACACTTTTGTCACATTATGTGACACACATTAGCTGCTATTTTATAAGGAGAGTATATCACTATGATTGTGCAATCTGGTCGTCGGGTTCACACAAACCATTCAAAGTACTTTCTGAATTTTTTTCCATCCACAATTATTTTCCCAGTAACTGAAATTTCCACGTCCAAAATAAGCGTTTAAACAAAATGTTAAAAAACACATATGTCACAGTAACACGATTACATTTATCCATTGAATTGTCTTTTACTGTCTTTATTAAAGTTTTTACTTTCAGGCCTCAGCCTCTCCCAGAAGCCTGGGCCTGGATTTGATATTTGTGCCCAGAGCTTTCACTCCTGTGAGCTGAATTTGGATTGTGCAGTCTGAGCACCTTCCCAAGATGCATTGGTATCATTCAGTCAGCTGTGCTGACGGAACATTCTAGCAATCGGTTTATTGTGTGCTAAGATGAACTAGCACCACAAGTAACATCCCTCCCAAAGTAGCTGAAAAGGACTCATTAGTCTCCATTTATTGTAAACAGACAGACTGCCCGGCCTACCCCGGGTATTTATTCCCCATTTCTCAGCGTTCTGATTCCTACTCTTTAAAGTATCTGACGTGAAAGGGAAATATCTGCAACTCCTGAAATTATTACCCGCTGGGCCCAAAATGGAGTTAGCAGAAAAAGGGTCAGCTGCAACAGAGAGAAATCAATATACATTGATATAGAGAAATTGAGAAAACTGGCAGTTTAAGGCAGCATTAAAGCGTGAAAATTCTATTAGCTATTCATGTGTTCACTACAATTCCATTCAATAATCCTCCATTTTGGTTTTTCTAGACAATTGCTTTTCTAGAGCGTGCAGTGATTCACGTGAGTGGTCTGCATAATTAAAGACTAGTAGCGGGTGTAGCTACAATATCATTTGATTTGCATTCTTTTGTACCTTGTACTGAAAAATCCTAACATATTTGTCTGCACCTCTTAATCCCGCCTCCCATTTTCAATCTTTCTTTGTAATATTAATGTACTACAACAACAACTTGGATTTATATAGCACCTTCAATGTAGGAAAACGTCCCAAGGAGCCTAATCAGACATCATTTGACACCGAGCCAAAGATGGAGATATTAGCACAGGTGAGGTCAAAGAGGTAGGTTTTAAGGAGCATTTTAAAGGAGGAGTTAGAGGTGGAGAGGCAGAGAGGTTTAGGGAGGGAATTCCAGAGCTTAGGGCCCAGGCAGCTGAAGGCACGGCCGCCAATGGTGCGGTGAAGGAAGTTGGGGAGGCACAAGAGGACAGAATTGGAGGAACAGACTTCTCGGAGGGTTGTAGGGCAGGAGGAGATTGGGAGGGTCGAGGCCATGGAGGGATTTGAACGAGGCTGAGAATTTTAAATTTGAGGGTTTGGTGGACAGGAGCCATTGTAGGTCAGTGAGCACAGGGTTGATGGGTGAACAGAACGTGGCGAGATTTAGGACACGGGCAGCGAAGTTTTGGATGAGTTCTAGTTTACAGAGGGTGCAAGGTGGGAGGTCGGCCGGGAGAGCATTGGAATAGTCAAGTCTGGAGATAACAAAGGCAAGGATAAGGTGTTAGCAGTGGATGAGCTGAGGCAGAGGCGGGGACAGGTAATGTTACAGAGGTGGAAGTAGGCAATGTTTGGGATGGAGAGGATGTGGGCTCGCAAAGTGCTTAAACTGGTCACATGACATTCCAGCGTGTGCCATTTTAGTTGGCAATAAATGGGTTAATGGCTCAGTTAAGATCTCAGACAGTGGAGCATCATACAAACTCGTTAAGCATTGATAAGCTCATAATGCAAACAGTGATTTTCAGGACACAACAACACACCTAATCACAGCCTGAACAAATGAGGCGACCCTGACTTCATTCGTGAAAACCGATGGGATAGTGAGAGGAGAAGACAGGAGGCTCAGTCCCCGGAGGCAAGGAGCCTCGCTCAGCATCGAGGAACAGATCAAACTTAATCCCCGCTCCTGTAAGTGGATTACAGGCTTGGTTTTCCAGGACCCACCAGAGCTCTCTCATTCCATGAGCTGCAAGCAGTATGGACAAAGCTAGGTGACGCTTCTAAATATCTTCCAGATTGAGAGTTACAGTTGCGGTTACAGACTAAAGTTTTCTTCAAACTCATTCAACTAGCTGAACTGTCATACACAAGTTCAATGGAAACCAGGAAGTGGGGGGTCAGTTAAATGGAGTGGGGGATATATGCACTCCTGTCCTGCACTGATCTGACCAACTGGAATTCGAATTTGCAGGCAGCAAGGACATTCGTCCCAGGCCGACGGGGTCCTCTTTAAACATGCAGGCCGGGCTCTAGGACATAATTGGGGCTAATCTGCTATTTTAACCTGAGGCCTGAGCACGGGAGCAGTTGGGGCTTTCCCACCAGGCCCGATCTGCCGGGAGCTGGATTGCGGACCAGGCGTGATCCTCCGAACCCCAACAAGGGAACCTTAGGCCTGCCTTGCCACATGCCTCCTCCTCCCCACTGGCCAGACTGGTGGGGGCCATTCCCCCGGGTCCCCAGCTGCGGCCCCCTGCCTACCGAGTTCCCGCTCCCACCCACTGGCTAGGCAGTGATTCCTGCCGGGTTCGGGCAGGAGTCGGGGCCTGAATATGGAAACGAGGCCTGGGAGTTAAAATCTCTCTATGCCTCAGTTTGCCGTTAGTCCAGACTCCGCCCTCCCCCCAAGCACACACCAAACCCCCCCACACTCCCGGCCCAACCCGACCCGCATAGTGGTCCTTCCCCAACTTAAAATCAAGGCCAATATAAAATTAAATAAAATCCCAGGCCGACACTCCACAGTGCCAGTACTGAGGGAGCGCTGCACTGTCGGAGGGGCAGTACTGAGGGAGGGAGGGGTGGGGGTGGGGGTGCGGGGGGGTGGGGGTGCAGGGGAGGGGTGGGGGGGTGGGGGTGCAGGGCAGGGGTGGGGTGGGGGGAGGGGTGGGGTGGGGGCGCAGGGGAGGGTTGGGGTGCAGGGGGGGTGGGGGGTGCAGGGGGGGTGGGGTTGCAGGGGAGGGGTGGGGGGTGAGGGTGAGGGGTGGGGTGGGGGGGTGGGGGTGCAGGGCAGGGGTGGGGGGAGGGGTGAGGGGTGGGGTGGGGGCGCAGGGGAGGGTTGGGGTGCAGGGGGGTGGGGGTGCAGGGGAGGGGTGGGGGTGTGGGGAGGGGTGGGACTAACTGGAGAGCTCTTTCCAAAGAGCCGGCACAGGCATGACGGGCCGAATGGCCTCCTCCTTGTGCTGTATGGTTCTGTATATTTTGAAAATGTTAGTGGAAATCTGAAACTTTCTCCCCCAAAAAGCTGTTGAGGCTGGGGGTCAATTGAAAATTTCAAGACTGAGACATAGATTTTTGTTAGGCAAGGGTATTAGGCAGTACGAGACCATGGCGAGTCGATGGAGTTAAGGTACAGATCAGTCATGACTAACTGAATGGTAGAACAGGCTTGAAGAGCTAAATGGCCTCATCCTGTTCTGATATAATGTTTCAGCTTTATTAGTTGGATTTTCTGCTCACTTACTACGAGTGACCAATCACTATTATTTATGCTCCTTTTTCCCTCCCACTTTTTCGGCACCACCAAAGTTCAACTTAAACAGTTTGTTAAATAAGGCCCGTAGACTTTCCAACGACAGTCCTGAGCGCCCCAGGGGTGTGTCTCTGCGAGAGCTGGTGCTCTGACTAGACTTTCCCTCCCGAGTTATAAAATGAATCGCAGACACTGAGTCTGGCTTCTGGTTTCATTCTGTGGAGAATGGCACAAAGGCCACTCACCCAGTAAGAATAACTCACACCGACTTAGACCAGCGCTGAATTATCAGCACTCTCCACAGCGGGTCCTTGTATAAAATGCCTTTAATCTTTGGGGATATCACTGACTGTCCCAGTTTGACCAGGGGAACATCAACCTGTCGTGGCTTAAAAGCAGCTTTCCAAATTTTTTAATATCCTCCAAAGCGTTGGGAGAGAAAGCAAGTCTGGAACATGTCATTTGTTTTTCCACAAGGTTTAACAACTTGTTTTATTTCCATGGTACACAGTTTAAAGTTTATAATATCTACTATCAAAATAGCATAAGGTGTTAATCACTCTGATTGAAAAGTGAGAGAAACATTAAGCAGATAGCACATTGAAACTCTCTAACTGGATTGGTGGAAACCAGAATACATTTAACTCATCAGAAAACTATTTGACTTTTTTAACTCTTGCATGGAGGCAGCGGAGGGTCAGGGTGGGGGAGTGACAGGGTGGGAGAGGGTCAGGGTGGGGGAGGGACAGGGTGGGGGAGGTGGGGGAGGGACAGGGGGAGGGACAGGTGGGAAGGAGGTGGGGGAGGACAGGGCGGGAGAGGTCAGGGTGGGGAGGTGGGGAGGACGGTGGGGAGGCGTGGGGAGGTGGGGGAGGACAGGGTGGGGAGGTGGGGGAGGGACAGGGGGGGGGTGGGGGAGGACAGGCGGGGATGGGGAGGGACCGTGGGGGAGGTGGGGAGGGACAGGGTGGGGGAAGGTGGGTGGGAGGGACAGGGTGGGAGGTGGGAGGACTGGGGGAGGGGGAGACAGTGTGGGGGATGGTGGGGAGGGACAGGGTGGGGGAGTGACAGGGTGGGGGAGGTGGGGGAGTGACAGGGTGGGGGAGGGACAGGGTGGGGGAGGTGGGGGAGGGACAGGGTGGGGGAGGGAGCGGAGGGTCAGGGTGGGGGAGGGAACGGAGGGTCAGGGTGGGGGAGGGCCAGGGTAGGGGAGGTAGCGGAGGGTCAGGGTGGGGGAGGTAGGGGAGGGTCAGGGTGGGGGAGGGTCAGGGTGGGGGAGGGACAGGGTGGGGGAGGGTCAGGGTGGAGGAGGTAGGGGAGGGTCAGGGTGGGGGAGGGTCAGGATGGGGGAGGTAGGGGAGGGTCAGGGTGGGGGAGGGACAGGGTGGGGGAGGGTCAGGATGGGGGAGGTAGGGGAGGGTCAGGGTGGGGGAGGTGGGGGGAGGGTCAGGGTGGGGGAGGGACAGGGTGGGGGAGGGTCAGGGTGGAGGAGGTAGGGGAGGGTCAGGGTGGAGGAGGTAGGGGAGGGTCAGGGTGGGGGAGGTAGCGGACGGTCAGGGTGGGGGAGGTAGGGGAGGGTCAGGGTGGGGGAGGGTCAGGGTGGGGGAGGGTCAGGGTGGGGGAGGTAGGGGAGGGTCAGGGTGGGGGAGGTGGGGGAGGGTCAGGGTGGGGGAGGTGGGGGAGGGTCAGGGTGGGGGAGACAGCCCAAGGTGGCTGCAATACACAAACTGCATAAATGGGCCCCAACGCCCCTGCTCAGCCTACAGGCTCTATGGGCGGATGTTATGGGTAGAATGGCGGCTACAGTGGAAGGGCAATTAGCTGACTGTTAGCTCAGTTCCTGCCCAGGATGTTTGTACTCTGGACAAGTTGCGACTCTAACTCAAAGATCGGAGATAGCTTTGAAACCTGTACAATTGCAGGGCTGCATTTGTTGATCTGCCGGCTATGACACTGTGAACCATTCTGCGCTTCTACTGAAACTGGCAAGAGTTTTGAGAAATAGTAAAATGTTTCAGGCCACCTCTTCCCGACTCCAGAATCAGTTTCTTTGATGAGACAGATGGGCTGAAAATTTGGTGGTGTTTTCAACGGATTGAAGGTGGTCAAGGCTCGGTGTAGCTGCCCCGCCATGTATCATCTACAAAAACAAACAGACGGAGCCCACCGGAAACAGCTCAACACCAAATATGGAGCCAATTCCAAAACACACCGAGCAACTAGTCTCACCTGGTGTTATTTAGTTGTGGAGTACTCAACCCCAGTATGGTCACGCTAGACCCATGCGGACAACATTGACACTGAACTCAATCAATCCTGTAGAATCACCATGGGGTGTTTGAACCCGACTCCCACACTGCCGCTATACTGCCTCACGGCGATTGCACCATCAGTGGGGGGGGGGAGACAAAAACAGGTGTATGGTCCTAAACACTTACTGCACGGGTACATTCCACCACCCTGGAAAATGGGATTAGAATAGACAGGGCTTGATGGCCGGCGCAGACACGATGGGCCGAAGGGCCTCTTTCTGTGCTGGATAACTCTATGACTCTATGAAATGGAGGAATCCTGATGCTCCTGGAGAACCCGGGTCCTTCAGGACAACTCCCTCCAGGCACTGCACCAAACACTAATACGATAGCAAAATACTGCAGATGCTGGAAATCCGAAATAACAACAGAAAACGCTGGAAAAACTCAGCAGGCGAGGCAGCATCCGTGGTTCTCTCTCTCCACGGATGCTGCCTCGCCTGCTGAGTTTTTCCAGCGTTTTCTGTTGTTATTTCCCTCCAGGCACTAACCTCTTCCCTCGGGCCACCTCTTGTTTTAGTTGTGTTTTTAAATAATGGTGATTGCCTACTTGATGAAGTTCATCCTGCACATGAAATCCACTGTACAATCTGTTCCTCAGGGCAACAACACAATCCTTACAAAAGTTGAGGTCACAGCTGCGGCGACAGTCTGGCTGCGTCAACCTGTATCAATCATAGAGGCAGTAGCTGAGGACCATTTGGGAGTGTGACGATGATCTGGAGTGTACCTTTACTGTCAGATGATAGTGTAGGCCAGTGATCGGAACAACACCACCCTCGTGAGTGTACTGAATGCAGTGATCTCGTACACAGCCATGAGCATTCTCCTATCTTCAGAAATCAGTCTAACAATCACTCCAGCAACACGAAGCATTATTGTAAACTATTTAACTTTTTTTTACATGAATGAACAGAACACAGTTTCCACAACGAGGTTCAATCAATTCCCTATCACACCTCAACATAAAAATGTGACCCTGCCCCTCTAATAGGCCAATCTCAATTTACAAGTCACTGATCTCAGGATTGACTATTACTAACCTGACAAACCAAGACCCCACTCTGACTGTTCCAGACTCAAACTGCCCCAAGATAGCTTCTACAGAGAATGATGGAGGAGCAAAGACAGATCTTTCACCTCTCCCTCACCATGAACTTATACAACCCCCATCCCATCCCCCCACCCCATCCCCAGCCCCCCCCCATAGAATCATAGAAGATAGGAGCAGGAGTAGGCCATTCGGCCCCTCGAGCCTGCTCCGCCATTCAATGCAATCATGGCTGATCATCCAAATTCAGTACCCTGTCCCTGCCTTCTCCCCATATCCCTTGATCCCTTTAGCCTTAAGAAATATATCTAACTCCTTCTTGAATATATTTAATGAGTTGGCCTCAACTGCCTTCTGTGGTAGAGAGTTCCACAGGTTCACCACTCTTTGGGTGAAGAAATTCCTCCTCATCTCTGTCCTAAATGGCTTACCCCTTATCCTTAGACTGTGACCCCTGGTTCTGGACTCTCCGGCCATCGGGAACATCCTTCCTGCATCTAGTCTGTCTAGTCCTGTTAGAATTTTATAAGTTTCAATGAGATCCCCTCTCATTCTTCTAAACTCCAGCGAGTATAAGCCCAATCGACCCAATGTCTCCTCATACGTCATTCCTGCCATCCCAGGTATCAGTCTGGTGAATCTTCGCTGCACTCCCTCCATGGCAAGAACATCCTTCCTCAGATAAGGCGACCAAAACTGCACACAATACTCAAGATGTGGTCTCACCAAGGCTCTGTACAACTGCAGCAAGACATCCTTGCTCCTGTACTCAAATCCTCTCGCTACAAAGGCCAACATACCATTTGCCTTCTTAACCGCCTGCTGCACCTGCATGCTCACCTTCAGCGACTGGTGCACAAGGACACCCAGGTCTCGTTGCACTTCCCCTTCTCCCAATCTATTGCCGTTCAGATAATAATCTGCCTTCCTGTTTTTGCCACCAAAGTGGATAACCTCGCATTTATCCACATTGTACTGCATTTGCCATGCATCTGCCCAATCACCCAACCTATCCAAATCATACTGGAGTTTCTCGGCATCCTCCTCACAGCACACACGCCCACCCAGCTTTGTGTCGTCTGCAAACTTGGAGATATTACATCTAGTTCCCTCGTCTAGATCATTAATATATATTGTGAATAGCTGGGGTCCCAGGACCGATCCCTGCGGTACCCCACTAGTCACTGCCTGCCACTCGGAAAAAGACCCGTTTATTCCAACTCTTTGCTTCCTGTCTGCCAACCAGTTCTCTATCCAAGTCAGTACCCTGCCCCCAATCCCATGTGCCTTAACTTTGCACGCTAATCTCTTATGTGGGACCTTATCGAAAGCCTTCTGGCAGTCCAAATACACCACATCCACTGGTTCTCCCTTATCTATTTTACCAGTTACATCCTCAAAAACTTCCAGTAGATTAGTCAAGCACCTTTTGTAAATCCATGTTGACTTTGACCAATCCTGTCACTGTTTTCCAAGTGCTCTGCTATTACGTCTGTTATAATGGACTCTAGCATTTTCCCCACTACCGATGTCAGGCTTACCGGTCTATAATTCCCCATTTTCTCTCTACCACCTTTTTTGAATAGTGGGGTAACATTAGCTCCCATTCCCAACCCCCCACCCCCATCCCCAACCCCCCACCCCCACACCATCCCCCCACCCCATCCCCATCCCCCACCCCACTCCCCCCCACCCCCCCACCCCCATTCCCCCCACCCCCATTCCCCCCACCCCCAACCCCCCCACCCCATCCCCCCATCCCCCCCACCCCATCCCCCCCATCCGCAACCCCCCACCCCCATCCCCCCACCCCCCACCCCATCCCCATTCCCCCCACCCCACCCCATTCCCCCCCACCCCACCCCATTCCCCCCACCCCATCCCCCCACCCCCATTCCCCCCCACCCCCATTCCCCCACCCCATCCCCCCACCCCCAACCCCCCATCACCCCATCCCCATCCCCCCACCCCCACCCCATCCCCCCACCCCCACCCCATCCCCCCACCCCCCACCCCATCCTCCCACCCACCCCATCCCACCGGTGGAGTGTGTGTCAACTGCATTGTCTGTTTAGCTAGGCCCCTATTGAGCACCTTGAATAGTGTATTAAAAAGCGCAAAAAGCTCTAGGATGCGTTAGACAACCCTCTCCCCCATTGTCTCAAAACTGATCTGGTATGCAAGAATACACAATCCTAATCAACATCTTCGCCAGCTTGTGCGCTTCTGGAAGTTAACCCTTTGTGAACCAAATCTAACTTCAGACTTACATCAGGATATAAATTAAACCAAAAATCTATTCTCGACCACAGAGGCAACACTCTCAAAAATGTTACAGTTACTTTTTAATAGAAATTATCTGACTTCTGAAGACCAATAGCATTAAACATCTACATTTTCATGGGTGTTATGAACTGCATCTGGTCTCCAGCAAAATGGGTCTGGAATCCCTCCTTCAATGAGAATCAAAAGTATTTTGCCTTGATTTGGTGTGGTAGCAGGAACAGTGCCTCCAATTAGTTGTCATTATAGTTTACATAGGTCGTTTCCATTATAATTGTGGACATAGGAATTTATAATGGAAAGAGCTGAGAGGAAGTGCTGCAGAGACAAGTTTTTAAATATATTTATAGATATGCAACAAAATGTAAGGCAATTTGGGAAGCAGAGAAGTGGAGTTGGTCGGAGCCGAGGAGTTTCTCTGCAGTGCAGGCTACAGTGCCACCACTGGTGAGAAAGTGTAACTACAACACGACAAGTTTACATAGACAGTTTCCATTCTCAATGTGGACACTGGAATGTATAATTGGGGGGGAGGGAAGTAACAAAGTGTGACAAAAACTCGACAACAGGAAGTAAGGTTCTGTAGAGAGGAAGTGCACATAGGTGTAAGATTTTTAATATATCACTAGTCAATCTCCCTAGTTGCACACTCTAAGTTGGAGGATATGGTTTCTCTCTTAACCTAGCTCTGCTATCTTCATATCGATGTTTTTCTCTGTCTCTCCTCTTTTAGTTCTGCCTCTTTATCTTTTCTGTTGCTTCTCTTCCCTTTCACTCTTCTTTTGTCTAATGTCTTTTTCTTCTTTCCTTTCACATGGGAGGCATGACACGGTATGACAGCTGCCAATACCTGCAGGCTATATTTGGATTGGCAATTCCAAGGAAAATGTGGCCTGTTTCCTTCTGTTGCGTAGTGTTTGACATTACCACCTGTGTCCCATAGGTGCGAGCCATTAGCGTTGACCATTACCTAAGGAAGGATATACTTGCCATAGAGGGAGTGCAATGAAGGTTCACCAGACTGATTCCTGAGATGGGGGGACTGTCCTATGAGGAGAGATTGAGTAGACTAGGCCTATATTCTCTAGAGTTTAGAAGAATGAGAGGTGATCTCATTGAAACATACAAAATTCTTACAGGGCTTGACAGGGTAGATGCAGGGAGGATGTTTCCCCTGGCTGGGGAGTCTCGAACCAGGGGTCACAGTCTCAGAATAAGGGGTCGGCCATTTTGGACTGAGATGAGGAGAAATTTCTTCACTCAGAGGGTTGTGAATCTTTGGAATTCTCTACCCCAGAGGGCTGTGGAGGCTCAGTCGCTGAGTATATTCAAGACAGAGATCGATAGATTTTTGAATATTAAGGGAATCAAGGGATATGGGGATAGTGCAGGGAAGTGGAGATAAAGAAGAAGATCAGCCATGATCTTATTGAATGGCGGAGCAGGCTCGAAGGGCCGAATGGCCTACTCCTTCTCCTATTTCTTATGTTCTTATGTTCTTACCACCTGTGTCCCATAGGTGCGAGCCATTAGCACTGACCATTTCCAATTGTCAACAAAATTCAAGTTGTGCCTTTTTGAAAACTGAAGTGACATTACCTGAAGAGAAACATGCTCTTACTCTTTTCTGTCGCTGAACTTAGTCTCTCTCCTCACTTTAAGGTTTATAGAACATAAAACAAAGGCTACAACACGTGTGTAATTTCTCACACACACTTCTTTTTTAAATCAATATGAATTTTTCCTCAGTAAAGCTTCTGTTCAAATAATTTTGAAAAACTTTTGAACAGAAACTGCTAGAAGATAAAGAAAGTCTATTCCTTGGTACGGTTGATTAGTGGTACTGATCCATCCGGGGAAAATTAGGTAAACTGCACCATCCAAACCCATCCCACAGCACAGAACTCCGCACAAAGATATCCACACAATGCCCAAGCTTTTGATAGAGGCTGAAGCCTTCAAATGAACCTTTATGAAGGTATCAAAAGACAAATCAATAATATTGTCATTTTAATCATGCTATTGAGAGATTTAATTTTTTGAATTTTCTATTTTGGTAAAACCCTTAATTTGGACACTTTCAGCTGTTGAGGAAAAATGGAAGCTGAAAATATTTCAGATTTTGAGAGAATTGATGAGTTTACATGGGCATTTATATTGTAAATAAGGACAATTTATAATGAAAACAATGACAAAAATGTGGTAACAGGAAATCAAGTCGGGCCAACAGAAGTGAGCACAGATGTAACATTTGTAATATATTCTAGATAGATACAGTGAAATCTGTATAAACAGACACCTGCAAAAAATGAAAGCTTATTGAGTGACCCAAATAACTTCCATTGTGAAGTATATAAGAGGCACCCTGAAACCACGGACACTCGCAAATTGCAAGCTGCGGACAGCGTTCAATGCACCAAGCCCTTTAACAACATAAAAGGTGGGACACGCAGGCCAACGCAAAGCGGCAGTAGGTTTTGTGAAAGAACCGGCTTTTGTTGAATGGGGGAGCTCTTTACTCTTTACAGCAGAGAAACGGCTCTATCTCTGGGATTGAAGGCTTGCACGGCTCTATTCCAGGCACAGAGTGCTTTCTTAGCCCCAATGGATGCTGGGTAAAGAACTCCCCATTCAACAAAAGCCATTTTTTTCACAAAACCCACTGCCGCCTCGCGCTGACCTGCGAGTACTGACCTCACCAACCTCCCGAATCAAGGAAAACACACGGGGACAGAGAGGGGCCATCCTTTCCTGCCCCAGTGCTGCGTCCATACACTCTTTCAGCAGCTGCTGTCAGCTCCTCTCCCTGACCCTGCCATCGCCTTCATTCCCTCGGCTTCTGATGATGGATCCGCTTCTTTGAGCAGCTTTGGCTTTGGGGAGTGAAGGTGGATGGCTGTCCTGGGTCTCTCTGCTGCTCTATCGAGTGACGGACAGGCCTGTGCGCCCCAGCTATCAGTCAGTCGTCCTGCAGACTCACTGCTCGACCACAAATCTGCAGTTTCACTCCTACACATAATGTGAGCTGTTGTGTTTTCCCTCCCAAATGTTCTCAATCTGTTCTCAGACTTGCCTTTAGAAGCTTCAATATACCGGCACAACCTGCCAACACATTTCTCCTCCTTTTGCCTGTGACTGCCCAATTGAGAGCGGTTTGAAATGAAACAGGAATTTAGACCGCAAAACTGTTAAGTGAACAGAGGTGGTGTGTGGGAGGGGTTTCTTAGCATTGTTGCAGCTGATTAGATACTGATCATAATCTCAGCTGGTTCCTCAAGATTGTTGGGAAAATTATTACAGTACATACAATGACCATTTTGAAAATAAGGACACCTGCAAATAAAGGACAGTAAGTCCCGATGGTGTCTGTTATTCACAGGGTTCACTGTTTATGAACAAATACAATGTGCAGAATTATCTTCCCTGAACTTGAACCTTGACGATTAACATGGGATCCATCATTGCACTCGTTATAGTCAAACAATTTCATGCTGCATTTTCCTTCTACCTTATAAAACAAAAAGAAAATTCACTTTAAAGTAAGTGTTATTCCAGAGGTAACTATTTAAAATGTAATTTAAAGAAACACTTGTGTATCTCCTGTGACATTGTTCGCGGTTGGTTGGAGGAAATGATTTGTCCTTCAGCTATATTTGTGGTGATATATTGAGAGGTTACAGCGCTACCTGATGAGCAAGCGACAATACCTGGAGCTCCTGTTATTTTAGAAGTAACAGTATCAATGGAGGAACTAGGAACAGCAGGCATTACCATTATTGTTACTGTTGCACTGTTATAAATTACCATTACAATCACTGTTACTGCCCCGTGTTACCCATTGATTTCAATGAACAGGCAGTGTGACAGTGTTACCAACTCAAGAATTATATAAATTTGTTTTGAAGAAGTTCCCAAGTTACTCAAGCCAACTGCTAACTGACTGAAATAATGCAGACCCTCCCAAGTGTGGTCAGCAGTCGGTGCTAAGTTAACTGCTCCCTGCCAAGGTGGCAGTAAGAACGTTACAGTCAGTCTCAGTGATTCTGGGCCAGGGAGGGAGAATCAGCCCTCCCTGGAGCTCCTGCTCCAGATCTGCGTCACTATCCAGCGACCTCCGCTGGGACATGTGGGTGTGTGGGCGAAGGTCAAGGCAGGGTCACACTCAGTCACGGTAGCCCCACATTGATATGATATTGTTGCTATCACAGAGACATGGTTGAGGGAGGGGCAGGACTGGCAGCTCAATATTCCGGGGTATAGAATCTTCAGGCGAGACAGAGGGGGGTGTAAAAGAGGAGGGGGTGTCGCAATATTAATCAAGGAGTCAATTACTGCTGGAAGGAGGGATAATGGCCCAGAAATTAAAGACTGAGTGTTGACGCGGGGGTAAGGCTTCCCCGCGATCTCTCACTCCACGTTGGCTTTTTCAGATCCAGCTCGCACGAACTTGATGTTCTAGACATCAGCTGGGCAGTGCTTGTGTATCCCACCGGCGTAGTGAATTTGTGCGAGCTGTGGGATCACGTGACTCAGTTAGAGCCAATGGCAGCACACCATCTTCCATTCATAAGTTTCACATAAGTGCTGTGAAAGCTATGAATCTTACACACCCCCAAAATAACAGCTAAACCTCAATTAAATTTAAAAAAAAAACATCACATTAATAAAATAAGTATAGTTAAATAAATTAACCATTTTAAATAAAAAATTAAATTTTTGAAAAAATTTAAAATCTTTTAAAAAGTTATAAAAATAAACTTACCTGTCTTTAAAGTCTCTAAAAAAGATATACCTGTTAAAAAAAATTCAAAATAATACTTAATTCACTACTTACCTTGTTAAAAGTGGGTCTTACTCCTCCTTTTTTCATTTCTAAAATCTTCCGTCCTTACCTGCGCGTCCAAAGCACTAAGTGCACAGCGTGCGTGCAGCCTGTAGCGCGCACGCGGTGCACCGAGGAACCGCCCCCTTTTCCAAAAACCAAGTGCCGGTTTTCAGCGCATGCGCAGTGCATGCAGAAAACCGGCAATTGGTGACAGAATACGCGAGAGTACACAGTGCGTACTCTCGCGTCGCGGGACTAATTTTTGGGCCGATATCTTAGCAGGTTCCTCTAATGAGGCCATATGGGTAGAACTTAAAAACAAAAAGGGGGCAAGCACTTTGCTGGGAGTGTACTATAGGCCCCCAAACAGTCAGGGGGAGATAGAGGAACAGATATGTAGGCAAATCTCAGAGAAGTGTAGAAATAATAGGGTAATAATAGTAGGGGATTTCAACTTCCCCAATATTAACTGGGATAGTCAGAGTGTGAAAGGCTTAGAGGGTGCGGAATTCTTAAAGTGCATCCAGGAGAGCTTTTTGAGTCAGCATGTAGAAAGTCCTACAAGAGAGGGGGTGGTACTGGATATAATTCTAGGGAATGTAGCCGGGCAAGTGGTAGAAGTGTTAGTAGGAGAGCATTTTGGTGACAGTGACCATAATTCGGTGAGATTTAAGGTAGTCATGGAAAAGGACAAAGATGGACCGGAGATAAAGGTTCTAAATTGGGGGAAGGCCGATTTTAATATGATAAGGCAGGATCTGGCCAAAGTGGACTGGGATCAGCTACTTGTAGGAAAATCCACATCAGAGCAGTGGGAGTCTTTCAGAAAGGAAATAGAGAGATTACAACGGCAACATGTTCCCGTAAAGGTCAAGGGTGGGACCAACAAGTCCAGGGAACCCTGGATGTCAAGGGATATACAAGAATGGATTAGGAAAAAAAGGGAGGCTTTTGGCAGATACAAAGGACTAAATACAGTGGAAGCCCTAGAGAAGTATAGAAAGTGCAGGGGGGTACTTAAAAAAGAAATTAGGAGAGCGAAGAGGGGGCATGTAAAAACACTGGCGGGCAAAATAAAGGAAAATCCCAAGGTGTTTTATAAGTATATTAAGGGCAAGAGGATAACCAGGGAAAGAGTAGGGCCCATTAGGGACCAAAGTGGCAATCTGTGTGTAGAGCCAGAAGGTGTAGGTAGGGTTTTAAATGAATATCTTGCATCTGTGTTCACTATGGAGAAGGACGATGTAGGCATAGAAATCAGGCAGGGGGATTGTGATATACTTGAACAAATTAGTATTGAGAGGGAGGAGGTATTAGCGGTTTTAGCAGGCTTAAAAGTGGATAAATCCCCAGGCCCAGACGAGATGTATCCCAGGCTGCTGTGTGAGGCAAGGGAGGAGATTGCAGGGGCTCTGACACAAATTTTTCAGCACCTCTCTGGCCACAGGGGAGGTGCCAGAGGACTGGAGAACAGCTAACGTAGTACCATTGTTCAAGAAGGGTAGTAGGGATAAACCAGGGAATTACATGCCAGTGAGCCTAACATCAGTGGTAGGGAAATTGTTGGAAAAAATTCTGAGGGACAGAATTAGTCTCCACTTGGAGAGGCAAGGATTAATCAAGGATAGTCAGTATGGCTTTGTCAGGGGGAGATCATGTCTGACCAATTTGATTGAATTTTTCGAGGGGGTGGCTAGGTGTGTGAATGAGGGTAGTGCAGTTGATGTGGTCTACATGGACTTCAGTAAGGCTTTTGACAAAGTCCCGCATGGGAGACTGGTCAAGAAGGTAAAAGCCCATGGGATCCAGGGCAACTTGGCACATTGGATCCAAAATTGGCTTAGTGGAAGGAGGCAGAGGGTGATGGCCGAAGGTTGTTTTTGTGACTGGAAGCCTGTGTCCAGTGGTGTACCGCAGGGATCGGTGCTGGGTCCTTTGCTGTTTGTAGTGTACATTAATGATTTAGATATGAATGTAGGAGGTATGATCAGTAAGTTTGCAGATGACACGAAAATTGGTGGGGTGGTAAATATCGAGGAGGGAAGCCTCAGGCTACAGGACGATATAGACGGGTTGGTCAGATGGGCAGAACAGTGGCAAATGGAATTTAACCCTGAAAAGTGTGAGGTGATGCATTTTGGGAGGACTAACAAGGCAAGGGAATACACAATGAATGGTAGGACCCTAGGAAGGATAAAGGATCAGAGGGACCTTGGTGTGCATGTAGATCCCTGAAGGCAGCAGGACAGGTAGATAAGGTGGTTAAAAAGGCATATGGGATACTTGCCTTCATTAGCCGAGGCATAGAATATAAGAGCAGGGAGGTTATGATGGAGCTGTACAAAACGCTAGTTAGGCCACAGCTGGAATACTGTGTGCAGTTCTGGTCACCACACTATAGGAGGGATGTGATTGCATTGGAGAGGGTGCAGAGGAGATTCACCAGGATGTTACCTGGGCTGCAGCACTTCAGCTATGAAGAGAGACTGGACAGGCTGGGGTTGTTTTCCTTAGAGCAGAGAAGGCTGAGGGGGGACCTGATTGAGGTATACAAAATTATGAGGGGCATAGATAGGGTGGATAGAAAGGAACTTTTCCCCTTAGTAGAGGGGTCAATAACCAGGGGGCATAGTTTCAAGGTAAGGGGCAGGAGGTTTAGAGGGGATTTGAGGAAAAACTTTTTCACCCAGAGGGTGGTTGGAATCTGGAACTCACTGCCTGAAAGGGTGGTAGAGGCAGGAACCCTCACAACATTCAAGAAGCATTTAGATGAGCACTTGAAACTCCATAGCATACAAGGCTACGGACCAAGTGCTGGAAAATGGGATTAAAATAGACAGGGCTTGATGGCCGGCGCGGACACGATGGGCCGAAGGGCCTCTTTCTGTGCTGTATAACTCTATGACTCTATGATTTGTGTAGCTTGTCCACATTCACCGTGCATGTTGATACTGAGGGAGTAGCAGCACTCAGGAAAAGAGCAGGGAAATGGGAGAGGGCAAAACTATGCTTTAAATACAGGGGGAATGTGAAACTGTGAGATAAAGGATTAGAGGCTTTGTCATAAATCTGGCAGACAGCTTATGAGAGAGCTTGTAGGAACATTATTTACTGCTGAATAACTGGCATCCATTTATTCTCACCTTATTGTGAACAGTGGGTCGTGCAGTTTCTGCTGGTTTTGTTATGTAACATTGGGCCATTAATGCAGAATAAACATCGACAGGGTCATTCTGTTATAAGGAAAGCAGCTTGTGGACTGTGTACCAATGTGCTGTGCCCTGCGGTTGAATTGGGAGAGCTGCGTACAATTTCTCACCATTAGTTTGCAAGCTCTGGCTGCTGCAGTTGGCAACCTCAAAATCAGCAACAGCACAGTGAAGGAAATGGATAGAGAGCAGCTGATTCCAGGGTCAGGGGCACCGCCACATCTGGCCCAGGGTCAGGGGCACCACCACATCTGGCCCAGGGTCACAGGCACCGCCACATCTGGCCCAGGGTCACAGGCACCGCCACATCTGGCCCAGGTTCACTGGCACCGCCACATCTGGCCCAGGGTCACAGGCACCACCACATCTGGCCCAGGTTCACTGGCACCGCCACATCTGGCCCAGGGTCAGTGGCACCACCACATCTGGCCCAGGGTCATGGGCACCGCCACTTCTGGCCCAGGGTCACGGGCACTGCCACATCTGGCCCAGGGTCACGGGCACTGCCACATCTGGCCCAGGGTCACAGGCACCGCCACATCTGGCCCAGGGTCACAGGCACCGCCACATCTGGCCCAGGGTCACGGGCACTGCCACATCTGGCCCAGGGTCACGGGCACCACCACATCTGGCCCAGGGTCATGGGCACTGCCACATCTGGCCCAGGGTCACGGGCACTGCCACATCTGGCCCAGGGTCATGGGCACCGCCACATCTGGACCAGAGTCACGGGCACCGCCACATCTGGCCCAGGGTCACGTGCACTGCCACATCTGGCCCAGGGTCACGGGCACTGCCACATCTGTCCCAGGGTCACAGGCACCGCCACATCTGGCCCAGGGTCACAGGCACCGCCACATCTGGCCCAGGGTCACGTGCACTGCCACATCTGGCCCAGGGTCACGGGCACTGCCACATCTGGCCCAGGGTCATGTGCACCGTCACATCTGGCCCAGGGTCATGGGCACCACCACATCTGGCCCAGGGTCACGTGCACCGTCACATCTGGCCCAGGGTCACAGGCACTGCCACAGCCGGCTCAGGGTCACGGGCACCGCCACATCTGGCTCAGGGTCACGGGCACCACAACGGCATATCTCCTGAGGAAACATAAATAAGGCAACCGCATGGAGTGGTGCTCATGCATCAGATGCCTTCCCGTAGTAATCATTTACTGCCCCCCATCAGTGTGGGGCATAACTCTTTTATAGCAATATAAAAGGACAGGGAAAGAGTAAGGAAATGTGAATTCGGCCAGTGGACTTTGCTAGTGTTTATACTCCACACCAGCCTCCTCTCAGTCTGATTACCTCTTCCCACCTGCCCCCGTATCCCTCTATTCCCTTCTCCCTCATGGATGCATCCAGCCTCCCCTTAAATGCATCAATGCTCTCCACTTCAACCACTCCCTGTGGCAGCGAGTTCCACATTCTCACCAGTCTGTGTAAAGAAATTCCTCGTAAATTCTTTATTTGATCTGTTAGTGACTATCTTATATTTATGCCCCCTTGCTCTCGACTCTCCCACAACTGAAAACATTTTTTCCGCATCCACCCCATCAAATCCCTTCATAAATTTAAAAACCTCAATCAGGTCTCCTCTTAGTCTTCACTTTTCCAGAGATCTCCTGATAGTTGCATCCTGCGAATTCTCCTATCATCCTTGTAAATCTTTTCTGCACTTTCTCCAGTGCTTCAGTATCCTTTGTGTGGTATGGAGACTAGAACTGCGCACAGTACTCCACGTGTGCTCTAACCAAGGTTCTATATACATTAACATTACCTCCCTGCTTTTATATTCTATTCCCCTAGAAATGATCCCCAGTACTTTGTTTCATTCTTTATGGTCTCATCAACTTGCGTTGCTACTTTTAGCAATTTATGTATTTTTTTCTAAGATTTCTTTGCTCTCTACCCCATTTAGTTTTGTACCTTCCAAGGAATATGTAGCCTCCTTATTCCTCCAACAAATATGATCCACCTCACACTTCACAATATCGAATTTCATTTGCTATTTACCAGCCCACTCTTCAAGCCTGTTTATGGGTTCCTGTATTTAGGTGCAGTCCTCCATATTATTATCTCCATATTATTAGCTGGTATCATCTGCAAATTTCAGCATCACACCTCCAATTCCTGATTCAATATCAATAGTCTCTTATCGAAGGCCTTCTGAAGGTTCATGTATATCATCCACTGCATTGCCCTTGTCTACACTTTCTGTTATTTCTTCAAAGAATTCAATGACATTCGTTAAGCATGACCTTCCTTTTGGTAATCCATTCGGACTATGTTTTTATATTTTCTGTCTCTAGATGCTTTGTTATCTGATCTTTTAGCAAATATTGTAGTATCTTTCCGACCACTGATATTAAGCTAACTGGCCAATAGTTCTCAGACTTGTTCTATCTCGTTTTTTGAGATAGGAATTACATTAGCTATCGGCCAATCCTCTGGCACCATTCCTTTTTCTATTGACTTTTTAAATATGGATACTAGTGCCTCTGCTATATCTTCCCTAGTTTCTTTGAGTATCTGTGGATGCAATTGTTCCGGATCTGGGTCCTTGTCCTCCTTAAGTTTGTCTAGTGTCTCCTTTCTTTGTATATTAACTGTTGTAATATCCCTCTTGACTTCTTCTACTGTTGTCATTCCCTCTTTGTTAGTCCCTTCAGTGATAACTGAGGCTAAGTATCTATTCAGTTTTCCTGCCATTTCAGTCTCATCTCCTGTGAGTTTATCTTGCTCATCCCTTAGTGGCCCTATCCCTAATTCTCCTCTTGTTACTTATGTACCTACAGAATACTTTACTATTTCTTTTTCATATTCTTTAAGCATTCTAAGGTTCCACATAAGAGACTGTTAACAAAAATGAGAGCACATGGAATTGGAGGCAACCTGTTGACATGGATAGGGAATTGGTCAGGAGGTAGGAGACAGAGAGCAGGGATAATGGGTACGTACTTCACGTGGCAGGATGTGACTAGTGGTGACCCCCAGGGATCTGTACTGTGGCCTCAGCGTTTCACTATATTTATAAATGACTTGGATTAAAGGAATAGAAATCCATGTTTGCTGACTATACCAAGTTAGGTGGCACAGTAAGTAATATAGATGGGAGCAGAAAGTTGCAAAGGAACATTGATAAAGTGAGTGGGCAAAACTGTGGCAGATGGAGTTCAATGTGGGGAAGAGTGAGGTCATCCACTTTGGACCGAAGAAAGATCGATCAGAGTATTTTCTAAATGGTGAGAAGCTGGGAACTGTGGAGGAGCAGAGAGATTTAGGGATCCACGTACAGAAATCACTAAACGCTAGTGGGCAGGTACAATTTTTTTTTTTAAAAGGCTAATGGAATGTTGGCCTTTATCTCAAGGGGCTGGAATACAAGGGGTGGAAGTGATGTTACAGCTGTACAGAGCTCTGGTTAGACCTCACCTCGAGTACGGTGTTCAGTTCTGGGCACCGCACCTCAGGAAGGATATATTGGCCTTGGAGGGGGTGCAGAGCAGATTCAGCAGAATGATACCAGGGCTAAAAGGGTTAAACTATGAGGACAGGTTACATAGACTAGGCTTGTATTCCCTTGAGTATAAAAGATTAAGGGGTGATCTAATTGAGGTGTTTAAGATGATTAAAGGTGTTGATAGGGTAGATAGAGAGAAACTATTTCCTCTGGTGGGGGGAGTCCAGAACAAGGGGGCATAACCTTAAACTTAGAGCCAGGCCGTTCAGGGGTGATGTCAGGAAGCACTTCTTCACACAAAGGGTAGTGGAAATATGGAACTCTCTCCCCCAAAAAGCTATTGCGGCTGGGGATCAATTGAAAAATTCAAAACGAAGATTGATAGATTATTGTTAGGCAAGGGTATTAAGGGTTACGGAACTAAGGTGGGTAGATGGAGTTAAGATACAGACAGCCTTGATCTCACTGAATGCGGAACGGGCTCAAGGGATTGACTGGCCTCCTCCTGTTCCTATGTTCCTATTATATTTTCATTTCATATTTTCTCTTTGCCTTCCTATTTTTTTTTTAACCTCTTGCCTAAGTTTTTGTCACCCTCCTTTATTGTTTATGTACTTTGTGTATGCCTTTCTCTTTAGATACAACTTTATCCTCACCTCTATTTATCCACAGCGTCTCATTCTTGGCTGGTCTGTTTTTATTTTTTAGTGGAATGTATTTCTCCTGAACTCTATTGATCGCTCCTTTAAATATTGCCCACTGTTGTTCTATCTCTTTGTCTGTCAATATTTTTCTCTGGTTTACTCTCCTTAGCTCCATCCTTATTCCCCATAGTTGGCTTTCTTCCGATCTATCATTTTGGTCTTTGTACAATCTATATCTGTCTCAGTCATGATTTTAAACCTTATTATATTGTGATCGGTGCTCCCTAGATGTTCTCCCACGCTTACTTCTCTTATCTGCTCTGGGCAATTTCTCATTACCAGCTCTAGCAATACTCCTTTGTTGGAGTTTTTACAAATTGGGTCAGAAAGGCATCTTGTACACACTGTAAAACTGCACCCCCTTCTCTCCCTTCACACCCTCTCCCAGCCACTTTATTTGAGGGAGTTGTTGAAATCCCCCATGATTATGATTCTGCAGATTTTGCTCATTTCATATATTTCTCTACATATTTCTCTCTCCACTTCCTTTCCACTATTTGGTGATCTGTAGTATACCACTAATATCTTTTATCTCAGTCCATGTGGATTGTGTTTCTATCTCTTTGTTAGTTATGTCCTTTCTTGCTTCTGCCTTTGTGTTATTGTTGATGAACACAGCTACCCCACCACCCTTCCTTTCCCATCTTTCTAAATACATTATAGTCTGCAGAATTTAACTGCCAATCCTGTCCTGTCTGCAGCAATATTTCATCGATTTCCTCACTCCTAATCATTGCCTCCAATTCCCCATCATGTTGCTGATGCTCTTGTACATTGCTATACCAACAAAAGAGGCTCTTAGTTTTCATCACTCCGGCTTTATTTTTATCCCCTATTTCATTACTTCATAGAAACATAGAAAATAGGTACAGGAGTAGACCATTCGGTCCTTCGAGCCTGCACCGCCATTCAATGCGTTCATGGCTGAACATGCTACCTCAGTACCCCATTCCTGCTTTCTCGCCATACCCCTTGATCCCCCTAGTTGTGATAGAAACTTCCGAATACCTTTTCTGTTCCCTGAGTTTTTACATTATTTTTATCTCTTTTCGCACTCTGACCTTTGCTCTCAGGTCTTACCTTTAGGTTATTATAATATTCCTAGACCGGGTAGCTCTGGTGTAAGAGCTGGCACTGGGCTAAACGGCCTCCTTCTGTGCTGCCGGTTCTATAATTGTGTCACAATGCACCTGAACAAAGCACTGAGGAGATAGAAGACGTTTCCCTGCAGGAACTGAGCCACCCTGGCAACAGGCTCAAAGGCAGCACAGGCAAGGGGTCTGTGGGCACAGTGCCAGTCTGCCCTTCAAGCTGAGATACCGTCCACAGTTAGTGCAGAAAGGGGAGCATGAATCATTGCCAATTAGGACCAGGGTATAAATAAGTGATGGAGCTTGAATTTATCTGAAAGTTCATGCCATTGAAATGATGATAGAGATCTGCACATGGATAAAGCTTGCTCTTGAGAAGAGACAACGGTTGGCAAACTTCCTTTTAGTGGGACAGTCATTGTAGTTTTCAGAGTCAAATTGCTAAACTACCAACCACCTATATTGACTAGACCCTGAAGCAGGCATTCTGTGCATATCATTTACCCAAATGTAATAAAAGGCCCTCCAACTCTCAGCTATCTTGCATGTGACCCACATATTTCTGGTCTCTGTAGACCCGTATCCCCTGTGGAGGTCTTAGCCATGAAGCTGTCACATACAGGAATGCTTTCCTGGTTTGGAGGCTCAGTTACACATTATTTAAACAAACACATCACGGGTGGATCCGATTATCTTTTCAACTTCCTTTGTGTTAGCAAAACAGAAATGTTAAGCTTCATGTTTTGTACAACAACAGTAGAAAAGCACAGCAGGATTTCCCAGCTTCACTGTGTTAATATCACTATGAAAGTGTTGCTGTAAAGGAATATAGAAACATAGGAACAGGAGGAGGCCATTCAGCCCCTCGAGTCTGTTCCGTCATTAAATTAGATCATGGCTGATCTGTATCTTAACTCAATCTACCTGCCTTTGGTTCTGTAACCCTTAATACCCTTGCCTAACAAAAATCTATCAATCTCAGGTTTGAACTTTTCAATTGACCCCCAGCCTCACAGCTTTTTGGGGGACAGAGTTCCAGATTTCCACTACCCTTTGTGTGAAGAAAACATGGGGCCTACACTAGGACGCCAATCCTTCTATAAATTTATAACTCCTCAGTGCAGAGAAGTCAAGCCTTAAATCACTTCTTGCTGATAACGCCCCACGTTTATCGTTGTTAAACTCCTGGGTTAGCCTCCACCTCATCTTTTTCTTCATATTTTCAAACAGGTGAAAGGGCAGAACCATCAGCAAGGGACATTGCAAAATGAGATTTATAACTGAGAAAACGTAAACAGTTGGACAGTCTGAACATGCCAGTGGCCAGGGAGGGACAGACATTACATTTTGGTCAAACCTCCCGGCATAACCCAGTCCGACAGTCCCGTCCGATACTGAGGGAGCGCTGCACGTCCTTCGAATGAGGTGTTAAACCGAAGTCCCTGTTCAGGTGGATGTTAAAGATCCTATGGCTGTATTCAAAAAACAGCAAGGAGTTTGAGACAATATTCTTCCCTCAACAAATGCCAGCAAAAAACCAAGATTAATCTCACTGCTGTTAGTGGGATCTTGCTGTGTGAATGCAAAATGGCTGCTGAGTTTGCCTACCAACAGTCACTGATTCTGAAGGACTTTGAGATGTGATAAGACACTCTATAAATGCAAGTCTTTCTTTTTAAACTGGGAAATTCTATTGAAAAGTCCCATCTTTATGTTCTATTCCTACAAGAACCTGATTGGTACATTAAAAAGAAATGCAATGGATCAAGGCCTCCCATCCTCCACCCTACATAAATTTCAGCACATCCAAAACTCTGCTGCCCATATCCTAACCTGCACCCTTCACACATCCCCCCCTGTGCTCGCTGACCTATATTGGCAACCCCTCAAATGTAAAATTCTCATCCTCGTGTTTAAATCCTGCCATGGTCTCGCCCCTTCATCATCTCTGTAACTTCGCCAACACTACAGCCTCCCAGAACTCTGGCCTTTGTGCATCCCCACTCCCTTTGCCCCAGCATTGGCTGCCGTCCCTTGATCCACCCAGGCCCCGAAACCCCTCTGTCTCTCCACCTCCATCTCCTCAAATCCCATCTCTTTGACCGAGCCTTTGGTCACACCTCCCACTATCTCCTTCTGGTGCACAGCGCTCATTTTTTGTTATGCCTCTATAAAGCTCTTTGGGACATTCTTTCTACATTAAAGGCACTATATCAATGTTGCTGTACCAACACAAAACTGTTGCATAGAAATATATTGGCCCGAAAATTAAACCTAATACGCGAGAGTACGCACTGTGTACTCTCGCGTATTAGATCCCGAATTGCCGGTTTCCTGCATGCACTGCGCATGCGCGGGAAACCGGCACTTCGTGAATTGAAAAGGGGGCGGTTCCTAAGTGAACCACATGCGCACTACAGGCTGTGCGCACGCAGTGCACTTAGTTTTTTTTTCAGCTTTGAACGCGCAGGTAAGTGGTGAAGATTTTACACACAAAGAAAGCAGGCGTAGGACCCCCTTTTAACAAGGTAAGTAGTTAATTAAGTGTTATTTTAAATTTTTTTCAACAGGTTTATCTTTTTTAGAGACTTTAAAGAAAGGTAAGTTTATTTTTATAACTTTTAAAAAGATTTTAAATTTTTTCAAAAATTTAATTTTTTGTTTAAAGTGGTTAATTTATTTAACTATAGTTATTTTATTAATGTGATGGCTTTTTTTAAAATTTAATTTAGGTTTAGCTGTTCTTTTGGGGGTTGTAGTATTCATAGCTTTGACAGCTCTTGCCGTCAAAACTATGAATGAAAGATGGTGTGCTGCCATTGGCTCTAACTGAATCACGTGATCCCAGAGCTCGCACGAACTAATTGCGCCTCTGGGACACGCAAGCACTGCACGGTTGAAACAGAGAGAGGCTTTTGAAACTAAAGTTCGTGTGGGCCCGGAGCAAAAAGGTAGGCGCGGAGTGCGATATCGCGGGGAATCCTTACCCCCGCGGGAACCCTCACTGTTTAATTTCTGGGCCATTAGTTTTAAGTCATGACCAATACTACAATAGTGGCAGAAATGAAAGTGAAGAATTTGCTTTTACATACAGCGCCTTTCATATCATCGGGACAAAGTCTCACAGCCAATGAGTTCCATTTGTAGTGTAGTCACTGCTGTTAAAAGCAGCAGCCAATTTTCACACAGTAAGTTCCCACAAACAGCATTGAGCTAAATGACCAGATAATCTGGTTGACTGATTAATGACGCTGCTCCTTTTCCAATTAAAAGAAAGACTTGCATTTATATAGCACCTTTCATGACCTCAAGGCATCCCAAAGCGCTTTACAACTAATGAAGTACTTTTGAAGTCACTGTTGTAATGTAGGAAACGCAGCAGCCAATTTGCACACAGCAAGCTCCCACAAACAGCAATGTTATAATGAACAAATAATCTGTTGTTATGATGTTGATTGAGAGATATATATTGGCCACATAACTCCCCTGCTCTTCTACAAAATAGTTTTTAAAAATTCTTTCACAAGATGTGGGCGTCGCCGGCATGGCCAGCGTTTATTGCCCATTCCTAATTGCCCTCGATAAGGTGGTGGTGAACCGCCTTCTTGAATACAACTGAGTGGCTTGCTGGGCCATTTCAGAGGGCAGTTAAGAGTCAACCACATCGTTGTGGGTCTGGAGTCACATATAGGCCAAACCAGGTAAGGGCAGCAGATTTCCTTCCCTAAAGGACATTAGTGAACCAGATGGGTTTTTACAACGATCCAGTAGTTTCATGGTCACCATTACTGATACTAGCTTTTTATTTAATTAATTGAATTTAATTCCCCCATCAGTCGTGGTGGGATTTGAACTCAGGTCTCTAGATCATCACTCCAGGCCTCTGGATCACTAGTCCTTTTACGTTGACCAAGAGGGCAGATGGGGCCTCGGTTTAATGTCTCATCCGAAAGACAGCACCTGCGGCAATGCAGGAATGTCAGCCTTGATTACGGGCTTGACTCTGGAGTGCGGCTGGAACGCACAACCTGCTGACCCAGAGGCGAGAAAACCAGCACTGATCCAAGGCTGACACCTGGTCAGTAAACATTGCTCTCACGATGAAGCAAGAGGTGGATTTATTGTTTCAGGAAACCTCAAACCCCAAATAAATCTGAAGTTATTGGAGGACATAACCAGTACAAATTGGCAACTGACAAAAATCACTTTCAAACTTTTGGAATCGAGTGGTTCATTAGAAAATGTTAATTCTTTGCTGGTCCAGCACTTTCACCGTTGAATATTCTGGCAGAAATCCCTCCACAGCCTGACACCAGGGGTTCATTTACTGCAACACTGACACCTCATTTCGGGTCAAATTCTTTTACAAAACTCTCTCAATACTCACTGTCTCAAGACTCTCTCAATACTTGCACTGAATGAGCCATCTGAAAGAACCTCAATCCTCAGAGTTCTCCAAAAGAGAAAAGGAGAGATATTAAAAAAGCCCAGGTCAGCAGACCAACACCAACCTCCGCTGCAATGGATTCTGGCAGTCCCACTTCTTACCATCCCGCAACAAAAGCTAACAGTGAAAATACCACAGTACTCCCATCACTGATGAAAATACACTGCAACAAAATCAGTGCTTAAATTTTGCCCTTCTCTTACTGCTGGTGCAGTGCACTGATCATACAAGACAGCCTGCAAATCGAGCAATAGGCGAGCAACCGAGTCTAAAAAACTGGCCAGACATCTGAAAATAGGAGTTACATTAGCGTCGGATTTTCTGTCACTCTCTCTCACTCCCTCCCTCCGTTAATGCTGTCACTCTCTCTCCCTCCCTCCCTCCGTTAATGCTGACCCGCTCCCTCCCTCCCTCCGTTAAAGCTGACACG
The DNA here is from genome assembly GCA_030390025.1 of Squalus acanthias. NCBI lineage: Eukaryota > Metazoa > Chordata > Chondrichthyes > Squaliformes > Squalidae > Squalus > Squalus acanthias. The sequence goes on along the minus strand of CM059448.1, from coordinate 45,811,252 downwards.
CTCCCTCACTCCCTCCGTTAATGCTGTCACTCTCTCTCCCTCCCTCCCTCCGTTAATGCTGTCACTCTCTCTCCCTCCCTCCCTCCGTTAATGCTGTCACTCTCTCTCCCTCCCTCCCTCCGTTAATGCTGTCACTCTCTCTCCCTCCCTCCCTCCCTCCGTTAATGCTGTCACTCTCTCTCCCTCCCTCCGTTAATGCTGTCACTCTCTCTCCCTCCCTCCCTCCGTTAATGCTGTCACTCTCTCTCCTCCCTCCCTCCCTCCGTTAATGCTGTCACTCTCTCTCCCTCCCTCCGTTAATGCTGTCACTCTCTCTCCCTCCCTCCCTCCGTTAATGCTGTCACTCTCCCTCCCTCCCTCCCTCTGTTAATGCTGTCACTCTCTCTCCCTCCCTCCGTTAATGCTGTCACTCTCTCTCCCTCTCTCCCTCCGTTAATGCTGTCACTCTCTCTCCCTCCCTCCCTCCCTCCCTCCGTTAATGCTGTCACTCTCTCTCCCTCCCTCCGTTAATGCTGTCACTCTCTCTCCCTCCCTCCCTCCGTTAATGCTGTCACTCTCTCTCCCTCCCTCCCTCCCTCCGTTAATGCTGTCACTCTCTCTCCCTCCCTCCGTTAATGCTGTCACTCTCTCTCCCTCCCTCCCTCCGTTAATGCTGTCACTCTCCCTCCCTCCCTCCCTCCGTTAATGCTGTCACTCTCTCTCCCTCCCTCCGTTAATGCTGTCACTCTCTCTCCCTCTCTCCCTCCGTTAATGCTGTCACTCTCTCTCCCTCCCTCCCTCCCTCCCTCCGTTAATGCTGTCACTCTCTCTCCCTCCCTCCGTTAATGCTGTCACTCTCTCTACCTCCCTCCCTCCGTTAATGCTGTCACTCTCCCTCCCTCCCTCCCTCCGTTAATGCTGTCACTCTCTCTCCCTCCCTTCGTTAATGCTGTCACTCTCTCTCCCTCTCTCCCTCCGTTAATGCTGTCACTCTCTCTCCCTCCCTCCCTCCGTTAATGCTGTCACTCTCTCTCCCTCCCTCCGTTAATGCTGTCACTCTCTCTCCCACCCTCCCTCCGTTAATGCTGTCACTCTCTCTCCCTCCCTCCCTCCCTCCGTTAATGCTGTCACTCTCTCTCCCTCCCTCCGTTAATGCTGTCACTCTCTCTCCCTCCCTCCGTTAATGCTGTCACTCTCCCTCCCTCCCTCCGTTAATGCTGTCACTCTCCCTCCCTCCCTCCCTCCGTTAATGCTGTCACTCTCTCTCCCTCACTACCTCTGTTAATGCTGGCACTCTCACTCACTCCCTCTGTTAATGCTGTCACTCTCACTCACTCTCTCTGTTAATGCTGTCACTCTCTCTCACTCACTCCCTCCGTTAATGCTATCACTCTCTCACTCCCTCTGTTAATGCTGTCACTCTCTCACTCACTCCCTCCGTTAATGCTATCACTCTCTCTCACTCCCTCCGTTAATGCTATCACTCTCTCTCACTCACTCCCTCTGTTAATGCTGTCACTCTCTCACTCACTCCCTCCGTTAATGCTGTCACTCTCTCTCACTCACTCCCTCCGTTAATGCTGTCACTCTCTCTCACTCACTCCCTCCGTTAATGCTGTCACTCTCTCTCCCTCACTCCCTCAGTTAATGCTGTCACTGCCTCACTCACTCCCTCTGTTAATGCTGTCACTCTCTCTCCCTCAGTCCCTCAGTTAATGCTGACACGCTCCCTCAGTCCCTCAGTTAATGCTGTCAATCTCTCTCCCTCAGTCCCTCCGTTAATGCTGACACGCTCCCTCACTCCCTCAGTTAATGCTGTCACTCTCTCTCCCTCACTCCCTCAGTTAATGCTGTCACTCTCGCTCCCTCACTCCCTCTGTTAATGCTGTCACTCTCACTCACTCCCTCCGTTAATGCTGTCACTCTCCCTCACTCCCTCCGTTAATGCTGACACGCTCCCTCACTCCCTCCGTTAATGCTGTCACTCTCACTCACTCCCTCCGTTAATGCTGACACGCTCCCTCACTCCCTCCGTTAATGCTGTCACACTCCCTCACTCCCTCCGTTAATGCTATCACTCTATCTCCCTCAGTCCCTCCGTTAATGCTGTCACGCTCCCTCACTCCCTCCGTTAATGCTATCACTCTCTCTCCCTCACTCCCTCAGTTAATGCTATCACTCTCTCACTCTCACTCCCTCAGTTAATGCTGTCACGCTCCCTCACTTCCTCTGTTAATGCTGACATTCTCCCTCAGTCCCTCCGTTAATGCTGTCACGCTCCCTCACTCCCTCCGTTAATGCTATCACTCTCTCTCCCTCACTCCCTCAGTTAATGCTGACACGCTCCCTCACTCCCTCCGTTAACACGGTGGCATAGTGGTTAGCACTGGTGCCTCACAGCGCCAGAAACCCGGGTTCGAATCTGACCTCGGGTGACTGTCTGTGTGGAGTTTGCACATTCTCCCCGTGTCTGCGTGGGTTTCCTCCGGGTGCTCCGGTTTCCTCCCACAGTCCAAAAATGTGTGGGTTAGGTTGATTTGGCTATGATAAATTGACCCTTAGTGTTAGGGGGGATTAAATATGTGGGGTTATGGGGATAGGATGGGATATGTTAGGGGGAATTAAATACGTGGGGTTATGGGGGTAGGGTGGGATATGTGTACTGTGGGGATTAAAGCAGGGACAGGGTACTGGATTTGGATGATCAGCCATGATCGTATTGAATGGCGGAGCAGGCTCGACGGGCCGAATGGCCTACTCCTGCTCCTAGATTCTATGTTTCTATGTTTCTATGTTAATGCTGTCACTCTCCCTCACTCCCTCCGTTAATGCTGTCACTCTCACTCACTCCCTCCGTTAATGCTGTCACTCTCCCTCACTCCCTCCGTTAATGCTGACACGCTCCCTCACTCCCTCCGTTAATGCGCTCACTCTCTCTCCCTCACTCCCTCCGTTAATGCTGTCACGCTCCCTCACTCCCTCCGTTAATGCTATCACTCTCTCTCCCTCAGTCCCTCCGTTAATGCTGTCACGCTCCCTCACTCCCTCCGTTAATGCTATCACTCTCTCTCTCTCACTCCCTCAGTTAATGCTGACATGCTCCCTCACTCCCTCCGTTAATGCTGTCACTCTCCCTCACTCCCTCCGTTAATGCTGTCACTCTCACTCACTCCCTCCGTTAATGCTGTCACTCTCCCTCACTCCCTCCGTTAATGCTGACACGCTCCCTCACTCCCTCCGTTAATGCGCTCACTCTCTCTCCCTCAGTCCCTCCGTTAATGCTGACACGCTCCCTCAGTCCCTCTGTTAATGCTGTCACGCTCCCTCACTCCCTCCGTTAATGCTATCACTCTCTCTCCCTCAGTCCCTCCGTTAATGCTGTCACGCTCCCTCACTCCCTCCGTTAATGCTATCACTCTCTCTCCCTCACTCCCTCAGTTAATGCTGTCACGCTCCCTCACTCCCTCAGTTAATGCTGTCACGCTCCCTCACTTCCTCCGTTAATGCTGACATGCTCCCTCAGCCCCTCCATTAATGCTGTCACGCTCCCTCACTCCCTCCGTTAATGCTATCACTCTCTCTCCCTCACTCCCTCAGTTAATGCTGACACACTCCCTCACTCCCTCCGTTAATGCTATCACTCTCTCTCCCTCACTCCCTCAGTTAATGCTGACATGCTCCCTCAGTCCCTCCGTTAATGCGCTCACTCTCTCTCCCTCAGTCCCTCCGTTAATGCTGACACGCTCCCTCAGTCCCTCCGTTAATGCTGACACGCTCCCTCAGTCCCTCTGTTAATGCTGTCACACTCTCTCACTCCCTCCGTTAATGCGCTCACTCTCTCTCCCTCAGTCCCTCCGTTAATGCGCTCACTCTCTCTCCCTCAGTCCCTCCGTTAATGCGCTCACTCTCCTTCCCCACTTAGTTTGGAAATGAATATCAGGGGGGTTCTACAAGAGGCAAACAATCTGCTCTGCCTGTTTACCGCCAACTGCTAAAGGTGAATATCACCCCTGTGTTTTCTGAAATAAAAGTTCAACTCATTTATTATAGATTTTTTGCACAGCTTAGAGCAATTTGTGAAGCAGAGTAGTAGAGATGGTCCCAACAAAGATGTTGCTCTGCAGTTCAGGAAGTGGAGCTGGGAGAAACAAAATGAATGCACTACATCACCACCACTGGCAGGAGGCTGTAACTACAACATGACAAGTTTACATAGATAGTTTCCAGTATAACTCTGCACATAGGAATTTACAATGAAACCAAATCTGACACAAAATTGTGATGAAAATGTAACAGGATGTAAAGTTTTTCAGAGAGGAAGTGTGTGCAGAGATAAGATTTTAATGTTATAGACTGTAAGGCGTGTCTCCACATTAGTTTTGGTGAATTGCAAGCATCAGTTCACAGTTTTCCAAATAATTATTTAGTCAAACTTGTAAGAAGTATAAATAATGGGAATGTGAGGTAGTGACCAGACTCTTGTTCCAACATCCCAACCCGTATTATGTTCATTAATAAAGTCCCTTCTGCTTTCTAAAAAGGTCAGCTCTGGAAGCTAACCTACCACTGACTCAAATGCTGCTTTCCAGGCACTCATTGAACACGGAGAGAGCCCCATGTCCCCAAGACCTGCAGTACCAGCTCGAAGCTTCAGGCAACTGGAGAAATACAGTCCATGGCCATCTCACTTAATACACTGGACCCACTAGTCTTACACTAATTAGTCTTACACTAATTAGTCTTACACTAATTAGTCTTACACCAGTCTTACTTCAAGTAGTTCCATTAATCTGACACTAACTACCTCTGCTCATCTAGCACTAACTACATCAACCAGTCTCAGACTAACTAGTTCCACTATTCTGAAACCAACTGGATCCATTAGTCTCACACTAACTAAATCCGCTAGCCTGACATTAACTAGATCTGCCAGACCCACAATTCCCAGTCCCACACAAACCAGTTCTACTAGAATCATAAAATCTTACATCACAGGACGAGGCCCTTCGGCCCACCGTACCTGTGCCGGCTCTTTGAGAGAGCTGTCCAATTTAGTCCCACACCCCAGCGTTTCCCCCATCACCCTGCAAATTAGTCCTCTTGAAGCACATGTCCAATTGTCTTCTGAAATTCCCCATGGAATCTGATTCCACCACCCTTTCAGGCAGTGCATGCCAGATCTTAACAACCCTCTGTGTGAAGAAATTTCTCCTCATTTCCCCTCTAGTTCTTTTGCCAATTATTTTAATTCTATGACCTCTGGTTACCGACCTGCTTGCCAGAGGAAACAGTTTCTCCCTACTTGCTCGAGCAACCACTCATGATTTTGAACACCTCTATTAAATCTCCCCTTAACCTTCTCTGCTCTAAGGAGAACAATCCCAGCTTCTCCAATCTCCACATAACTGAAGTTGCTCGTTCCTGGTATCATCCCAGCAAACCTCCTCTGTACCCTGTCCAAGGCCTTGACATCCTTCTGAAAGTGAGGAGCCCAGAACTGTGCACAATACTCCAGCTGAGCCGACCCAGTGTTTTGTAAAGGCTTAGCATGACTTCCTTGTTTTTGTATTCATTGCCCCTGTTTACAGAGCCAAGTATCCCGTACGCTTTCTTATCTGTCTTATCAACTTGTCCTTCCACCTTCAAGGGTTTGTGAATATTCCCCCAGGTCCCTCTGCTCTTGCACCCCCTCTAAATATTACCATTTCGATTATACTGCCTCTCCATGTTGTTTCTCCCAAAGTGCATCACTTTACACTGACCCGCATTAAATTGCATCGGCCATGTGTCTGCCCATTTCACCAGTTTGTCTATGTCCCCTTGAAGTCTGTTACTATCCTGATCACTATTTACTACGTTGCCAAGTTTTGTATCATCCGCAAACTTCAAAATTGTATTCCCTATACCCAAGTCCAGGTCATATAGATACACACACACTTCCCCACTACTATTTGCCTCCTATTCTTTAGCCAATTACATACCCAAGGTACCACCGCACCTTTACTACCATGTGTTTCTATTTTCCGAATAAGTCTCTTATGTGGTACTTTATCAACTGTCTTTTGAAAATCCATATATACACAATCTATTGTATTACCTTCATCAACCCTCTCTATTATTTCATCAAAGAACTCAATCAAATTAGTCAGACACGAATTAACAAATCCGTGCTGACTGTCCCCTATTAAACCATGCATCTCCAAGTGAGAATTAATTGTCCTTGACAATGGTCTCCAGTAGTTTTCCCATCACTGATGATTGGCCTGTATTTACCAGGTTTATCCCTCTCTCATTTTTTTGAACAGGGGTGTAACATTTGCAATCCTCCAGTCCTCTGGCACCACTCCCATATCCAAGGAGGATTGAAAGATTGTGGTCAGAGCTTCTGCTGTCTCCACCCTAGCTTCCCTCAGCAACCTAGGATGTATCCCATCGGGAGCGGATGGCTTGTTAACTTTGAGCGATGCCAACCTATTTCACACCTTCTTTCTATCTATTTTTATCCTATCCAATATCTCTACTCTCCCCTCCTCTACCGCAACATTAACTTCATCCTCTTCCTTTGTGAAGACAGATGCAAAGTCCTCATTCAGTGCCTCAGTTACTTCTTTTTTTGTCTCTAATCGGCCCCACCATTCCTTTAACTATCCTTTTACTTTTTATACATTTATAAAAGATTTTTGGGTTCCCTTTTGTGTTCCCTGCTAATCTTTTCTCAAACTCTCATTTTGCCTTTCTTATATCCTTTTTCATTTTCTCCCTGTATTTCTCTGTATTCTGTCTGGTTATCGATTGTATTCTGTACCTGACATTTGCCATCAACCTCCTTTTTCTGTTTTATTTCAATCTATATATTTTTTTGTCATCCAGGAAGCTCTTGATACCCCATATTTCCTCCATATGGGAATGTGCTTGGCTTGTACCCGAACTATCTCTGCCTTGAAGGCCTGCCATTGCTCTTTGACTGTTTTTCTGGACAATCTTTGTTTCCAGTCCGCCTGTGCTCGATCCCTCCTCAAATCACTGAATTTGGCTCTCTTCCAGTTGGGTATTTTCACCTTTGATTTTTCTTTGTCTCTTTCCATAACTACTTTAAACCTAATTATATTATGATCACTATTACCTGGATGTTTTCTCTCTCCACTTGCTCCACCTCATTCCCAGAACTAGATCCAGCACTGCTTCCTCGTTGGGTTAGAAACACACTGATTTTTTAAAAATTCTTTTATGGGATGTGGGCGTCACTGGCAAGGACAGCATTTATTGCCCATCCCTAATTGCCCTCGAGAAGATGGTGGTGAGCCACCTTCTTGAACCGCTGCAGTCCATGTGGTGAAGGTACTCCCACAGTGCTGTTAGGGAGGGAGTTCCAGGATTTTGACCCAGCGACGATGAAGGAACGGCGATATATTTCTAAGTCAGGATGGTGTGTTTTTGGAGGGGAACTTGGAGGTGGTGGTGTTCCCATGCGCCTGCTGCCCTTGTCCTTCTAGGTGGAAGAGGTCGCGGGTTTGGGAGGTGTTGCCAAAGAAGCCTTGGCGAGTTGCTGCGGTGCATCTTGTAGATGGTACACACTGCACACTGATTAAGGAAGTTTTGCTGTACACATTTTATGAATTCTTTGCCCTCCTTGTCCTTTACTCTATTTTCTTTTCCCCAGTCTATATTGGGGTAATTGAAGTCCCCAACTGTTACTTCTCTATTATTTTTACAATTCCCTGAAATGTGCCTACAGATTTGCTCCTCTATCTCATTCTCACTATTTGAGGGTCTACAGTAAACACCCAGCAATGTAACAGCTCCTTTTCTGTTCTTTAACTCTAATTAAATAGATTCAGTCTTTGAACCCTCTAGTATATCGTTGCTCTGTAGAACTGTAATATTACCCTGACCAATATTGCCACCCTTTCCTGGCTTTTTCCTTCACTAGTTTTCCTGAAGCCAGGAATGTTTAGTTCCCATTGCTGCTCATGTTTAAGCCAGGTCTCCGTTATAGCCACTGTATCATAACATCATGTGGCAACTTGCGCCTGTAACTTGTCAATCTTATTTGCAACACACCTTGCATTAACACACATGCATTCCAACAGCATACTAGTTGGCTTTGCTTTTATCCTCTATAACCAGTTCCACTAGCCCCATACTAACCCCACACTAACCAATTCCACTCACCCCACACTAACCAGTTCTGCTAGTCCCACACTAACCAGTTTCACTAGTCCCACACTGCCCCGTTAAATTAACCTCACGTTAGCCAGTTCTCTAGCCCCACACTAGCTAGTTTCATCAACCTCACACTAACCAGTTCCACTCTCCCCACACGAAACAGTTCCACTCGCCCCACACTAAACAGTTTCACTAGTCCCACACTAAACAGTTCCACTAGTCCCTTACTAATTGGTTTCACTAGTCCCACACTAACCACTTCCACTAGCCCCGCACTAATCAGTTTAACTAGTTCCACACTAACCAGTTCCATTCACCCCATACTAACTAGTCTCACTAGTCCCACACCAACCAGTACACTAGTCCCACACTAACCAGTTCCACTCGTTCCACACTAACCAATTCCACTCGCCCCACAATAACCAGGTTCACTAGTCCCACACTAACCAGTTCCACTCACCCCACACAAACCAGTTTTACTAGTCCCACACTAACCAGTTCCACTCAACCCACATTAACTAGTTTCACTAGTCCCACACTAACCACATCCAGTTGCCCCACACTAACCACTTCCACTCGCCCCACACTAACCAATTCCACTCACCCCTTACTAACCAGTCCCACACTAACCACAGTCACTAGTCCCACACTAACTGGTTCCACTAGTCCCACACTAACTAATTCCACTAGCCTCGCACTAATCAGATTAACTAGTTCCACACAAACAGATCCACTTGCCCCATACTAACCAGTCTCACTAGTCCCACACTAACCACTTCCACTAGACCCGCACTAATCAGTTTAACTATTTCCACACTAACCAGTTCCACTCACCCTCATACTAACCAGTCTCACTAGTCCCACACTAAACAGTTCCATTAGTCCCACGCTAAGCTGTTCCACTCGCCCCACACTAACCAGTTTCACTAATCCCACACTAACCAGTTTCACTAGTCCCTCACTAACCAATTCCACATGCCCCGCACTAACCATTTCCACTTGCCCCGCACTAACCAGTTGCACTAGTCCCACACTAAACTATTCCACTCACCATACACTAACCAGTTCCACTAGTCCCACACTAACCAGTTGCACTAGTCCCACTTTAACCAATTTCACTTGCCCTAGACTAACCAGTTACACTAGTCACACACTAACCAGTTTCACTAGTCCCACACTAACAAGTTCTACTAGTCCCATACTAAACGATTCCACTCACCCTACACTAACCAGTTTCACTAGTTCCACACGAACCAGTTCCACTAGTTCCACACTACCCCTTTACATTAACCTCATAATAGCCAGTTCTCTAGCCCCACACTAGCTAGTTTCATCAACCTCACACTAACCAGTTTCACTCGTCCCACTCTAACCAATTCCACTAGTCCCACACTAAGCAGTTTCAACAGTTCCATGCTAACCAGTTCCACTAGTCCCACATTAACCAGTTTCACTATTACCATACTAGCCAGTTCCACTCACTCCACACTAACCAGTTGAATCACCCCACACTAACCAGTTCCACTAGCCCCGCACTAATCAATTTTACTAATTCCACAATAACCAATACCACTCGCCTCATACTAAGCAGTCTCACTAGTCCCACACTAACCAGTTTCACTAGTCCCATGCTAACCATTTCCACTAGTCCTACACTAACTAGTTTCACTAGTCCCACACTAAGCAATTCCACTTGGCTCACACTAACCAGTTCCAATCATCCCACACTAACCAGTTTCACTAGTCCCACACTAACCAATTCCACTTGCCCCACACTAACCAGTTTCACTAGTCCCACACTAACCAGTTCCACTAGTCCCACACTAACCAGTTCCACTTAACCCGCACAAACCAGTTCCACTAGACCCACACTAACCAGTTTCACGAGTTCTACTCTAACCAGTTACACTACGCCCACACTAACCAGTTTCACTAGTTCCACACTAACCATTTTCATCAACCTCACACTAATCAGTTCCACTCGCCCACACTAACCAGTTTCACTTGCCCCACACTAACCAGTTTTACTAGTCCCACACGAATCAGTTCCACTCACCCTACAATAACCAGCTTCATTAGTCCCACACTAACCAGTTTCACTAGTCCCACACTAAACAGTTTCACTAGTCCCACACTAACCTGTTTCACTAGTCCCACACTAACCACTTGCACTCGCCTCACAGTGACCAGCTTCACAAGTCCCACACTAACCAGTTTCACTTGTCCCACACTAAACATTTTCACTAGTCCAACACTAAATATTTCCACTTGCACTTACTAACCAGTCTCACTAGTCCCACACTAACCAGATTCACTTGTCCCACACTAACCAATTCCAATCGCCCTTACTAACCAGTCTAACTAGTCACACACCAACCAGTTTCACTAGTCACACACTAACCAGTTCCACTAGTCCCACACTAACCACTTCCATTAGCCCAGCACTAATCAGTTTAACTTGTTCCACACTAACCAGATACACTTGCTCCATACTAACCAGTCTCACTAGTCCCACACTAACCACTTCCACTACCCGCGCACTAATCAGATTTACTAGTTCCACATTAACCAGTTCCACTTGCCCCATACTAACCAGTCTCACTTGCCCCACACTAACCAGTCTCACTCGCCCCACACTAACCAATTTCACTAATCCCACACTAACCAGTTACATTCGTCCTACACTAACCAGTTTCACTAATCCCACACTAACCTGTTCCACTCGCCCCACACTAACCAGTTTCACTAATCCCACACTAACCAGTTACATTCATCCTACACTAACCAGTTTCACTAATCCCACACTAACCAGTTACATTCGTCCTACACTAACCAGTTTCACTAATCCCACACTAACCAGTTACATTCGTCCTACACTAACCAGTTTCACCATTCCCTCACTAACCAATTCCACTCACCCCATACTAACCAGTTTCACTTGTCCTACATTAACCAGTTCCACTAGTCTCACAGGACCTCTTTACATTAACCTCACATTAGCCAGTTATCTATAGCCCCAAACTAGCTAGTTTCATCTACCAACACTAACCAGTTTTACTAGTCTCACACTAATCATGTCCACTAGTCCCAAACAAACCAGTTTCTCTAGTGCCACACTAACCAGTTTCTCTAATCCAACACTAACCAATTCCACTCATCCCACACTAACCACTTCCACTTGCCCCGCATTAACCAGTTCCATCAGTCCCACACTAACCTGTTCCAATCACCCCACACTAACCAGTTTCACTAATCCCACACCAACCAGTTTCACTGCTCCCTCACTAACCAATTCCACTCGCCCCGCACTAACCAGTTCCACTAGTCCCACATTAACCAGTTTCACTAGTTCCACACTAACCAGTTCCACTAGTCCCACACTACCCCTTTACATTAACCTCACATTAGCCAGTTCTCTAGCCCCACACCAGCTAGCTTCATCAACCTCACACTAACCAGTTTCACTCGTCCCACTCTAACCAATTCCACTAGTCCTACACTAACCAGTTTCACCAGTCCCACACTAACCAGTTCCACTAGTCCCACATTAACCAGTTCACTAGTCCCACACTAACCAGTTTCACTATTACCATACTAACCAGTTCCACTCACGCCACACTAACCAGTTGAATCACTCCACACTAACCAGTTCCACTAGCCCCGCACTAATCAGTTTTACTAATTCCACAATAACCAATACCACTCGCCTCATACCAAGCAGTCTCACTAGTCCCACACTAACCAGTTTCACTAGTCCCATGCTGACCATTTCCACTAGTCCTACACTAAGTAGTTTCACTAGTCCCACACTAAGCAATTCCACTTGGCTAACACTAACCAGTTCCACTCATCCCACACTAACCTGTTTCACTAGTCCCACACTAACCACTTGCACTTGCCCCACAGTAACCAGCTTCACAAGTCCCACACTAACCAGTTTCACTAGTCCCACACTAAACATTTCCACTAGTCCTACACTAACTAGTTTCACTAGATTCCATATAAGCAATTCCACTTGGCTTACACTAACCAGTTCCACTTGCCCCACACTAACCAGTTTCACTAGTCCCACACTAACTAATTCTACTCACCACACACAAACCAGTTCCACTAGACCCACACTAACCAGTTCCACGAATTCCACCCTAACCAGTTACACTACACCCACACTAACCAGTTTCACTCGTCCCACACTAACCATTTTCATCGACCTCACACTAATCAGTTCCACTCGCCCATACTAACCAGTTTCACTTGCCCCACACTAACCAGTTTAACTATTCCCACACTAACCACTTCCACTTGCCCCACAATAACCAGTTTCATTATTCCCACACTAAACAGTTTCACTAGTCCCACACTAACCTGTTTCACTAGTCCCACACTAACCACTTGCACTCGCCCCACAGTAACCAGCTTCACAGGTCCCACACTAACCAGTTTCTCTAGTCCCACACTATACATTTTCACTAGTCCCACACTAACCAATTCCACTCGCCCTTACTAACCAGTCTCACTAGTCCCACACTAACCAGATTCACTATTCCCACACTAACCAATTCCACTCGCCCTTAATAACCAGTCTCACTAGTCCCACACTAACCAGTCTCACTAGTCCCACACTAACCACTTCCACTAGCCCTGCACTAATCAGTTTTACTAGTTCCACACTAACCAGTTCCACTTGCCCCATACTAACCAGTCTCACTTGCCCCACACTAACCAGTTCCACTCGTCCCTCACTAATCAGTTTTACTAGTTCCACACTAACCAGTTCCACTTGCCCCATACTAACCAGTCTCACTTGCCCCACACTAACCAGTTCCACTCGTCCCTCACTAATCAGTTTTACTAGTTCCACACTAACCAGTCTCACTCGCCCCACACTAACCAGTTCCACGCGCCCTGCACTAATTAGTTTTACTAGTTCCACATTAACCAGTTCCACTTGCCCCATACTAACCAGTCTCACTAGTCCCACACTAACCACTTCCACTAGCCCTGCACTAATCAGTTTTATTGTTCCACACTAACCAGTTCCATTCGCCCCATACTAACCAGTCTCACTAGTCCCACACTAACCACTTCCACTACTCCCGCACTAATCAGTTTTATTGTTCCACACTAACCAGTTACATTCATCCTACATTAACCAGTTTCACCATTCCCTCACTAACCAGTTCCACTAGTCTCACAGGACCCCTTTATATTAACCTCACATTAGCCAGTTATCTAGCCCCACACTAGCTAGTTTCATCTACCAACACTAACCAGTTTTACTAGTCCCACACTAATCAATTCCACTAGTCCCAAATTAACCAGTTTCTCTAGTCCCACACTAACCAGTTTCTCTAGTCCAACACGAACCAGTTCCACTCGTCCCACACTAACCACTTCCACTTGCCCCGCACTATCCAGTTCCACTAGTCCCACACTAGCCAGTTTCACGAGTCCCACACTAACCAGTTTCATGAGTCCCACTCTAACCAGTTCCACTCGCTCCACACTAACCAGTTCCACTAGACCCGCGCTAACCAGTTCCACTAGACCCGCGTTAATCAGTTTTCCTAGTTCCACAATAAACAATTTCACTCATTCCATAATAACCAGTCTCACTAGTCCCTCACTAACCAGTTACACTAGTCCCAGAATAACCAGTTTCACGAGTCCCACACTAACCAGTTCCACTAGTCCCACACTAATCAATTTCAATACTCCCACACTAACCAGTTCCACTTGCTCCACACTAACCAGTTCAACTCGCTCCACGCTAACCAGTTTCACTATACCCACACTAACCAGTTTCACTCACTCCACACTAACCTGTTCCACTAGACCCACGCTAATCAGTTTTCCTAGTTCCACAATAACCAATTCCACTCATCCCATACTAACCAGTCTCACTAGTCCTTCACTAACCAGTTACACTAGTCCCACAATAACAAGTTTCACAAGTCCCACACTAAACAATTCCACGCGCTGCACACTAATCGGTTTCACTAGTCCCACACTAACCAGTTCCACTAACCAGTCCCCACACTAAGCAGTTTCACTAATCCCACACTAACCAGTTACATTCGTCTTACACTAACCAGTTTCACCATTCCCTCACGAACCAATTCCACTCGCCCTGCACTAACCAGTTCCACTAGTCCCACACTAAGCAGTTTCACTAATCCCACACTAACCAGTTACATTTGTCCTACACTAACCAGTTTCACTCGCCCTAACTAACCAGTTTCATTCATCCCACACTAACCAGTTTCACTACTACCACACTAACAAGTTCCACTAGTCTCACAGGACCACTTTACATTAACCTCACATTAGCCAGTTATCTAGCCCCATATTAGCTAGTTTCATCAACCAACACTAACCAGTTTTACTAGTCCCACACTCATCAATTCCACTAGTCCCAAACTAACCAGTTTCACTAGTCCCACACAAACCAGTTTCACTTGCCCCACACTAACCAGTTCCACTAGTCCCACACTAACCAGTTTCACGAGTCCCACACTAACCAGTTCCAGTCGCTCCATGCTAACCAGTTTCACTATACCCACACTAACCAGTTTCACTTGTCCCATACTAACCAGTCTCACTAGTTCCTCACTAACCAGTTCCACTTGGCTCACCGTAACCAGTTCCACTAGTCCCACACTAACCAATTCCATTTGTCCCATGCTAGCCAGTTCCACTAGGATTACACTAACCAGTTCCACTAGTCCCATACTAACGAATTCCACTCACCCGCACTAACCAGTTACACTAGATACACACTAACCAGTTTCACTAGTCCCACACTAACCAGTTCCACTCACTCCACAATAACCAGTTGACTCGCCCCACACTAACCAGTACCACTAGCCCGGCACTAATCAGTTTTACTAGTTCCACAATAACCAATTCCACTCTCCTCATACTAACCAGTCTCACTAGTCCCATACTAACCAGTTTCACTAGTTCCACAATATCTAGTTACATCAACCTCACACTAACCAGTTTCACTAGTCCCACACTAACCAGTTTCACTAGCCCCACACTAACCAATTCCATTTGGCTCACACTAACCAGCTGCACTAGTCCCACACTAACCAGTTTCACTAGTTCCACACTAACCAATTCCACGCAGCTTACACTAACCAGTTCCACTATTTCCCACACTAACCAGTTCCACTTGCTCCACACTAACCAGTTGACTTGCCCCACACTAACAAGTACCACTAGCCTGGCACTAATCAGTTTTACTAGTTCCATAATAACCAATTCCACTCACCTCATACTAACCATTCTCACTTGTCCCATACTAACCAGTTTCACTAGTCCCATACTAACCAGTTTCACTAGTCCCATACTAACCAGTTTCACTAGTCCCATACTAACCAATTACACAAGTCCCACACTAAACAGTTCCACGAGCCCCGCACTAATCTGTTATACTAATTCCACAATAACCAATTTCACTAGTCCCACACTATCCAGTACCACTAGTCTCACACTAACCAGTTCCACTAGTCCCACACTAACCAATTACACTAGTCCCACACTAACCAGTTCCACTAGTCCCACACTAACCAATTACACTAGTCCCACACCAACCAGTTCCACTAGACCCGTGCTAATCAGTTTTCCTAGTACTACAAAAACCAATTACACTAGTCCCACATTAACCAGTCTCACTAGTCCCTCACTAACCAGTTACACTAGTCCCACACTAACCCATTACACTAGTCCCACACTAACCAGTTCCACTTGTCTCACACTAACCAGTTCCACTTGTCTCACACTAACCCATTACACTAGTCCCACACAAACCAATTCCACGCGCCCCACACTAATCGGTTTCACTAGTCCCACACTAACCAGTTCCACTCATGCCACACTAACTAGTATCACTAGCCCTACACCAAACAATTCCATTCGCTCCTCACTAACCAGTTTCGCTAGTCCCACATTAACCAGTTCCACTCGCCTGCACGAAGCAGTTTCACTAGTCCCACACTAACCAGTTTCACTAGTCCCACTCTAACCAGTTCCACTCGCTCCACACTAACCAGTTCCACTCGCTCCACACTAACCAGTTCCACTCACTCCACACTAACCAGTTCCACTCGCTCCACACTAACCAGTTCCACTAGACCCGTGCTAATCAGTTTTCCTAGTACCACAAAAACCAATTACACTAGTCCCACATTAACCAGTCTCACTCGTCCCTCACTAACCAGTTACACTAATCCCACAATAACCCATTACACTAGTCCCACACTAACCAATTCCATTAGTCCCACACTAACCATTTCACTAGACCCACACTAACCAACTCCACTTGTCTCACACTAACCAGTTTCACTATTCCCACACTAACCAATTCCACGCGCCCAACACTATTCGGTTTCACTAGTCCCACACTAACTGGTTCCACTCATGCCACACTAACTAGTATCACTAGCCCCACACCAAACAATTCCATTCGCCCCTCACTAAGCAGTTTCACTAGTCCCACACTAACCGGTTTCACTAGTCCCACACTAACAAGTACTACTAGACCCTCACTAACCAATTCCACTCACCCTACACTAACCAGTTTCACTAGTCCCACACTAGCCAGTTTCACTTCTCCCACATTAACTAGTTTCACTCGCGTTACACTAACCAGTTTCACTAGTCACACACTAACCAGTTACACTAGACCCACACTAACCAGTTTCACTATTTCCCACACTAACCAGTACCACTTTCCCGGCATTAAAATTTTTTACTAGTTCCACAATAACCAATTCCACTCGCCTCATACTAACCAGCCTCACTTGTCCCATACTAACCAGTTTCACTAGTCCCGCAATAGCTAGTTACATCAACCTCACACTAACCAGTTTCACTCATCCCACACTCACCAATTCCACTAGTCCCACGCTAACCAGTTCCACTAGGCCTACACGAACCAATTCCATTTGGCTCACACTAACCAGTTTCACTAGCCCCACACTAACCAATTCCATTTGGCTCACACTAACCAGCTGCACTAGTCCTACACTAACCAGTTCCACTATTCCACACTAACCAGTTCCACTCGCTCCACACCGACCAGTTGACTTGCTCCACACTAACCAGTTGACTTGCCCCACACTAACCAGTACCACTAGCCTGGCACTAATCAGTTTTACTAGTTCCATAATAACCAATTCCACTCACCTCATACTAACCATTCTCACTCAACCCACACTAACCAGTTTCACTAGTCCCACACTAACCAATTCCACTCGGCTCACACTAAGCAGTTTCACTAGTCCCATACTAACCAATTCCATTTGGCTCACACTAACCAGTTCCACTATTCCCACACTAACCAGTTCCACTCACCACATACTAACCAGTTTCACTAGTCTCATACTAACTGGTTCCACTAGTCCCACACTAACCAGTTCCACTCGCCCCATACTAACCTGTTTCACTCACACCACACTAACCAGTTCCATTTGCGCCACACTAACTAGTATCACTAGCTCCACACTAAAGAATTCCACTTGCCCAACTTTAACCAGTCTCACTAGTTCCACACTAACCAGATTCACATGTCCCACACTACCCCTTTACATTAACCTCACATTAACCAGTTCTCTAGGCCCACACTAGCTAGTTTCATCAACCTCACACTAACCAGTTTCACTAGTCCCACACTAACCCATTCCACTAGTCCCACACTAACTAGTTTCACTAGTCCCACACTAACCAATTCCACTTGGCTCACACTAACCAGTTCCACTAGTCCCACACTAAACAGTTCCACTCACCCCATACTAACCAGTTTCACTAGTCCCATACTGACCAGTTCCACTAGTCCCACATTAAACAATTCCACTAACCCTACACTAACCAGTTTCACTAGTTCCACACTAACCAGTTCCACTAGTCCCACACTACCCCGTTACATTAACCTCACATTAGCCAGTTCACTAGCCCCACACTAGCTAGTTTCATCAACATCACACTAACCAGTTACACTAGTCCCACACTAACCAATTCCACTAGTCCCACACTAACCAGTTTCTCTAGTCCCACACTAACCAATTCCACTAGTCCAAAACTAACCAGTTCCACTTGTCACACACTAACCAATTCCACTTGGCTCACAGTAACCAGTTTCATTAAACCCACACTAACCAGTTTCACGAGTCCCACACTAACCATTTCCACTCAGCTCACACTAATCAATTTCAATACTCCCACACTAACCAGTTCCACTCGCTCCAAGCTAACCAGTTTCACGAGTCCCACACTAACCAGTCTCACTCACTCCACGCTAACCAGTTTCACTCGCTCCACACTAACCAGTTATACTCACTCCACACTAACCAGTTCCACTAGACCCATGCTAATCAATTTTCCTAGTTCCACAATAACCAATTTCACTCATCCCATACTAACCAGTTTCACTAGTCCCTCACTAACCAGTTACACTAGTCCCACACTAACCAGTTACACTAGTCCAACACTAACCAATTGCACACCCCCCACACTAATCGGTTTCATTAGTCCAACACTAACCAGTTCTACTCATGCCATATTAACTAGCAACACTAGCCCCACACTAAACAATTCCACTTGCCCCTCACTAACCAGTTTCACTAGTCCCACACTAACCAGTTTCACTAGTCCCACATTAACCAGTTTCACTAGTCACACACTAACCAGTCCCACTCACCCCACACTAATCAGTTTTACCAGTTCCACACTAACAAGTTCTACTAGTCCCACACTAAACTATTCCACTCACCCTACACTAACCATTTTCACTAGTCCCACACTAACCAGTTTCAACAGTCCCACACTAAACAGTTTCACTAGTCCCACACTAAACAGTTTCACTAGTCCCACACTAAACAATTCTACTCGCCCTTACTAACCAGTCTCACTAGTCCCACACCAAGTAGTTTCACTAGTCAAACACTAACCAGTTCCACTAGTCCCACACTTACCACTTCCACTAGCCCCACACTAACCAGTTACAATCGTCCTACACTAACCAGATTCACTAATCAGACACTAATCACTTCCACTAGCCCTGCACTAATCAGTTTTACTAGTTCCACACTAACCAGTTTCACCATTCCCTCACTAACCAATTCCACTCAGCCCACACTAACCAATTCCACTAGTCCCACACTATCCAGTTTCACTGGTCCCACACTAACCAATTCCACTCACCCTACACTAACCAGTTTCACTTGTCCCACACTATCCAGTTTCACTTGTCCCACAATAACCAGTTTCACTCACCCCACACTAACCAGTTCCACTCGCCCCACAGGACTCCTTTACATTAACCTCACATTAGCTAGTTATCTAGCCCCACACTAGCTAGTTTCATCAACTACCACCAACCAGTTTCTCTAGTCCCAAACTAACCAGTTACTCTAGTCCAACACTAACCAATTCCACATGCCCCACACTAATAGGTTTCACTAGTCCCACACTAACCAGTTCCACTCATGCCACACTAACTAGTATCACTAGCCCCACACCAAACAATTCCACTCGCCCCACACTAACCAGTTTCACTAGTCCCACACTAGCCAGTTTCACTAGTCCCGCTCTAACCAGTTTCACTAGTCCCACACTAGCCAGTTTCACTAGTCCCGCTCTAACCAGTTTCACTAGTCCCACTCTAACCAGTTTCACTAGTCCCACTCTAACCAGTTTCACTAGTCCCACACTACACCTTTACATTAACCTCACATTAGCCAGTACCACTCACCCCACACTAGCTAGTTTCATCAAACTCACACTAACCGGTTTCACTCATCCCATACTAACCAATTTCACTAGTCCTATGCTAGCCAGTTCCACTAGGACTACACTAACCAGTTTCACTAGTCCCACACAAACCAATTCGACTTGGCTCACACTAACCAGTTGCACTAGTCCCACACTAACCACTTTCACTAGTCCAAAACTAAGCAATTCCACTCACCCTGCACTAACCAGTTACACTAGACCCACACTAACCAGTTTCACTAGTCCCACACTAACCAGTTCCACTCACACCACACTAACCAGTTTCACTATTTCCCACACTAACCAGTTCCACTCGCTCCACAATAACCAGTTGACTCGCCCCACACTAACCAGTACCACTAGCCCGGCACTAATCAGTATTACTAGTTCCACAATAACCAATTCCACTTGCCTCATACTAACCAGTCTCACTAATCCCATACTAACCAGTTTCACGAGTCTCACACTAGCTAGTTACATCAACCTCACACTAACCAATTCCACTAGTCCCACACTAACCAATTTCATTTGGCTCACACTAACCAGTTGCACTAGTCCAACATTAACCAGTTTCACTAGTCCCACACTAACCAATTCCACGCAGCTTACACTAACCAGTTTCACTATTTCCCACACTAACCAGTTCCACTCGCTCCACGCTAATCAATTGACTCGCCCCACTCTAACCAGTTCCACTAGGCTATCACTAATCAGTTTTACTAGTTCCACAATAACCAATTCCACTCGCCTCATACTAACCAGCCTCACTTGTCCCATACTAACCAGTTTCACGAGTCCCGCAATAGCTAGTTACATCAACCTCACACTAACCAGTTTCACTCATCCCACACTCACCAATTCCACTAGTCCCACACTAACCAATTCCACTCAGCTCGCACTAACCAGTTTTACTAGTCCCACACTAACCAATTCCACTTGGCTCACACTAACCAGTTCCATTCGCCCCACACTAACCAGCTCCACTAGTCCCACACTAACCAGTTTCAACACTAACCAGTTTCACTAGTCGCACGCTAACCAATTCCACTTGGCTCACACTAACCAGTTTTACTAGTCCCACACTAACCAATTCCACTTGGCTCACACTAACCAGTTCCACTAGTCCCACACTAACCAGTTTCACTAGTCCCACGCTAACCAATTCCACTCGGCTCGCACTAACCTGTTTTCCTAGTCCCACTCTAACCAGTTCCACTAGTCCCACACTAACCAATTTCAACACTAACCAGTTTCACTAGTCCCACACTAACCAGTTTCAACACTAACCAGTTCAACTCGCCCCACACTAACCAGTTTCACTAGTCCCACACTAACCAGTTTCAACACTAACCAGTTTCACTAGTCCCACACTAACCTGTTTCAACACTAACCAGTTCCATTCGCCCCTCACTAACCAGTTTCACTAGTCCCACGCTAACCAATTCCACTCGGCTCGCACTAACCTGTTTTCCTAGTCCCACTCTAACCAGTTCCACTAGTCCCACACTAACCAATTTCAACACTAACCAGTTTCACTAGTCCCACACTAACCAGTTTCAACACTAACCAGTTCAACTCGCCCCACACTAACCAGTTTCACTAGTCCCACACTAACCAGTTTCAACACTAACCAGTTTCACTAGTCCCACACTAACCTGTTTCAACACTAACCAGTTCCATTCGCCCCACACTAACCAGCTCCACTAGTCCCACACTAACCAGTTTCAACACTAACCAGTTTCACTCGTCCCACAATAACCAGTTTCAACACTAACCAGTTCAACTCTCGCCACACACTCAATAGTTTCACTCGTCCCACAGTAACCAGTTTCAACACTAACCAGCTTCACTAGTCCCTCACTAACCAGTTTCAACACTAACCAGTATCACTAGTTCCACACTAACCAGTTTCACTAGTCCCACACCAACCAGTTTCACTGGTCCCAGGCTTACCGGCGGCTGCTGGCGGCGTTGCCCGGCTGTCCCGCCGCCTGCTCCGGGGCTCCGAGCTGGAGAGCTGCCGCTGCGAACGGATAGTGGAAGGCGGTGGCACCGGTAAATCCCAGCACCGGGAGCAAGCAGCAGAGAGCGAGCAGCGGGCTCATCCCGGGAGCGGTCAGGAGCCGCGGACAGAGGCTGAGAGGAGCCGCTCCGGACAGTCCTTGGTCAGTCTCTGGACAGTCCTGGGTCAGTCCCCGCTCCGGACAGTGTTTGGTCAGTCTCCGGACAGTCCTGGGTCAGTCTCCGGACAGTCCTGGGTCAATCCCCGCTCCGGACAGTCTTTGGTTAGTCTCCGGACAGTCCCGGGTCAGTCTCCGGACAGTTCTGGTTCAGTCCCCGCTCCGGACAGACTTTGGTCAGTCTCCGGACAGTCCTGGGTCAGTCTCCGGACAGTTCTGGTTCAGTCCCCGCTCCGGACAGTCTTTGGTCAGTCTCCAGACAGTCCTGGGTCAGTCCCCGCTCCGGACAGTTTTTGGTCAGTCTCCGGACAGTCCTGGGTCAGTCACCGTTCTGGACAGTCTTTGGTCAGTCTCCGGTCAATCCTCGGTCAGTCTCCAGACAGTCCTGGGTCAGTCCCCGCTCCGGACAGTCCTCGGTCAGTCTCCGGTCAGTCCCTCTCCGCTCACTGTGTGACCCTGAGTCCCATCGCCCCGGGCCGCTGTGTTTCTGACCGCGGGAGCGTGGAGCGGCGCTGCCCCTTCCCCTGGTTACAGTGAGGAGTCCAGGCGGTTCGGAAAGGCTGAGCTCGGGAGAAGAGAGGAGGGAGGAGACATGTTCTCGCTGCATTGGCCGGCCCATTTCGGGGGAGTTACTCCGGTCCATTCATATATTTCTACACACAGTCCCAGTAACTCTCACACACACACATTCCAACTAATTCACACACACACAGATACAGACACACTGCACAGTCCCAGTATCTCTCACACACAGACACACAAACACACTGACCAGGTAATGCACACACACAGTCGCAGTAAATCATACGTGTCTAGTTCCAGTAACTCCCACACTCTGTCCCAGTAATTCGATGACTGGTGAATGACAAGAGAGCAATTGCTGAATGAGTGGCGAATATCTGGTGAATGGTTTGAGAATGGTTGGAGTATGACTGGTGAATCACTGGTGAATGATTGGTGACTGGTGAATGAAAGGAGCGAAAATAGGGAACTGTAGGCTAGTTAGCCTGACATCAGTAGTAGAGAAAATGCTTGAATCTATAATTAAGGACATGGTAACAGGGCACTTGGAAAATCACAGTATGATTAGGAAGAGTCAACATGGTTTTATGAAAGGGAAATTGTGTTTGGTAAATTTATTAGAGTTTTTTTGAGTGTATAACTAATAGGGTAGATAAGGGGAACCAGTGGATGTAGTATATTTGGATTTTCAGAAGGCATTCAATAAGGTGCCACACAAGAGGTTATTACACAAGATAAGGGCTCATGGGATTGGGGGTAATATACTAGCATGGATTGAGGATTGGTTAACGGACAGAAAACAGAGAGTAGGAGTAAGCGGGTCATTTTCAGGTTGGCAGGCTGTAACTAGTGGGGTACCACAAGGATCAGTGCTTGGGCCTCAGCTATTCACAATCTATATCAATGACTTAAATGAGGGCAACGAGTGTAATGTATCCAAGTTTGCTGACAATACAAAGCTAGGTGGGGAAGTAAGCTGTGAGGAGAACACAGTGGCCGTGATTTTATTTACTGAGGCGGCTTGGAGTCGGGTTTCGTGGTGGGCGGGTTCCGGAGCTGCTTCCGGTGGGATCAGCTGTGGATTTCCGATTTTAATTAAATCACCTTGTTGACTTCATTGGGTCGCGCTGGCCAGTCCAATGAGTGTGATCGGGTCGGCTGGCCGCCTCTGATGATGTCATAATAGCAGCTGCTTTTAATGGTCCTATTCCGCCTCAGCCTTTGTGTTCTGGATTCTGATGGTGTGTGAATTTGTGACAACTGCAATGAGTTCTTCCAGAGGCAAGGCAGCTCCACGCTTCAATGATGAGTCCCTCCATGCTCTTGTTGATGCTGTAAGAGGGCGCAGGGAGATTCTCTTCCCTCCGGATGGCCGGAGGAAGCCTCCTCAGCAGACCAAGGCAGCCTGGCTGCGCATTGCTGAGAAGGTCAGCGCAAGGTCCGTGTGTTCACGTACATGGATCCAGTGCAGGAAACTGTTTAATGATCTTGTGCGATCATCAAAAGTGAGCATCCCATCACACTTACCTTCAATCTGCTTCCCTTGTCTTCTCATCACCAGCACTCTGCGTTGTAAGCCTCCTCCTTCACATCCCACCTTACCCTTACTTTCCTTGCACCCTTACCTATCCATCTCTGTCTCTGTACTGAATCACTTCAACATCCTGCCCTATGCACCCCTCACTGTTATGCATTGACAACAACTAACAACGCACAGGGAGCTAGCTTCCTCTTAGCACCTCACTCCATCTTGGTCTCCCTCAAAGCATCTATGGTAGGGATTCTTCACACTCACTCCATCACTGTGGTTGAAACTCTGCTTGTGTCCCTCCTTGCAGGAAAAGATAGCCCACAATAAGAGGGAGAGAGCATTGACTGGAGGAGGTACACCAACCCTGGCAACGTTGACAAGTGCTGAGGAGGCTGCACATGAAATTGTCGGAGGTGGCAACGATCTGGAAGTGGGCGACGGAGAGACAGGCACACTAGATGAAGCTGGTGACAGAATAGAGTTTCATCCCTCTCATTGACATTTAGTGATTGACTGCAATGGCATATGATGTTCATAGAGAATTGCGTTGTATCATCTGCACAAAAGGATGTGTCTGCTACATCAATATCAGATGTCTAACTCATGACTTTACTCTCCCACAGGACCATCGAGTGCCCTCCTCCCCACGATCCAGGGCGAAGAGCCAGACGACTCCTCAGAGGAACCTGAAGCCTCTGAGGGACCAGCATCACCAGGACTCAGCACACCCAGCACCAGCGCAGCAACGCACACCTCGGTGGGGCCCTCGTGATTTAGAGTAGTGTTGCCACCTGGTCTATCACAGCGCACAAGTGAGCATCAGCAGATGGTGGAGACAGCAGCAGCAGTGGACAGTCCTCGGCGGAGGTCGCAGCAATCTCCTAGCTCTGCTGAGCTGCACGCAGATGCTGTGCCTCTGGGGCCATCCAGAAAAAGAGCCTCTCGGGAAATACAGAAACAAGTGCAGGAGTCTCTGGAAGAGTTTGCCTCCAGGGTAAGTACGAGTGTGGAGAGAATGGAGGAATCCATCTGTAACATCAGCACTGCCTTGGTGGAGCCAATGGCGCATGAACGCACCTCCATGGATAGGTGGCAACCTCCAATGAAAGGCTGGCAACTGCCATGGAGGAAATAAGTCGCCAGAGTCATGAAAACATGGTGACTGTTCAAAATAGATTGTCATCTCTGGAGGAGCGATGGGCAGCTATTGAGCGGAGAGACCAGAGCTTCATGGACGTCCTTGTGATGAGGACTGCCAGTGCAGATACGGGTCCTCATGGCCCCCCTGAAGTGCAGCAAGGTGCTCTCCAGCCACTTGCCAGCACTGAGGTGTGGCTGATCCATGAGAGAGATGTTGTTGGCAGGACACAAGGAAGTGTGGGCTCCTCTCCAAGCACTCACACGACCATGCCACTGCGGAGCCCTTGGTCAGAGACCCACTTTGCAGAGCCAACTAAGATGGCTGTTTCAGCCCCTGCACAGCCGCAGGAAGAGCAGACTGTTGAAGAGCCCTCCCAGGCTCCCAAACCCAGAGGACACCCGCCAAAGGTGTCTAAGCAGGCGTAGCATCCAAGTCAGCAAGGTGCCTCTACATCTGCTAAAGCCACAGGGGTAGCACCACGTAGAAGCACGCATAAGAGAAATATTAAGCACATATAGTCACAAGGGGACTCTTCTGCCTGTACTTGCTTTGTGATCCTTTTGTCACTATAGCAAAGAAAAATGATGGCAAACAGTTGAATGTGTGGCCTATGTGTTCTGGGAAATGGCAAATGCATATTGAGGGCTCAGGGTGACTTGCATTTGTAATGATGATGGTGAAAGTGATAGGAAAGAACCAGTTATAGCAGAGTTGATGTATGGCCTACAATTAGAGAGCCATATGGTAGCCACCTATGGTTGAAGAGTAAGCTTATGCGAATGTGGCATGGCAGTGTGCATACCCTGCTTGACGGGCAGCAGTGAACTGGAGGGATGCTGCATTGGTCACAACAGGGCATGCAAGGCACGCCGCCTCGTCCTCCTCCTCCTCCTTTTCTTTCTTGTCCTCCTCCTCCTCTTCCTCCTCCTCCTCTTTTTCTTTCTCGTCCTCCTCCTCCTCTTCCTTTTCTTTCTCGTCCTCCTCCTCCTCTTCCGAGGAAGATCTGCGCTGAGCCACACAGCTGCTGCTCCTCCGATTATGATGACCAGGATGAGAGGACATAAACAGTTCCCATCCCGTTGCTATAGATTTCATTTGAGGCAAGAAGCTTGCAAGCGCACAGTCGAAGTGGCCTGAAATTATTCCATTCAGGTCACACTGCAGATGGGTGTCAGCTTGAACAGTCACAAGGTCAGTAGATTTGCAAAATCTTATCCCAAACTTCCAACAGCAAAGTTATTGTATTTGAATGTCAGCCATGTTTCAGGAGCGCTTTTAAAGTGCTGCACCAATGACTACAAATCATGTCCTCAAGAAACTCGTCTCCTTGCAGCTGGCTTGTTTCTGACAAGACGGCAAACCGGAGTCAGAAGCACGAAAATGGGAAACCACTATAAAAACAGGATTAACAAGGCGGTTAACAGGCTGTTAACTGCCTTAACTACCTGTCCCACCGGTTCCAGTCGGGTCAGTTTGGGAGCGGCTGACCCGACACTCACAAAAATCGCATGGGGGTGGGATGGAGACAGGTTGGGTGTCTGAAGCCATTTTTTCCGATTTTCACTGCCGACCTGCCTCCAAACCCGCCTCCTCAGGTCTATTAAAATTGAGCTCAAAGAGTCTGCAAAGGGATACAGACCGGTTAAGTGATTGGGCAATAAGGTGGCAGTTAGAGTATAATGTGGGGAAGTGTGAGGTTATCCACTTTGGTAGGAACAATGGAAAAGCAGAATATTTTTTAAAAGGTGAGCGACTAGTAAATTTGGGGGTCCTTGTACACGAGTCACAGAAAGTTAACATGCAGGTACAGTAAGCAATTGGTATGTTAGCCTTTATTGCAAGGCAATTGGAGTACAGGAGTAAGGAAGTCTTGATGCATTTATATCGGGCTTTGGTGAGACCACACCTGGAGTACTGTCTACAGTTTTGGTCTCCGTACCCAAGAAAGGATATACTTGTGTTAGAGGGGGTACAACAAAGGTTCACTAGATTAATTCCTGGGATGAGAGGGCTGTCCTATGAGGAGAGATGGAGTAGAATGGGAATCTATTCTCTGGAGTTTAGAAGAATGAGAGGTGATCTCATTGAAACATATAAAATTCTTAGAGTGCTTGACAGGGTAGATGCTGAGAGGCTGTTTCACCTGGTTGGAGAGTCTAGAACTAGGGGTCACAGTCTCAGGATAAGTGATGGGCCATATAGAACTGAGATGAGGAGACATTTCTTCACTCAGAGGGTTGTGAATCTTTGGAATTCTCTGCCCCAGAGGGCTGTGGATGCTGAGTCTAGATGAGTATATTCAAGACTGAGATTGATAGATTTTTGGGCACTAAGGGAATCAAGAGATATGGGCATCAGGCAGGAAAGTGTAGATGTTCAACCATGATCTTATTGCAGGCTCAATGGGCCATATGGCCGACTCCTGCTCCTATTTCTTAAATTCTTATGTTCTTGTGGTGAATGATTTATGAATGTCTGGTGAATCACTGGGGAACGATTGGTGTATGACCGGTGAATGATTTGTTAATGAATGGTGAATCATTGGTAAATTTACTGAGGAATTACTGGTGAATGTCACTTGAAAGATAGGTGATTGACACGTGAATGACTGGTGAATGACTTTTTTATGACTGGGGAATTTACTGGAGAATGACTGGAGAATGACTGGCGAATGATTGGTGAATGACAGGTGAATGATTGGTGAATCTTTGGAGAATGATTGGAGAATGATTAGTGAATGACTGGAGAATGATTGGTGAATGACTGGTGAATGATTGGTGAATCTTTGGAGAATGATTGGAGAATGATTAGTGAATGACTGGAGAATGATTGGTGAATGACTGGTGAATGATTGGTGAATCACTGGCGAATGATTGGAGAATGACTGGTGAATGATTGGTGAATCTTTGGAGAATGATTGGAGAATGATTAGTGAATGACTGGAGAATGATTGGTGGATGATTAGTGAATCACTGGTGAATGATTGGTGAATGACGTGAATGATTGGTAAATGATTGGAGAATGACAGGAGAATGACTGGTGAATGACTGGTGAATGGCTGGTGAATGACTGGTGAATGATTGGTGAATGATTGGAGAACGACTGGTGAATGATTGGTGAATGATTGGTGAAAGACTGGGGAATGATTAGTGAATGATTGGAGAATGATTGGTGAATGGCTGGTGAATGATTGGTGAATGACTGGGGAATGATTAGTGAATGACTGGAGAATGATTGGTGAATGACTGGTGAATGACTGGTGAATCACTGGTGAATGATTTGTGAATCACTGGTGAATGATTGGTGAATGATGTGAATGACTGGTAAATGATTGGAGAATGACAGGAGAATGACTGGTGAATGATTGGTGAATGATTGGTGAATGATTGGTGAATGACTGGTGAATGATTGGTGAATGACTGGTGAATGACTGGTGAATGACTGGTGAATGATTACATAACATAGAAACATAGAAGATAGGAGCAGGAGTAGGCCATTCGGCCCCTCGAGCCTGCTCCGCCATTCGATGAGATCATGGCTGATCATCCAAACTCAGTACCCTGTACCTGCCTTCTCCCCATATCCCTTGATACCTTTAGCATTAAGAAATATATCTAACTCATTCTTGAATATATTTAATGACTTGGCCTCAACTACCTTCTGTGATCGAGAATTCCACAGGTTCACCATTCTCTGGGTGAAAAAATTCTTCCTCATTTCTGTCCTAAATGGCTTTCCCTTTATCCTTAGATTATGACCCCTCGTTCTGGACTCTCCGACCATCGGGAACATTCTTCCTGAATCTAGTTTGTCCAGACCTGTCAGAATTTTATATGTTTCGATGAGATCCCCTCTCATTCTTCTATACTCCAGCGATTATAAGCCCAAGCGACCCAATCTCTCCACATATGTCATTCCTGCCATCCCAGGTATCAGCCTTGTGAATCTTCGCTGAACTCCTTCCATGGCAAGAACATCCTTCCTCAGATAAGGCGACCAAAACTGCACACAGTACTCAAGGTGTGGTCTCACCAAGGCCCTGTACAACTGCAGCAGGACATCCCTGTTCCTATACTCAAACCCTTTCGCTATGAAGGCCAACATACCATTTGCCTTCTTCACCGCCTGCTGCACCTGCATGCTTACCTTCAGCGACTGGTGCACAAGGACACCCAGGTCTCGTTGCACTTCCCCTTCTCCCAATCTATTGCCATTCAGATAATAGTCTGCCTTTCTGTTTTTGACACCAAAGTGGATAACCTCGCATTTATCCACGTTATATTGCATCTGCCACGCTTCTGCCCACTCACCCAACCTGTCTAAATCATCCTGGAGTTTCTCAGTATCCTCCTCAGAGCACACACGTCCACCCAGCTTTGTGTCATCTGCAAACTTGGAGATATTACATTTAGTTCCCTTATCCAGATCATTAATGTATATTGTGAATAGCTGGGGTCCAAGGACCGAACCCTGCAGTACCCCACTAGTCACTGCCTGCCACTCGGAAAAAGACCCATTAATTCCTACTCTCTGCTTTCTGTCTGCCAACCAGTTCTCTATCCAAGTCAATACCTTGCCCCCAATCCCATGTGCCTTAACTTTACACGCTAATCTCTTATGCGGGACCTTATCGAAAGCCTTTTGAAAGTCCAAATACACCACATCTACTGGCTCTCCCTTATCTATTTTCCCAATTACATCCTCAAAAAATTCCAGTAGATTAGTCAAGCACGATTTACCTTTTGTAAATCCATGTTGACTTTGTCCGATCCTGTCACTGTTTTTCAAGTGCTCAGCTATTACATCCTTTATAATGGACTCTAGCATTTTCCCCACTACCGATGTCAGGCTTACTGGTCTGTAATTCCCCGCTTTCTCTCTACCACCCTTTTTGAATAGTGGGGTAACATTAGCTACCCTCCAATCCATGGGTACAGTTCCAGATTCCATCGAATGTTGGAAGATGATCAGCAATGCATCTACTATTTCTAGGGCCACTTCCTTAAGTACCCTAGGATGTAGATTATCAGGCCCTGGGGATTTATCGGCCTTCAATCCCGTCAATTTCCCTAACACCATTTCCCTGCAAATACTGATTTCTTTCAGTTCCTCCCTTTCATCAGACCCTATGTTCTCCAACATCTCTGGGAGGTTATTTGTGTCCTCCTTTGTGAAGACAGAACCAAAATATGCATTTAATTGGTCTGCCATTTCTTTGTTCCCCATCGTAACTTCCCCCGCTTCTGACTGCAAGGGACCTACACTTGATTTCACTAATCTTTTTCTCTTCACATATCTATAAAAGCTCTTACAGTCAGTTTTTGTTCCCTGCAAGCTTACTTTCATATTCTATTTTCCCTTCTTAATTAATCCCTTTGTCCTCCTTTGTTGAATCCTAAACTGCTCCCAATCCTCAGGGTTACTGCTTTTTCTGGCCAATTTATATGCCCTCTCCTTGGATCTTATGCTATCCCTAATTTCCCTTGTTAGCCACGGTTGAGTCACCTTTTTTGTATTATTCTTATGCCACACTGGGATGAACAAATTCTGTAGTTCATCCATGCAGTCTTTGAATGTTTGCCATTGCCTATCCACCGTCAACCCTTTGAGTGGCATTCCCCAATCAATCCTACCCAATTCACGCCTCATACCATCGTAGTTTCCTTTATTTAAATTCAGGACCCTAGTCTCTGATTCAACTACTTCACTCTCCATCCTAATGAAGAATTCTATCATATTATGATCACTCTGACCCAAGGGGCCTCGTACAACAAGATTGCTAATTAATCCTTTCTCGTTACATAATACCCAATCTAAGATGGCCTGATCTCTGATTGGTTCCTCGACATATTGTTCCAGAAAACCATCCCGTAAACATTCTAGGAATTCCTCCTCCACAGTATTTTTACTAATTTGTTTAGCCCAATCTATATGTAAATTAAAGTCACCCATGATGACTGCTGTGCCCTTACTGCATGCTTCTCTAATTTCCCTTTTAATGCCATCCCCCACCTCCGTATTACTGTTTGGAGGTCTATATACCACTCCCACTAACGTTTTCTGCCCCTTGTTATTTCTCAGTTCTACCCATACAGATTCCGCATCATCAGAGCTAATATCCTTCCTTTCAATTGTGTTAATTCCCTCTTTAACCAGCAATGCTACCCCACCTCCCTTTCTTTTTTGCCTATCTTTCCTAAATGTTGAATACCCCTGGATGTTGAGTACCCAGCCTTGGCCACCCTGGAGCCATGTTTCTGTAATCCCAATCAAATTGTATTCATTTACCTCTATTTGCGCAGCTAATTCATCCACCTTGTTCCGAATGCTCCTTGCATTAAGACACAAAGCCTTCAGGCTTGTTTTTTTAACGCTCTCAGACCTATATGAATTATTATTTACTGTGACCATGTTTGATTTAAACCGTTGAGTTCTTTGCCTTCTACTTTTGTTCTTTTCCTTCCTGTCTTTTGCTTTTATCCTTGTTTCCCTTTCCTCTGTCTCCCTACTCAGGTTCCCAACCCCCTGCCACTTTAGTTTAAACCCTCCCCAACAGCACTAGCAAACACTCCCCCTAGGACATCAGTCCCAGCCCTGCCTAGGTGCAGACCGTCCTGTTTGTACTGGTCCCACCTCCCCCAGAACCGGTTCCAATGTCCAAGGAATTTGAATCCCTCCCCCTTGCACCATTCCTCTAGCCACGTATTGCTGAATGACTGGTGAATGACTGGTGAATGATTGGTGAATCTTTAGAGAATGATTGGAGAATGACTAGTGAATGATTGGTGAATGACTGGGGAATGATTAGTGAATGACTGGAGAATGATTGCTAAATGACTGGTGAATGACTGGTGAATGATTGGTGAATGACGTGAATGATTGGTAAATGATTGGAGAATGATTGGTGAATGGCTGGTGAATGACTGGTGAATGATTGGTGAATGACTGGAGAATGACTGGTGAATGATTGGTGAATGACTGGGGAATGATTAGTGAATGACTGGAGAATGATTGGTGAATGATTGGTGAATGACTGGTGAATGACTGGGGAATGATTAGTGAATGACTGGAGAATGATTGGAGAATGATCGGTGAATGATTGGTGAATGACTGGTGAATGACTGGTGAATGATTGGTGATTGACTGGTGAATGATTGGTCAATGACGTGAATGATTGGTAAATGATTGGAGAATGACAGGAGAATGATTGGTGAATGAGTGGTGAATGACTGGTGAATGATTGGTGACTGATTGGTGAATGGCTGGTGAATGACTGGTGAATGACTGGTGAATGATTGGAGAATGACTGGGGAATGAATAGTGAATGAGTGGAGAATGATTGGTGAATGACTGGTGAATCGCTGGTGAATGATTGGTGAATGACTGGTGAATGATTGGTGAATGACGTGAATGACTGGTAAATGATTGGAGAATTACAGGAGAATGACTGGTGAATGATTGGTGAATGATTGGTGAATGACTGGTGAATGATTGGTGACTGACTGAAGAATGACTGGAGATTGTTCTCCTTAGAGCAGAGAATGTTAAGGGGAGATTTAATAGAGGTGTTCAAAATCATGGAGGGTTTTGATAGAGTAAATAAGAGAAATTGTATCCACTGGCAGGAGGGTCAGTAACCAGAGGACACTGATTTAAGGTATTTGGCAAAAGAACCAGAGGGGAGATGAGGAGAATTTTTTCTGCAGCGAGTTGTTGTGATCTGGAATGCGCTGCCTGAAAGGGTGGTAGAAGCAGATTCAATTGTAACCTTCAAAAGGGATTCGGATAAATACTTGTAAAGGAAAATTTGCAGGTCTATGGGGATAAAGCAGGGGAGTGGGACTAATTGGATAGCTCGTTCAAAGAGCTGGGACAGGCACGATGGGCCGAAAGGCCTCCTTCTGTCCTGCATGCTCTGTGCTTCAGTCAATTACATTTTTTGTCTGTGAGCAAAGCCACAGGAGGTCCACTAGAATTTTATTTGAAAATTCTTAATTTATACACACTTCCTGTCGACAATATCTTACTTCCTGTTGTCACTTTTGTGTCAATTTTTTCCATTTTAAATTCCTACCCCCACAGTTATCATGGAAGAGTGCTATGAAAACAGGCTGATGTTACCATATAATTACACACTGTGCAGTATTATCTTTTCCCCACGATGCACCCAAAATGCTTTCTAAAAATGCTTTTCAAAGTGTAAGCGGTTAGCAAGGGAATAAGTTGGGCCTATAAAGGACCCAAAAGGAAATCTTCATGTAGAGGCAGAGGACATCGCTAAAGTATTAAATGAGCACTTTGCATCTGTCTTCACAAAGGAAGCGGATGATGTGAAGGTTACACTAAAAAGAGGAGATGGAAATTCTGGACATAATAATAATAGATAGAGAAGACGTACTAAAAATATTAGCACTACTGAAAGTTGGCAAGTCACCTGGTCCGGATGAAATACAGCCTAGGTTGCTGAAAGAAGCAAAACATAGAAATAGCAGAGGCATTGGTCACAATCTTTCAATCCTCATTGGATACAGGAGTAGTGCCGGAGGACTGGAGGGTTGCTAATGTTATACCACTATTCAAGAAAGGGGAGAGAGATAAACCAGGAAACTGCAGGCCAGTCAGGCTAACATCTGTGGTGGAGAAGTTATTGGAAACTATTATCAGGGACAAAATAAACTTTCATTTGGAAAGGCATGGGTTAATCAAGGAGAGCCAGCATGGATTTGTTAAAGGCAAACCGTGTCTGACTAACTTGATTAAATTCTTTGACGAGGTAACAGAGAAGGTTGATCAGGGTAGTGCAGTAGATGTATATATGAACATTCGGAAGGCATTGGACAAAGTGCCACACAGGAGGCTTATTAAGAAGATGGAAGCCCATGGAATTAAGGGGAAAGTCATCGTATGGATACAGAATTGGCTCAGTGACAGGAAGCAGAGGGTGGTGGTGGATGGATGTTTTTCAGACTGGGAGGTGGTTTGCAGTGGTGTTCCCCAATGGTCAGTTTTGGGTCCGTTACTCTTTTCCATTTTTATAAATGACCTGGACTCGTTGTAGGGAGCAGCATTATAAAGTTTGCAGATGATACAAAACATGGCAAAGTAGTAGATCATGATGAGGATAGTTATAGGCTTCAGGATGACAGACAGGATGGTGAAATGGGCAGAAGCACAGCAGATGGCATTCAATGTGGAAAAGTGTGAAGTGATGCACTTTGGGAGGACTAATATGGAAAGACAGTTTACTATAAATGGGAAATTTTGAAAAGTGTAGATGAGCAGAGAGACCTTGGTGACCATATACACAAATCCTTAAAGGTGGCAGGGCAATTTGATAAGTCATAGGGGTAGAAATTAGGTCGCGCCCCATTTGGGGCGCAAATATCGTCTGGACGCAAATATTAGCGCCTGGCGCTAATTATCGGCACTGACTGGAAACTTCACTTTTACCGCCCCGGGAGGTGAGTGGAGCGCTAAAGCAGGCGCTGCACACCTGTCTTAAGGCGCAAAGGCCAAGGAGTGAGGCGTTACCTCAGAGCGCTGGCGAAGCTCATGTAATGTCAGTCAGCAATGGAACACACACACAATGGCACGGGCCAGTTCTTAAAGGGGATGGCTAATCTTGCTTTCCATCCACATCCTGTTCATTGCAGCCTTGAATCTCGGCCTGGAGAGACTTGCACATCAAATGTGCTGGAAAGAACAATGGAGAGTACCAGGCAAAGAGCTCAGAGTGCAGCTCCCACAGTCTCTGCTAAATCGATACAAGGAATGGCAAATCAAAATGAACCTGCAAAGTGCTGCTCAGTACCCAAAACTCCTTCACACAACGTTGAATCTCTCCAGAAGTCTCTCCCTCTCTCTCTCAGAATGCGTAGTTCAAAAATGCCACCAACAATAAAAGACAGGAAGAGGCCCCCTTTAAATAGCGCCCCCCCCAGCCCCACAGCGATTGATAGCGTTCCAGTCTTCCGGTCGTTGGAAGCGCCAGGCGGTAAGGCAGGGGGCGCCACTCAATTTCCGCTCCGGGGCGCCACAAGGGCGTTGCACCATGGAATGACGTCACAATCTGCGCGCGCAGGTGGTCGCAGCGGTAAGTTTTAGCGCCGCCGCACAATCTCAAGTTAAGTTCTCGAGCGGCGCAAACATCGCTGCGCCCGGGCGTTAGCGGCTTTGCGCCCCATTAGCGCCCTCTTAAGGCGCTAACGGGAGGCGCAACCAACTGAATTTTTACCCCATAGAGTCATAGGGGGAAAAATTCAGTTGGTTGCGCCTCCTGTTAGCGCCTTAAGAGGGCGCTAATGGGGCGCAAAGCATCTAGCGCCCAGGCGCGGCGATGTTTGCGCCGCTCGTGAAATTAACTAGACATTTTGCAGCGGCGCTAAATACTACCGCCACGATCTCCAGCGCCGGCAGATCGTGACGTCAGTCGAGTGCGCAATGCCCCGGTATCGTCCCGGAGCAGATATTGAGTGGCACCCCCTGCCTTACCGCCTGACGCTAGCAACAACAGGTTGAGGGGAGCGTTTTGCAGTCATGAAGGGACTGGGGGAGCGCTATTTAAAGGCGACCGCTTCCTGCATTTTATTGTTGGTGCCATTTTTGAACCATGCATTCTGAGAGAGAGAGAGAGAGACTTCTGGAGAGATTCAACGCTGTGTGAAGGAGTTTTGGGTACTGAGCAGTACTTTGCAGGTTCATTTTGATTTGCCATTCCTTGTATCGATTTAGAAGAGACTGTGGGGGCTGCACTCTAAGCTCTTTCCCTGGTACTCTCCATTGTTCTTTCCAGCAGATTTGATGTGCAAGTCTCTCCAGGCCGGGATTCAAGGCTGCAATGAGTAGGATGTGGATGGAAAGCAAGATCAACCATCCCCTTTAAGAACTGGCCGGTGCCATTGTGTGTGTGTTCCATTGCTGACTGACATCACATGAGCTTCGCCAACGCTCTGAGGTAGTGCCTCGCACCTCGGCCTTTGCGCCTTAAGACAGGTGTGAAGCGCCTGATTTAGCGCTCCAATCACCTCCAGGGGCGATAAAAGTCAAGTTTGCAGTCGGGGGCGATAATTAGCGCCAGGCGCTAATCTTTGCGCCCGGCCGATAATTGCACCCCAAATGGGGCGATACTGAATTTCTCCCCCATATGGGGGAAAAATTCAGTTGGTTGCACCTCCCGTTAGCGCCTTAAGAGGGCGCTAATGGGGCGCAAATCATCTAGCGCCCAGGCGCGGCGATGTTTGCGCCGCTCGCGAAATTAACTAGACACTTTGCGGCGCCGCTAAACACTACCGCCACGATCTCCTGCGCCGGCAGATCGTGACGTCAGTCGAGTGCGCAACGCCCCGGTATCGCCCCGGAGCGGATATTGAGTGGCGCCCCCTGCCTTACCGCCTGACGCTAACAACGACATGTTGAGGGGAGCGTTTTGCAGTCATGAAGGGACTGGGGGAGCGCTATTTAAAGGCGACCGCCTCCTGCCTTTTATTGTTGGTGCCATTTTTGAACCACGCATTCTGAGAGAGAGGGAGAGAGTCTTCTGGAGAGATTCAACGCTGTGTGAAGGAGTTTTGGGTACTGAGCAGCACTTTGCAGGTTCATTTTGATTTGCCATTCCTTGTATCGATTTAGAAGAGACTATGGGGGCTGCACTCTGAGCTCTTTCCCTGGTACTCTCCATTGTTCTTTCCAGCAGATTTGATGTGCAGGTCTCTCCAGGCCGAGATTCAAGGCTGCAATGAGCAGGATGTGGATGGAAAGCAAGATCAACCATCCCCTTTAAGAACTGGCCCATGCCATTGTGTGTGTGTTCCGTTGCTGACTGACATCACATGAGCTTCGCCAGCGCTCTGAGGTAGCGCCTCGCTCCTCGGCCTTTGCGCCTTAAGACAGGTGTGAAGCGCCTGATTTAGCGCTCCAATCACCTCCAGGGGCGATAAAAGTCAAGTTTGCAGTCGGTGGCGATAATTAGCGCCAGGCGCTAATATTTGCGCCCGGCCGATAATTGCGCCCCAAATGGGGCGATACTGAATTTCTCCCCCTATAGCTCTTGTGTATCTCTGCGATTTCCCTGCAGATTTGCTCCTCTACCTCCCTCTCACTATTTGGAGACCTATAGAATACCCCCAATAGCGTAATCATACCCTTTTTGCTCCTCAACTCTAACCAAATGGATTCTGTCCGTGTCCCCTCAAGAACATCCTCCCTTTCCAACACTACAATGTCTTCCTTAATCAGCACTGCCACCCCACCTCCCTTTTTTCCTTCCCTATCTTTTCTGAACACCTTGTAACCTTGAATATTAAGTGCCCAGTCCTCACCGTTTTTAAGCCTCGTTTCCATTATTGCCACAACATCATCTTGCCTCACGGCTAATTGTGTTTGTAGCTCAGCAACCTTATTCACCACACTTTGTGCATTTACGTACATGCATTCTAAACCCATTTTTGAATTTTTTATAGTCTTTCTTAGTCTGCTCCTATCTAATATGGTACTACTACCGCCTCTAGTACTACTTTCTTCTCAAGTACTATCCAACACACTCACTAAGCTGGTGCCCATCCCCCTGCCAAGCTAGTTTAAACCCTCCCCAACAGCACTAACAAACCTCCCCGCGAGAATATTGGTCCCGGCTCTGTTGAGGTGTAACCCGTCCGGCTTGTACAGGTCCCACCTTCCCCAGAAACGGTCCCAATGCCTCAGAAATCTAAAGCCCTCCCTCCTGCACCATCTCTCCAGCCATGCATTCACCTGTTCTATCCTCCTAAGGTGGTTAACGTAGTTAAAAAATGTTTTGGGTTACTTGGGTTTATAAATAGAGGACTAGAATATAAAAGCAAAGAGATCGTGCTGGAACTTTATAAATCACTGGTTAGGCCTCAGCTGGAGTGTTGTGGACAATTCTGGGCCCCACACTTCAGGAAAGATGTAAAGGCCTTAGAAAGCGTACAGAGGAGGTTTACCAGGATGTGACCAGGGATGAGGGACTTCAGTTATGAGGAGAGGTTGGAAAAGTTAGGACTGTTCTCCTGGGGACAGAGAAGGTTAAGAGGTGACCTAACAGAGGTTTACAAGATGATGAGAGATTTTGATAGAGTAGAGAGAGAAAAACTATTCCCTCTGCTGAGTGGGTCAATAATCAGAGGTCATAGATTTAAAATCATTGGCAAAGATCAGGGGGGGGGAAATTTGGTTGGTTAGCACCTCTCATTAGCGCCTCTGGGGGGAGCTGGGGACTTAGCGCTCGAGCGCGGCGATTTTAGTGCCGCTCGCGAAATTGACCAGTCGTTTTGCGGCGGCGCTAAACACTACCGCCACTATCCCTTGCGCCGCAGATCGTGACATCAGTCAACGCCCCGGTAGTGCCCCGGACCGGATATTGAGTTGCGCCCCCTGCCTTAGTGCCTGCCGTTAGGAGCGACAGGTAGAGGGGAACGTTTTCAAGTCGGGAAAGGGCTGGGCTATTTAAAGCTATTTAAAGGCGGGTGCTTCCTGCCTTTTCTTGTCGGCAAAATTTTTGGTACACGCAGGTTGAGAGGGAGAGAGACATCTGGAAAGATTTAACACTGTCCTAAGGAGTTCTGGTTGGAGGGTGGGACTATCTCCTTCTGTGCTGCAAATTTCTATGTTTCTATGAATCACTATTCATTAACCAATCATTCACCAATCACTCCCTAGTCATTCATTAATCATTCACCAATCATTCACCAGTCATTCACCAATCATTCACCAATCATCCACCAATAAATCACCAATCATTCACCAGTCATTCACCAGTCATTCACCAATCATTTACCAGTCATTCACTAATCATTCACCAATCATTCACAAAACCATTCACCAATCATTCACCAATCATTCACCAGTCATTCACCAGTCATTCACCAATCATTTGCCAATCATTCATCAATCAGTCAGGAGTCATTCGCCAGTCATGCACAAATCATTCACCAATCATTCACCAGTTATTCACCAATCATTCACCAATCATTCACCAATCATTCACCAATCATCCACGAATCATTCTCCAGTCATCCACCAGTTATTCACCAATCATTCACCAGTTATTCACCAATCATTCACCAGTCATTCACCAGTCATTCACCAGTCATTCAGCAGTCATTCGCCAGTCATGCACCAATCATTCACCAATCATGCACCAGTCATTCACCAATCATTCACCAGTCATTCACCAGTCATTCACCAGTCATTCAGCAGTCATTCGCCAGTCATGCACCAATCATGCACCAATCATTCACCAGTCATTCACCAGTCATTCACCAGTCATTCACCAATCATCCGCCAGTCATTCACCAATCATTCACCAGTCATTCACCAATGATTCACCAATGATTCACCAATCATTTACCAATGATTCACCAATCATTTACCAATGATTCACCAATCATTCACTAATCATTCCCCAATCATTCACCAGTCATTCACAAAACCATTCACCAATCATTCACCTGTCATTCACCAATCATTCACCAATCATCTGCCAGTCATTCACCAATCATTCACCAGTCATTCACCAATGATTCACCAATGATTCACCAATCATTTACCAATGATTCACCAATCATTTACCAATGATTCACCAATCATTCACTAATCATTCCCCAATCATTCACCAGTCATTCACAAAACCATTCACCAATCATTCACCTGTCATTCACCAATCATTCACCAATCATTCAGCAGATAATCTCCAGTCATCCACCAATCATTCACCAATCATTCACCAGTCATTCTCCAGCCATCCATCAGTCATTCACCAATCATTCACCAGTCATTCACCAATCATTCACTAATCATTCACCAGGCATGCACCAATCATTCACCAATCATTCACCAGTCATTCACCAATCATTCACCAATGATTCACCATTGATTCACCAATCCTACCCCATTCATTCTCCAGTAATCCACCATTCATTTACCAATCATTCACCAAACATTCACCAAATCATTCACCAAGTAATTCACCAGTCATTCACCAATCATTCACCCATCATTCACCTGTCATTCACCAATCAGTCACCAATTATTTACCAGTCATTCAACAATTATTCACCAATCATTCACCAGTCATTCACCAATCATTCACCAGTCATTCACCAATCATTCACCAGTCATTCACCAATCATTCACCAGTCATTCACTAATCATTCCCCAGTCATTCACCAATCATTCCCCGTCATTGAACGAGTCATGCTCCAGTCATTCACCAATCATTCACCAGTCATTCTCCAATCATTTACCAATCATTCACCAATCATTCACCAGTCATTCTCCAATCATTTACCAATCATTCACCAATCATTCTCCAATCATTTACCATTCATTCGCCCGTCATTCACCAATCATTCACCAGTCATTGACTAATCATTCACCAGCCATTCACCAATCATTCACCAATCAATCCCCAGTGATTCACCAATCATTCACCTTTCATTCACCAATCATGCGCCAGTCATGCACCAGTCATTCGCCAATCATTCACCAATCACTCCCTAGTCATTCATTAATCATTCAGCAGTCATTCACCAATCATCCACTAATCATTCACCAGTCATCCGCCAGACATTCACCAGTCATCCACCAGTCATTCTCCAGTCATTCACCAATCATTCACCAATCAATCACCAATCATTCACCAGTCATTCACCAATCATTCACCAGTCATTCACCAATCATTCACCAATCATTTACCAAACATTCACCAATCATTCACCAATCATTCCATAGTCATTCACTAATCATGCTCCAGTAATCCACCAGTCATTCACTAATCATTCACCAATCATTCACCATTCATTCACAAAACCATTCACCAGTCATTCACCAGTCATTCACCAATCATTCACCAATCATTCAGCAGATATTCTCCAGTAATCCACCAGTCATTCACTAATCATTCACCAATCATTCCCCAATCATTCACAAAACCATTCACCAGTCATTCTCCAGCCATCCACCAGTCATCCACCAATCATTCACTAGTCATTCACCAATCATTCACTAATCATTCACCAGTCATGCACCAATCATTCATCAAACATCCACCAATCATTCTCCAGTCATCCACCAGTCATTCTCCAGTCATTCACCAATCATTCACCAATCTATCACCAATCATTCACCAGTCATTCACCTATCATCCACCAATCCTTCACCAGTCATTCCCCAATCATTCACCAGTCATTCACCAATCATTCACCAATCATCCACGAATCATTCTCCAGTCATCCACCAGTTATTCAAGAATCATTCACCAATCATCCACCAGTCATTCACTAATCATTCACCAGTCATTCATCAATCATGCACCAGTCATTCACCAGTCATTCACCAATCATTCAGCAGTCATTCGCCAGTCATGCAACAATCATCCACCAATCATTCACCAATCATTCACCAGTCATTCACCAATCATTCACCAATCATCTGCCAGTCATTCACCAATCATTCACCTATGATTCACCAATTATTCCATAGTCATTCACTAATCATTCTCCAGTCATCCACCAGTCATTCACTAATCATTCCCCAATCATTCACCAGTCATTCACTAATCATTCACCAATCATTCACCATTCATTCACAAAACCATTCACCAATCATTCACCTGTCATTCACCAATCATTCACCAATCATTCAGCAGATAATCTCCAGTCATCCACCAATCATTCACCAATCATTCACCAGTCATTCTCCAGCCATCCACCAGTCATTCACAAATCATTCAACAGTCATTCACCAATCATTCACTAATCATTCACCAGTCATTCTCCAGCCATCCACCAGTCATTCACAAATCATTCAACAGTCATTCACCAATCATTCACCAATGATTCACCATTGATTCACCAGTCATTCACGAATCATTCACCTGTCATTCACCAATCAGTCACCAATCATTTACCAGTCATTCAACAATCATTCACCAGTCATTCACCATTCATTCACCAATCATTCGCCAATCATTCACCAGTCATTCACCAATCATTCACCAGTCATTCACCAATCATTCACCAAACATCCACCAGCCATCCGCCAATCATTCCCCAATCATTCACTAATCATTCCCCAGTCATTCACCAATCATTCCCCAGTCATTGAACGAGTCATTCTC
The DNA here is from genome assembly GCA_030390025.1 of Squalus acanthias. Lineage (NCBI taxonomy): Eukaryota > Metazoa > Chordata > Chondrichthyes > Squaliformes > Squalidae > Squalus > Squalus acanthias. Next base: position 45,768,824 of record CM059448.1, on the reverse strand, counting down.
CAGTCATTCACCAATCATCCACCAATCATTCACCTGTCATTCTCCAATCATTTACCAATCATTCACCAATCATTCTCCAATCATTTACCATTCATTCGCCCATCATTCACCAATAATTCACCAGTCATTGACTAATCATTCACCAGCCATTCACCAATCATTCACCAATCAATCCCCAGTGATTCACCTTTCATTCACCAATCATGCGCCAGTCATGCACCAATCATACACCAATCATTCATAAGAACATAAGAACATAAGAACATAAGAAATAGGAGCAGGAGTAGGCCAATTGGCCCCTCGAGCCTGCTCCGCCATTCAATAAGATCATGGCTGATCTGATTCTAACCGCCAATCTACTATCACAGAACCATCTCCTGAACCTAACAGAATTGGACACACAAAATAGGAGCAGGATCAGGCTACACGGCCCCTGGGCCCGCTACGCTACCCACAGGGCCATGACCGACCCGAACCTAGACCCATGTCCAAATTCCTGCCCGCTCCCCATAACCCTTAATTCCCCATACTTCTAGGAAACTGTCTATTTCTGTTTTAAATTTATGTAATTATGTAGCTTATACAGCTTTTTGGGGCAGCATATTTCATGGACCTACCATCCTCTGAGTGAAGTAGTTCCTTCTCATCTCAGTTTTGAAAGAGCAGCCCCTTATTCTAAGACTATGCCCCCTAGTTCTAGTTTCACCCATCATCGGGAACATCCTCCCCGCATCCACCCGATCCAACCCCTTCACAATCTTATATGTTTCAATAAGATCGCCTCTCATTCTTCTGAACTCCAATGAGTAGAGTCCCAATCTACCCAACCTCTCCTCATATGTCCATCCTCTCATCCCCGGGATTAACCGAGTGAGCCTTCTTTGTACTGACTCGAGAGCAAGTATGTCTTTTCTTAAGTATGGACACCAAAACTGTATGCAGTATTCCAGGTGCGGCCTCACCAATACCTTGTACAACTGAAGCAATACCTCCCTATTTTTATATTCTATCCCCTTAGCAATGAAAGCCAACATTCCATTGGCCTTCTTAATCACTTGCTGCACCTGCATACTAACCTTTTGAGTTTCGTGCACCAAGACCCCCAGATCCCTTTGTACTTCAGTACTTTCCAGTTTCTTGCCATTTAGATAATAACTTGCTTTACTATTTTTCCTGCCAAAGTGCATAACCTCACACTTTCCAGTATTGTATTCCATCTGCCAAATCTCTGCCCATTTACTTAGCCTGTCTATGTCCCCTTGCAGATTTTTTATGTCCTCCTCACTCACTACTTTCCCTCCCATCTTAGTATCAGCTGCAAACTTTGATATGTTACACTCGGTCCCCTCCTCCAAATCATTAATATAGATTGTAAAGAGTTGGGGACCCAGCACTGACCCCTGCGGAACACCACTAGTTACTGATTGCCAGTCTGAGAATGAACCATTTATCCCAACTCTCTGCCTTCTGTTAGATAGCCAATCCTCTATCCATGCCAGAATATTACCCCCAATCCCGTGATTTTTTATCTTAAGCAATAATCTTTTGTGTGGCACCTTGTCAAATGCCTTTTGGAAGTCTAAATACACCACATCCACTGGTTCCCCTTTATCCACCCTGTGTGTTACTTCCTCAAAGAACTCCAGAAAATTTGTCAAATATGACTTCCCCTTCATAAAACCATGCTGACTTTGTCCTATTAAATTATGATTATCCAAATGTCCCGTTACTGTCTCCTTAATAATGGACTCCAAAATTTTACCTACCACAGATGTTAGGCTAACCGGTCTATAGTTTCCAGCCTTCTGTCTACTGCCCTTTTTAAATAAGGGTGTTACATTAGCAGTTTTCCAGTCTGCCGGGATCTTTGCTGAGTCCAGGGAGTTTTGGAAAATTATTACCAATGCATCCACAATCCCTACCGCCACTTCCCTCAAGACCCTAGGATGTAAGCCATCAGGTCCAGGTGATTTATCCACCTTGAGTCCCATTATTTTACCGAGTACCACTTCCTTAGTGATTTTGATCGTGTTTAGTTCCTCCCCCCCTATAGCCCCCTGTTTGTCCAGTGTTGGGATATTCTTAGTGTCCTCTACTGTAAAGACTGATACAAAATATTCATTCAGTGTTTTTGCCATCTCCATATTTCCCACCATTAATTTCCCGGTCTCATCCTCTAAGGGACCAACATCTACTTTAGCCACCCTTTTTCTTTTTATATAACTATAAAAACTCTTACTATCTGTTTTTATACTTTTTGCTAATTTACTTTCATAATCTATCTTCCCTTTCTTAATCAATCTTTTTGTTATTTTTTGCTGTCTTTTAAAGTTTTCCCAATCCTCTATCCTCCCACTAGATTTGGCTACCTTATAAGCCCTTGTTTTTAGTCGAATACTATCCTTAATTTCTTTACTTAGCCACGGATGACTGTCTTTTCTTTTACACCCTTTTCTTCTCAGTGGAATATATATTTTTTGGAAGTTGTAAAATAACTCCTTAAATGTACACCACTGATCATGTATCGTCTTACCCTTTAATCTATTTTCCCAATCCACTCTACTAAATTCCGCTCGCATACCTTCATAGTCTCCTTTATTCAAGCTTAGCACGCTTGTTTGAGATCCAACCTTCTCACCCTCTAATTGAATATGGAATTCAACCATGTTATGGTCACTCATTCCAAGGGGATCCTTTACTAGGACATTTTTAATTAATCCTGTCTCGTTACACAGGACCAGATCTAAGGTTGCTTGCCCCCTGGTCGGTTCAGTTACATACTGCTCAAGAAACACATCCCTAATACACTCAATGAACTCATCCTCAAGGCAGCCCTGCCCAATTTGATTTGTCCAATTAATATGATAGTTAAAATCCCCCATAATTATAGATGTTCCCTTATTACAAGCCTCAACTATTTCCCGATTGATACTCCGTCCAACTGAGTTGCAACTATTCGGAGGCCTATAGACTACGCCCAATAGTTTTTTTTCCCCTTATTATTCCTTATCTTCCCCAAACTGTTTCATTATCCTGATCTTTTGACCCAATATCATTTCTCTGTATTACAGTGATTCCTTCCTTTATTAACATAGCCACCCCACCTCCCCTTCCTTCCTGCCTGTCCTTCCTGATCGTTAAATAACCTGGTATATTTAATTCCCAGGCATTGTCACCCTGTAGGCATGTTTCTGTAATGGCCACAAGATCATACCCATATGTAGTTATTTGTGCCATTAACTCGTCTATTTTGTTACGAATGCTATGTGCATTCAGATAGAGAACTTTCAAATATGTTTTGTGACACTTAGTTCCTGCTTTTGCCCTTTTTATTACTTTACCTTTTACTCCATACCTTCTGCCACTTCCTGACACAGTCTGGTTTTTAATTTCCCCACTGCTACCTAAGTCTAATCCTTCTCTGTTGTCATTTTTATTATTTGCTCTCCAGGAACCTCCCCCCCACTAGTTAGTTTAAAGCCCTCTCTACAGCCCTAGTTATATGATCCACCAGGACTCTAGTCCCAGCACTGGCCAAGTGAAGCCCGTCCCAATGGAACAGCTCCCTCCTGCCCCAGTACTGGTGCCAGTGTCCCAGGAAGCAAAATTATTCAGCAATCAATCACCAATCATCCACCAATCATTCTCCAGTCATTCACCAGTCATTCACCATTCATTCACAAGTCATTCCCCAGTCGTTCACCAAATCTTTCACCAATCATTCACCAGTCATTCACCGATCATTCACCAATCATTCAGCAGATATTCTCCAGTCATCCACCAATCATTCACCAATCATTCACCAGTCATTCTCCAGCCATCCACCAGTCATTCACCAATCATTCACCAGTCATTCACCATTTATTCTCCATACATCCACCAGTCATTCACCAGTCATTCACCAATCATTCACCAATCATTCACCAGCCATTTACCAATCATTCACCAATCATGCATCAATCATTCCCTAGCCATTCACTAATCATTCTCCAGTCATCCACCAGTCATTCACTAATCATTCACCAATCATTCACCAGTCATTCACAAAATTATTCAGCAATCATTCACCAATCATTCACCAATCATGCATCAATCATTCCCTAGCCATTCACTAATCATTCTCCAGTCATTCACCAGTCATTCACCTGACATTCACCAATTATTCACCAATCATTCACCAGTCATTCACCAATCATTCACCAATCATTCACCAATCACTCACCAGTCATTCACCAAACATTCCCAATCATTCACCAATCATTCACCAGTCATTCGCCAATCATTCAGCAGTTATTCGCAAGTCATGCACCAATCATTCACCATTCTTTCTCCAGTCATGCACCAGTCATTCACCAATCATTCACCAATCATTCACCGGACATTCACCAATCATTCACCGGACATTCACCAATCATTCACCGGACATTCACCAATGATTCCCCAATCATTCACCAATCAATCCATAGTCATTCACCAATCATTCACCAGTCATTCACTAATCATTCACCAATCATTCACCCTTCATTCACAAAACCATTCACCAATCATTCACCAGTCATTCAGCAATCATTCACCAATCATTCAGCAGATAATCTCCAGTCATCCGCCAGTCATTCACCCGTCATTCACCAATCATTTACCAATCATTCACCAATCATTCACCAATCATTCACCTGTCCTTAGCCAGACATTCGCTTCTCATTCACCAATCAATCACCAGTCATTCTCCAGTCAGTTGCCAATCATTCACCTGTCACTCAGCAGTAATTCATTTGACATGCACCAATCATTCACCATTCATTCTCCAGTCATCCACCAGTCATTCACCAGTCATTCATCAATCATTCACCAATCATTTACCAATCATGCATCAATCATTCCCTAGCCATTCACTAATCATTCTCCAGTCATCCACCAGTCAGTCACTAATCATTCACCAATCATTCACCATTAATTCACCAATCATTCACCTGACATTCACCAATCATTCACCAATCATTCACTGGTCATTCATCAATCATTCACCAATCATTCAGCAGATATTCTCCAGTCATCCACCGGTCATTCACCAATCATTCACCAGTCATTCACCAATCATCCACCAATCATTCTCCAGTCATTCAACAGTCATCCACCAATCATTCTCTAGTCATTCACCAGTCATTCACCAGTCATTCACCAATCATTCACATGCCATTCACGAATCATTCACCTGTCATGCACCAATCATTCACCAATAATTCACCTGTCCTTAGCCAGACATTCGCTTCTCATTCACCAATCATTCACCAGTCATTCACCAATCATTCACCAATCATCCGCCAGTCATTCACCAATGATTCACCAATCATTCACCAGTCATTCACCAATCATTCAGCAGTCATTCGCCAGTCATCCACCAATCATTCACCAGTCATTCACCAATCAGTCACCAATCATTCGCCAATCATTCACCAAACATTCACCAATAATATACCAGTCATTCACCAATCTTTCACCAGTCATTCACCAATCATTCACCAGTCATTCACCAACTATTCACCGATCATTCACCAATCATTCAGCAGATATTCTCCAGTCATCCACCAATCATTCTCCAGCCATACACCAGTCATTCATCAATCATGCATCAATCATTCCCTAGCCATTCACTAATCATTCTCCAGTCATTCACCAGTCATTCACCATTCATTCACCAATCATTCACCTGACATTCACCAATTATTCACCAATCATTCACCAGTCATTCACCAATCATTCACCAATCATCCGCCAGTCATCCACCAATCATTCACCAATCATTCACCAGTCATTCTCCAGCCATCCACCAGTCATTCACCAATCACTCACCAGTCATTCACAAATCATTCCCAATCATTCACCAATCATTCAGCAGTCATTCTCCAGTCATTTACCATTGATTCCCCAATCATTCACCAATCAATCCATAGTCATTCACTAATCATTCTCCAGTCATCCACCTGACATTCACCAATTATTCACCAATCATTCACCAGTCATTCACTAATCATTCACCAATCATTCACCATTCATTCACAAAACCATTCACCAATCATTCAGCAGATATTCTCCAGTTATCCACCAATCATTCACCAATCATTCACCAGTCATTCACCAATCATTCCCAATCATTCACCAATCATTCACCAGTCATTCGCCAATCATTCACCATTATTTCTCCAGTCATGCACCAGTCATGCACCAGTCATTCACCAGTCATTCACCAATCATTCACCGGACATTCACCAATCATTCACCGGACATTCACCAATCATTCACCGGACATTCACCAATGATTCCCCAATCATTCACCAATTAATCCATAGTCATTCACTAATCATTCTCCAGTCAACCACCAGTCATTCACTAATCATTCACCACTCATTCACCATTCATTCACAAAACCATTCACCAATCATTCACCAGTCATTCAGCAATCATTCAGCAGATAATCTCCAGTCATCCACCAATCATTCACCAGTCATTCTCCAGCCATCCGCCAGTCATTCACCCGTCATTCACCAATCATTCACCAGTCATTCACCAATCATTCACCAATCATTCACCAATCATTCACCAATCATTCAGTAGACATTCTCCAGTCATTCACCAATCATTCACCAGTCATTCACCAATCATTCTCCAGTCATCCACCAATCATTCACCAATCATTCACCAATCATTCAGTAGACATTCTCCAGTCATTCACCAATCATTCACCAGTCATTCACCAATCATTCTCCAGTCATCCACCAATCATTCTCCAGTCATTCAACAATCAACCACCAATCATTCTCCAGTCATTCACCAGTCATTCACCAGTCATTCTCCAGTCATTCAACAATCATTCGCCATTCATGCACCAATCATTCACCAATCATTCACCAATCATTCACTAATCATTCAGCAGACATTCTCCAGTCATTCACCAATCATTCACCAGTCATTCACCAGTCATTCATCAATCATTCACATGCCATTCACGAATCATTCACCTGTCATGCCCCAATCATTCACCAATAATTCACCTGTCCTTAGCCAGACATTCGCTTCTCATTCACCAATCATTCACCAGTCATTCTCCAGTCAGTTGCAAATCATTCACCTGTCACTCAGCAGTAATTCACCTGACATGCACCAATCATTCACCAATCATTCGCCAGTAATTCACCATTCATTCTCCAGTCATCCACCAGTCATTCACCAGTCATTCACCAATCATTCACCAATCATTCACCAATCATTTACCAATCATGCATCAATCATTCCCTAGCCATTCACTAATCATTCTCCAGTCATCCACCAGTCAGTCACTAATCATTCACCAATCATTCACCAATCATCCACCAATCATTCTCTAGTCATTCACCAGTCATTCACCATTCATTCACCAATCATTCACCTGACATTCACCAATCATTCACCAATCATTCAGCAGATATTCTCCAGTCATTCACCAATCATTCACCAATCATTCACCAATCATTCCCCAGTCATTCTCCGGTCATTCACAAATCATTCACAATCATTCACCAGGCATTCACCAATCATTCACCAATCTTTCACCAAACATTTACCAATCAATCACCAATCATTCACCAGTCATTCACCAATAGTTCACCAATCATTCACCAATCATTCACCAATCAAACACCAGCCATGCACCAAACATGCACCAATAATTCACCAGTCATTCACCCTTCATTCACCAATCATTCGCCAATCATGCACCAATCATACACCAGTCATTCACTTATCATTTGCCAATCATTTATAAATCATTCACCATTCATTCCCCAATCATTCACCAAGCATTTCCCTATCATTCACCAATCATTCACCAGTAATTCAACGATAATTCACCAATCATTTTCCAATCATTCACAAATAATTCACCAATCATGTACCAATCATTCACCAATCATTCCCCAATCATTCAACCAGTCATTCTCCAGTCATCCACCAATTAGTCACCAATCATTCACCAGTCATGCTCCAATGATTTACAAATCAATCAACAGTCATTCACCAATCATTCACCAATCATTCAACCAGTCATTCAGCAGTCATTCTCCAGTCATCCACCAATTAGTCACCAATCATTCACCAGTCATGCTCCAATGATTTACAAATCAATCAACAGTCATTCACCAATCATTCACCAATCATTCAGTAATCATTACATAGTCATTCACTATTCATTCAGCAGTCATTCACCAATCATTCAGCAGTCATTCACCATTCATCCACCAATCATTGACCAGTCATTCACCAGTCAATCACCAATCAATAACCAATCATTCACCAGTCATTCACATTTGATTCACCAATCATTCACCAGTCATTCACGAGTCATTCACCAATCATTCACCAATCATTCACCCATCATTCACCAATCATTTACCAATCATTCACCAATCATTCCCCAGTAATTCTCCAGTCATTCACTAATCATTCACCAATCATTCACCAATCATTCACCAGTCATTCACCAGTCATTCACCAATCATTCAGAAGTAATTCACCAATCATTCACCTATCATTCCCCAATCATTCAACCAGTCATTCACCAATCATTCACCAGTAAATCACCAGTCATTCACCAATCATATCACAAGCATTCAACCAGTCATGCTCCAATCATTTACCAATCATTCACCAATCATTAACTAGTCATTCACTATTCATTCACCTGACATTCACCAGTCATTCACCAATCATTCGCCATTCATTCTCCAGTCATTCACCAATCATTCAGCAGTCATTCATCAATCATTCCCCAATCATTCAAACAGTCATCCACCAAACATTCACCAATAATTCACCAGTAATTTACCAATCTTTCACCAATCATTCACCAATAATTCGCTAACCATTCACCAGTCATTCTCCAGTCATCCACCAATCATTCACCAATCATTCACCAATCATTCACCAATCATTCACCAGTCATTCACCAGTCATTCACTAATCATTCACCAGTCATTACCCAGTCATTCACGGATTATTCACCAGTCATTCACCAATCATTCAGCAGTCATTCTCCAGAAATCCACCAGTCATTCACCAATCATTCTCCAGCAATTCACCAATCATTCCCCAGTCATTCTCCAGAAATCCACCAATCATTCACCAATCTTTCCCCAATCATTCAACCAGTCATTCACCAATCATTCACCAGTAATTCACCAGTAATTCACCATACTTTCAACAATCATTCAGCAGTCATTCTCCAGTCATCCACCAATCTGTCACCAATCATTCACCAGTAATACACCAATCATTCCCCAATCATTCAACCAGTCATTCACCAATCATCCACCAGTCATTCACTTATCATTTGCCAATCATTTATAAATCATTCACCAGTCATTCACCAATCATTCACCAATCATTCCCCAGTCAATCTCCGGTCATTCACAAATCATTCACAATCATTCACCAGGCATTCACCAATCATTCACCAATCTTTCACCAAACATTCACCAATCAATCACCAATCATTCACCAGTCATTCACCAATAGTTCACCAATTAAACACCAGCCATGCACCAAACATGCACCAATAATTCACCAGTCATTCACCATTCATTCACCAATCATTCGCCAAGCATGCACCAGTCATACACCAGTCATTCACTTATCATTTGCCAATCATTTATAAATCATTCACCATTCATTCCCCAATCATTCACCAAGCATTTCCCTATCATTCACCAATCATTCACCAGTAATTCACCTATTATTCACCAATCATTTTCCAATCATTCACAAATAATTCACCAATCATGTACCAATCATTCACCAATCATTCCCCAAGCATTCAACCAGTCACTCTCCAGTCATCCACCAATTAGTCACCAATCATTCACCAGTCATGCTCCAATGATTTACAAATCAATCAACAGTCATTCACCAATAATTCACCAATCATTCAGTAATCATTACATAGTCATTCACTATTCATTCAGCAGTCATTCACCAATCATTCAGCAGTCATTCACCATTCATCCACCAATCATTGACCAGTCATTCACCAATCAATCACCAATCAATTACCAATCATTCACCAGTCATTCACATTTGATTCACCAATCATTCACCAATCATTCACCCATCATTCACCAATCATTTACCAATCATTCACCAATCATTCCCCAGTAATTCTCCAGTCATTCACTAATCATTCACCAATCATTCACCAGTCATTCACCAGTCATTCACCAATCATTCAGAAGTAACTCACCAATCATTCACCTATCATTCCCCAATCATTCAACCAGTCATTCACCAATCATTCACCAGTAAATCACCAATCATTTACCAATCATTCACCAATCATTAACTAGTCATTCACTATTCATTCACCTGACATTCACCAGTCATTCATCAATCATTCGCCATTCATTCTCCAGTCATTCACCAGTCATTCAGCAGTCATTCACCAATCATTCCCCAATCATTCAAACAGTCATCCACCAAACATTCACCAATAATTCACCAGTAATTTACCAATCTTTCACCAATCATTCACCAATAGTTCGCTAACCATTCACCAGTCATTCTCCAGTCATCCACCAATCATTCACCAATCATTCACCAGTCATTCACCAGTCATTCACGAATTATTCACCAGTCATTCACCAATCATTCAGCAGTAATTCTCCAGAAATCCACCAATCATTCACCAATCATTCTCCTGCAATTCACCAATCATTCAGCAGTCATTCTCCAGAAATCCACCAGTCATTCACCAATCATTCTCCAGCAATTCACCAATCATTCCCCAGTCATTCTCCAGAAATCCACCAATCATTCACCAATCTTTCCCCAATCATTCAACCAGTCATTCATCAATCATTCACCAGTAATTCAGCAGTAATTCACCAGTCTTTCAACAATCATTCAGCAGTCATTCTCTAGTCATCCACCAATCTGTCACCAATCATTCACCAGTAATTCACCAATCATTCACCAATCATTCCCCAATCATTCAACCAGTCATTCACCAATCATCCACCAGTCATTCACTTATCATTTGCCAATCATTTATAAATCATTCACCAGTCATTCACCAATCATGTACCAAGCATTCCTCAATCATTCACCAATCATTCACCAGTCATTCACCAATCATTCACCAATCATTTTCCAATCATTCACAAATCATTCACCAATCATGTACCAATCATTCACCAATCATTCCCCAATCATTCAACCAGTCATTCACCAAGCATTCCCCAATCAGTCACCAGTCATTCACTACTTTTTCACCATTCATTCACCAATAAATCACCAGTCCTTCACCAATCATTCCCCAGTCATTCTCCAGTCATTCACCAATCATTCACTCGTCATTCACTAATTATTCACCAGTAATGCACAAATCATTCACCAGTCATTCACAAATTATTCACCAATCATTCACCAATCATTCACCAGTCATTCACTAATCATTCACCATTCATTCACCAATCAATCACGAGTCATTCACTATTCATTCAGCAGTCATTCACCAATCATTCAGCAGTCATTCACCATTCATCCACCAATCATTGACCAGTCATTCACCAGTCAATCACCAATCAATAACCAATCATTCACCAGTCATTCACATTTGATTCACCAATCATTCACCAGTCATTCACGAGTCATTCACCAATCATTCACCAATCATTCACCCATCATTCACCAATCATTTACCAATCATTCACCAATCATTCCCCAGTAATTCTCCAGTCATTCACTAATCATTCACCAATCATTCACCAATCATTCACCAATCATTCACCAATCATTCAGCAGTCATTCACCAATCATTCAGAAGTAATTCACCAATCATTCACCTATCATTCCCCAATCATTCAACCAGTCATTCACCAATCATTCACCAGTAAATCACCAGTCATTCACCAATCATATCACAAGCATTCAACCAGTCATGCTCCAATCATTTACCACTCATTCACCAAACATTAACTAGTCATTCACTATTCATTCACCTGACATTCACCAGTCATTCACCAATCATTCGCCATTCATTCTCCAGTCATTCACCAATCATTCAGCAGTCATTCACCAATCATTCCCCAATCATTCAAACAGTCATCCACCAAACATTCACCAATAATTCACCAGTAATTTACCAATCTTTCACCAATCATTCACCAATAATTCGCTAACCATTCACCAGTCATTCTCCAGTCATCCACCAATCATTCACCAATCATTCACCAATCATTCACCAGTCATTCACTAATCATTCACCAGTCATTACCCAGTCATTCACGGATTATTCACCAGTCATTCACCAATCATTCAGCAGTCATTCTCCAGAAATCCACCAGTCATTCACCAATCATTCTCCAGCAATTCACCAATCATTCCCCAGTCATTCTCCAGAAATCCACCAATCATTCACCAATCTTTCCCCAATCATTCAACCAGTCATTCACCAATCATTCACCAGTAATTCACCAGTAATTCACCATACTTTCAACAATCATTCAGCAGTCATTCTCCAGTCATCCACCAATCTGTCACCAATCATTCACCAGTAATACACCAATCATTCCCCAATCATTCAACCAGTCATTCACCAATCATCCACCAGTCATTCACTTATCATTTGCCAATCATTTATAAATCATTCACCAGTCATTCACCAATCATTCACCAATCATTCCCCAGTCAATCTCCGGTCATTCACAAATCATTCACAATCATTCACCAGGCATTCACCAATCATTCACCAATCTTTCACCAAACATTCACCAATCAATCACCAATCATTCACCAGTCATTCACCAATAGTTCACCAATTAAACACCAGCCATGCACCAAACATGCACCAATAATTCACCAGTCATTCACCATTCATTCACCAATCATTCGCCAAGCATGCACCAATCATACACCAGTCATTCACTTATCATTTGCCAATCATTTATAAATCATTCACCATTCATTCCCCAATCATTCACCAAGCATTTCCCTATCATTCACCAATCATTCACCAGTAATTCACCTATAATTCACCAATCATTTTCCAATCATTCACAAATAATTCACCAATCATGTACCAATCATTCACCAATCATTCCCCAAGCATTCAACCAGTCATTCTCCAGTCATCCACCAATTAGTCACCAATCATTCACCAGTCACGCTCCAATGATTTACAAATCAATCAACAGTCATTCACCAATCATTCACCAATCATTCAGTAATCATTACATAGTCATTCACTATTCATTCAGCAGTCATTCACCAATCATTCAGCAGTCATTCACCATTCATCCACCAATCATTGACCAGTCATTCACGAGTCATTCACCAATCATTCACCAATCATTCACCCATCATTCACCAATCATTTACCAATCATTCACCAATCATTCCCCAGTAATTCTCCAGTCATTCACTAATCATTCACCAATCATTCACCAGTCATTCACCAGTCATTCACCAATCATTCAGAAGTAACTCACCAATCATTCACCTATCATTCCCCAATCATTCAACCAGTCATTCACCAATCATTCACCAGTAAATCACCAGTCATTCACCAATCATATCACAAGCATTCAACCAGTCATGCTCCAATCATTTACCAATCATTCACCAATCATTAACTAGTCATTCACTATTCATTCACCTGACATTCACCAGTCATTCACCAATCATTCGCCATTCATTCTCCAGTCATTCACCAGTCATTCAGCAGTCATTCACCAATCATTCCCCAATCATTCAAACAGTCATCCACCAAACATTCACCAATAATTCACCAGTAATTTACCAATCTTTCACCAATCATTCACCAATAATTCGCTAACCATTCACCAGTCATTCTCCAGTCATCCACCAATCATTCACCAATCATTCACCAATCATTCACCAGTCATTCACCAGTCATTCACTAATCATTCACCAGTCATTACCCAGTCATTCACGAATTATTCACCAGTCATTCACCAATCATTCAGCAGTAATTCTCCAGAAATCCACCAGTCATTCACCAATCATTCTCCTGCAATTCACCAATCATTCAGCAGTCATTCTCCAGAAATCCACCAGTCATTCACCAATCATTCTCCAGCAATTCACCAATCATTCCCCAGTCATTCTCCAGAAATCCACCAATCATTCACCAATCTTTCCCCAATCATTCAACCAGTCATTCATCAATCATTCACCATTAATTCAGCAGTAATTCACCAGTCTTTCAACAATCATTCAGCAATCATTCTCCAGTCATCCACCAATCTGTCACCAATCATTCACCAGTAATTCACCAATCATTCACCAATCATTCCCCAATCATTCAACCAGTCATTCACCAATCATCCAGCAGTCATTCACTTATCATTTGCCAATCATTTATAAATCATTCACCAGTCATTCACCAATCATGTACCAAGCATTCCTCAATCATTCACCAATCATTCACCAGTCATTCACCAATCATTCACCAATCATTTTCCAATCATTCACAAATCATTCACCAATCATGTACCAATCATTCACCAATCATTCCCCAATCATTCAACCAGTCATTCACCAAGCATTCACCAGTCATTCTCCAGTCATTCACCAATCATTCCCCAATCAGTCACCAGTCATTCACTAATTGTTCACCATTCATTCACCAATAAATCACCAGTCCTTCACCAATCATTCCCCAGTCATTCTCCAGTCATTCACCAATCATTCACTCGTCATTCACTAATTATTCACCAGTAATGCACAAATCATTCACCAGTCATTCACCAATTATTCACCAATCATTCACCAATCATTCACCAGTCATTCACTAATCATTCACCATTCATTCACCAATCAATCACGAGTCATTCACCAATCATTCAGCAGTCATTCACCAGTCATTCACCAAATATTCACCAATCATTCACCAATCATTCAGCAGTCATTCACCAATCATTCAGAAGTAATTCACCAATCATTCACCTATCATTCCCCAATCATTCAACCAGTCATTCACCAATCATTCACCAGTAAATCACCAGTCATTCACCAATCATATCACAAGCATTCAACCAGTCATGCTCCAATCATTTACCAATCATTCACCAATCATTAACTAGTCATTCACTATTCATTCACCTGACATTCACCAGTCATTCACCAATCATTCGCCATTCATTCTCCAGTCATTCACCAGTCATTCAGCAGTCATTCACCAATCATTCCCCAATCATTCAAACAGTCATCCACCAAACATTCACCAATAATTCACCAGTAATTTACCAATCTTTCACCAATCATTCACCAATCAATCACCAATCATTCACCAGTCATTCACCAATAGTTCACCAATTAAACACCAGCCATGCACCAAACATGCACCAATAATTCACCAGTCATTCACCATTCATTCACCAATCATTCGCCAAGCATGCACCAATCATACACCAGTCATTCACTTATCATTTGCCAATCATTTATAAATCATTCACCATTCATTCCCCAATCATTCACCAAGCATTTCCCTATCATTCACCAATCATTCACCAGTAATTCACCTATAATTCACCAATCATTTTCCAATCATTCACAAATAATTCACCAATCATGTACCAATCATTCACCAATCATTCCCCAAGCATTCAACCAGTCATTCTCCAGTCATCCACCAATTAGTCACCAATCATTCACCAGTCATGCTCCAATGATTTACAAATCAATCAACAGTCATTCACCAATCATTCACCAATCATTCAGTAATCATTACATAGTCATTCACTATTCATTCAGCAGTCATTCACCAATCATTCAGCAGTCATTCACCATTCATCCACCAATCATTGACCAGTCATTCACCAGTCAATCACCAATCAATAACCAATCATTCACCAGTCATTCACATTTGATTCACCAATCATTCACCAGTCATTCACGAGTCATTCGCCAATCATTCACCAATCATTCACCCATCATTCACCAATCATTTACCAATCATTCACCAATCATTCCCCAGTAATTCTCCAGTCATTCACTAATCATTCACCAATCATTCACCAGTCATTCACCAGTCATTCACCAATCATTCAGAAGTAACTCACCAATCATTCACCTATCATTCCCCAATCATTCAACCAGTCATTCACCAATCATTCACCAGTAAATCACCAGTCATTCACCAATCATATCACAAGCATTCAACCAGTCATGCTCCAATCATTTACCAATCATTCACCAATCATTAACTAGTCATTCACTATTCATTCACCTGACATTCACCAGTCATTCACCAATCATTCGCCATTCATTCTCCAGTCATTCACCAGTCATTCAGCAGTCATTCACCAATCATTCCCCAATCATTCAAACAGTCATCCACCAAACATTCACCAATAATTCACCAGTAATTTACCAATCTTTCACCAATCATTCACCAATAATTCGCTAACCATTCACCAGTCATTCTCCAGTCATCCACCAATCATTCACCAATCATTCACCAATCATTCACCAGTCATTCACCAGTCATTCACTAATCATTCACCAGTCATTACCCAGTCATTCACGAATTATTCACCAGTCATTCACCAATCATTCTCCAGCAATTCACCAATCATTCCCCAGTCATTCTCCAGAAATCCACCAATCATTCACCAATCTTTCCCCAATCATTCAACCAGTCATTCACCAATCATTTACCAGTAATTCACCAGTAATTCACCATACTTTCAACAATCATTCAGCAGTCATTCTCCAGTCATCCACCAATCTGTCACCAATCATTCACCAGTAATTCACCAATCATTCCCCAATCATTCAACCAGTCATTCACCAATCATCCACCAGTCATTCACTTATCATTTGCCAATCATTTATAAATCATTCACCAGTCATTCACCAATCATGTACCAAACATGCCCCAATCATTCACCAATCATTCACCAGTCATTCACCAATCATTCACCAATCATTTTCCAATCATTCGCCAATCATGCACCAATCATACACCAGTCATTCACTTATCATTTGCCAATCATTTATAAATCATTCACCATTCATTCCCCAATCATTCACCAACATTTCCTTATCATTCACCAATCATTCACCAGTAATTCACCTATAATTCACCAATCATTTTCCAATCATTCACAAATAATTCACCAATCATGTACCAATCATTCACCAATCATTCCCCAATCATTCAACCAGTCACTCTCCAGTCATCCACCAATTAGTCACCAATCATTCACCAGTCATGCTCCAATGATTTACAAATCAATCAACAGTCATTCACCAATCATTCACCAATCATTCAGTAATCATTACATAGTCATTCACTATTCATTCAGCAGTCATTCACCAATCATTCAGCAGTCATTCACCATTCATCCACCAATCATTGACCAGTCATTCACCAGTCAATCACCAATCAATAACCAATCATTCACCAGTCATTCACATTTGATTCACCAATCATTCACCAGTCATTCACGAGTCATTCGCCAATCATTCACCAATCATTCACCCATCATTCACCAATCATTTACCAATCATTCACCAATCATTCCCCAGTAATTCTCCAGTCATTCACTAATCATTCACCAATCATTCACCAATCATTCACCAGTCATTCACCAGTCATTCACCAATCATTCAGAAGTAATTCACCAATCATTCACCTATCATTCCCCAATCATTCAACCAGTCATTCACCAATCATTCACCAGTAAATCACCAGTCATTCACCAATCATATCACAAGCATTCAACCAGTCATGCTCCAATCATTTACCACTCATTCACCAATCATTAACTAGTCATTCACTATTCATTCACCTGACATTCACCAGTCATTCACCAATCATTCGCCATTCATTCTCCAGTCATTCACCAATCATTCAGCAGTCATTCACCAATCATTCCCCAATCATTCAAACAGTCATCCACCAAACATTCACCAATAATTCACCAGTAATTTACCAATCTTTCACCAATCATTCACCAATAATTCGCTAACCATTCACCAGTCATTCTCCAGTCATCCACCAATCATTCACCAATCATTCACCAATCATTCACCAGTCATTCACCAGTCATTCACTAATCATTCACCAGTCATTACCCAGTCATTCACGAATTATTCACCAGTCATTCACCAATCATTCAGCAGTCATTCTCCAGAAATCCACCAGTCATTCACCAATCATTCTCCAGCAATTCACCAATCATTCCCCAGTCATTCTCCAGAAATCCACCAATCATTCACCAATCTTTCCCCATCATTCAACCAGTCATTCATCAATCATTCACCAGTAATTCAGCAGTAATTCACCAGTCTTTCAACAATCATTCAGCAGTCATTCTCCAGTCATCCACCAATCTGTCACCAATCATTCACCAGTAATTCACCAATCATTCACCAATCATTCCCCAATCATTCAACCAGTCATTCACCAATCATCCACCAGTCATTCACTTATCATTTGCCAATCATTTATAAATCATTCACCAGTCATTCACCAATCATGTACCAAGCATTCCTCAATCATTCACCAATCATTCACCAGTCATTCACCAATCATTCACCAATCATTTTCCAATCATTCACAAATCATTCACCAATCATGTACCAATCATTCACCAATCATTCCCCAATCATTCAACCAGTCATTCACCAATCATTCACCAATCATTCCCCAATCATTCACCAGTCATTCACTAATCATTCACCATTCACTCACCAATCAATCACCAGTCCTTCACCAATCATTCCCCAGTCATTCTCCAGTCATTCACCAATCATTCACTCGTCATTCACTAATTATTCACCAGTAATGCACAAATCATTCACCAGTCATTCACCAATTATTCACCAATCATTCACCAATCATTCACCAGTCATTCACTAATCATTCACCATTCATTCACCAATCAATCACGAGACATTCACCAATCATTCAGCAGTCATTCACCAGTCATCCACCAATTATTCACCAATCATTCACCAATCATTCAGCAGTCATTCACCAATCATTCAGAAGTAATTCACCAATCATTCACCTATCATTCCCCAATCATTCAACCAGTCATTCAGCAATCATTCACCAGTAAATCACCAGTAATTTACCAATCTTTCACCAATCATTCCCTAGTCAATCTCCGGTCATTCACAAATCATTCAAAATCATTCACCAGGCATTCACCAATCATTCACCAATCTTTCACCAAACATTCACCAATCATTCACCAATCATTCACCAGTCATTCACCAATAGTTCACCAATCATTCACCAATCATTCACCAATCAAACACCAGCCATGCACCAAACATGCACCAATAATTCACCAGTCATTCACCATTCATTCACCAATCATTCGCCAATCATGCACCAATCATACACCAGTCATTCACTTATCCTTTGCCAATCATTTATAAATCATTCACCATTCATTCCCCAATCATTCACCAAGCATTTCCCTATCATTCACCAATCATTCACCAGTAATTCACCAATAATTCACCAATCATATTCCAATCATTCACAAATAATTCACCAATTATGTACATATCATTCACCAATCATTCCCCAATCATTTAACCAGTCATTCAGCAGTCATTCTCCAGTCATCCACCAATTAGTCACCAATCATTCACCAGTCATGCTCCAATGATTTACAAATCAATCAACAGTCATTCACCAATCATTCACCAATCATTCAGTAATCATTACATTGTCATTCACTATTCATTCAGCAGTCATTCACCAATCATTCAGCAGTCATTCACCATTCATCCACCAATCATTGACCAGTCATTCACCAGTCAATCACCAATCATTAACCAATCATTCACCAGTCATTCACATTTGATTCACCAATCATTCACCAGTCATTCACGAGTCATTCACCAATCATTCACCAATCATTTACCAATCATTCACCAATCATTCCCCAGTAATTCTCCAGTCATTCACTAATCATTCACCAATCATTCACTAGTCATTCACCAGTCATTCACCAATCATTCAGAAGTAATTCACCAATCATTCACCTATCATTCCCCAATCATTCAACCAGTCATTCACCAATCATTCACCAGTAAATCACCAGTCATTCACCAATCATATCACAAGCATTCAACCAGTCATGCTCCAATCATTTACCAATCATTCACCAATCATTAACTAGTCATTCACTATTCATTCACCTGACATTCACCAGCCATTCACCAATCATTCGCCATTCATTCACCAATCATTCCCCAATCATTCACCAATCATTCTCCAGTCATTCACTCGTCATTCACTAATCATTCACTAATTATTCACCAGTCATTCACCAGTCATTCACTAATCATTCACCAATCATTCACCAATCATTCACCAGTCATTCACCAGTCATTCACCAATCATTCACCAATCATTCTCCAATCATCCACCAGTCATCCACCAATCATTCACCAGTCATTCACCAGTCATTCACCAGTCATTCACTAATCATTCACCAATCATTTACCAATCATTCACCAGTCATTCACCAGTCATTCACCAGTCATTCACTAATCATTCACCAATCATTCACCAGTCATTCATCAGTCATTCCGCATTCATTCTCCAGTCACCCACTAATCATTCACCAATCATTCAGCAATCATTCACCAGTCATCCACCAATCATTCACCAATCATTCACCAGTCATTCACCAGTAATTCACCAATCATTCATCAATCATTCACCAGTGATTCACCAATCATTCACCAGTCATTCACCACTCACTCACCAATCATTCCCCAATCATTCAACCAGTCATTCTCCAGTCATTCACCAATCAATCACCAATCATTTACCAGTCATCCACCAATCATTCACCAGTCATTCACCAATTATTCACCAATAATTCACCAATCATTCACCAGTCATTCACTAATCATTCACCATTCATTCACCAATCAATCACCAGTCATTCACCAATCATTCAGCAGTCATTCACCAGTCATCCACCAATTATTCACCATTCATTCATCAATCAATCACCAGTCTTTCACCAATCATCCACCAATCATTCACAAATCATTCACCAATCATTCTCCAGTCATTCACTCATCATTCACTAATTATTCACCAGTCATTCACCAGTCATTCACTAATCATTCACTAATCATTCACCAATCATTCACCCATCAATCACCAGTCATTCAGCAATCATTCAGCAGTCATTCTCCAATCATCCACCAGTCATCCACCAATCATTCACCAGTCATTCACCAGTCATTCACTAATCATTCACCAATCATTCACCAGTCATTCTCCAGTCACCTACCAGTCATCCACCAATCATTCACCAGTCATTCACCAATCATTCACCAGTCATTCTCCAGTCATTCACCAAATATTCCCCAATCGTTCAACAGTCATGCACCAATCATTCACCAATCATTCCCTAGTCATTCACTAATCATTCACTAGTTGTTCACCAATCATTGACCAGTCATTCTCCAGTCATTCACCAATCATTCCCCAATCATTCACCAGTCATTCACTAATCATTCACCATTCATACACCAATCAATCACCAGTCCTTCACCAATCATTCCCCAGTCATTCTCCAGTCATTCACCAATCATTCACTCATCATTCACCAATCATTCACTAATTATTCACCAGTCATTCACCAGTCAATTACCAATCATTCACCAATCATTCTCCAGTCATTCACCAGTCATTCACCAATAATTTACCAATGCTTCACCAATCATTCCCCAGTCATTCACCATTCATCCACCAATCATTGACCAGTCATTCACCAGTCATCCACCAATTATTCACCAATCATTCACCAATCATTCACCAGTCATTCACTAATCATTCACCATTCATTCACCAATCAATCACCAGTCTTTTACCAATCATCCTCCAATCATTCACAAATCATTCACCAATCATTCTCCAGTCATTCACTCGTCATTCACTAATCATTCACCAATTATTCACCAATCATTCACCAGTCATTCACCAGTCATTCACTAATCATTCACCAATCATTCACCCATCAATCACCAGTCATTCACCAATCATTCACCAGTCATTCACCAGTCATTCACTAATCATTCACCATTCATTCACCAGTCAATTACCAATCATTCACCAATCATTCTCCAGTCATTCACCAGTCATTCACCAATAATTTACCAATGCTTCACCAATCATTCCCCAGTCATTCACCATTCATCCACCAATCATTGACCAGTCATTCACCAGTCAATCATCAATCATTAACCAATCATTCACCAGTCATTCACATTTGATTCACCAATCATTCAGCAGTCATTCTCCAGAAATCCACCAGTCATTCACCAATCATTCTCCAGCAATTCACCAATCATTCCCCAGTCATTCTCCAGAAATCCACCAATCATTCACCAATCTTTCCCCAATCATTCAACCAGTCATTCACCAATCATTCACCAGTAATTCACCAGTAATTCACCATACTTTCAACAATCATTCAGCAGTCATTCTCCAGTCATCCACCAATCTGTCACCAATCATTCACCAGTAATACACCAATCATTCCCCAATCATTCAACCAGTCATTCACCAATCATCCACCAGTCATTCACTTATCATTTGCCAATCATTTATAAATCATTCACCAGTCATTCACCAATCATTCACCAATCATTCCCCAGTCAATCTCCGGTCATTCACAAATCATTCACAATCATTCACCAGGCATTCACCAATCATTCACCAATCTTTCACCAAACATTCACCAATCAATCACCAATCATTCACCAGTCATTCACCAATAGTTCACCAATTAAACACCAGCCATGCACCAAACATGCACCAATAATTCACCAGTCATTCACCATTCATTCACCAATCATTCGCCAAGCATGCACCAATCATACACCAGTCATTCACTTATCATTTGCCAATCATTTATAAATCATTCACCATTCATTCCCCAATCATTCACCAAGCATTTCCCTATCATTCACCAATCATTCACCAGTAATTCACCTATAATTCACCAATCATTTTCCAATCATTCACAAATAATTCACCAATCATGTACCAATCATTCACCAATCATTCCCCAAGCATTCAACCAGTCATTCTCCAGTCATCCACCAATTAGTCACCAATCATTCACCAGTCACGCTCCAATGATTTACAAATCAATCAACAGTCATTCACCAATCATTCACCAATCATTCAGTAATCATTACATAGTCATTCACTATTCATTCAGCAGTCATTCACCAATCATTCAGCAGTCATTCACCATTCATCCACCAATCATTGACCAGTCATTCACGAGTCATTCACCAATCATTCACCAATCATTCACCCATCATTCACCAATCATTTACCAATCATTCACCAATCATTCCCCAGTAATTCTCCAGTCATTCACTAATCATTCACCAATCATTCACCAGTCATTCACCAGTCATTCACCAATCATTCAGAAGTAACTCACCAATCATTCACCTATCATTCCCCAATCATTCAACCAGTCATTCACCAATCATTCACCAGTAAATCACCAGTCATTCACCAATCATATCACAAGCATTCAACCAGTCATGCTCCAATCATTTACCAATCATTCACCAATCATTAACTAGTCATTCACTATTCATTCACCTGACATTCACCAGTCATTCACCAATCATTCGCCATTCATTCTCCAGTCATTCACCAGTCATTCAGCAGTCATTCACCAATCATTCCCCAATCATTCAAACAGTCATCCACCAAACATTCACCAATAATTCACCAGTAATTTACCAATCTTTCACCAATCATTCACCAATAATTCGCTAACCATTCACCAGTCATTCTCCAGTCATCCACCAATCATTCACCAATCATTCACCAATCATTCACCAGTCATTCACCAGTCATTCACTAATCATTCACCAGTCATTACCCAGTCATTCACGAATTATTCACCAGTCATTCACCAATCATTCAGCAGTAATTCTCCAGAAATCCACCAGTCATTCACCAATCATTCTCCTGCAATTCACCAATCATTCAGCAGTCATTCTCCAGAAATCCACCAGTCATTCACCA
This sequence comes from Squalus acanthias, assembly GCA_030390025.1. Taxonomy (NCBI): domain Eukaryota; kingdom Metazoa; phylum Chordata; class Chondrichthyes; order Squaliformes; family Squalidae; genus Squalus; species Squalus acanthias. The sequence continues at coordinate 45,744,733 of CM059448.1, read as the reverse complement.
ATCATTCTCCAGCAATTCACCAATCATTCCCCAGTCATTCTCCAGAAATCCACCAATCATTCACCAATCTTTCCCCAATCATTCAACCAGTCATTCATCAATCATTCACCATTAATTCAGCAGTAATTCACCAGTCTTTCAACAATCATTCAGCAATCATTCTCCAGTCATCCACCAATCTGTCACCAATCATTCACCAGTAATTCACCAATCATTCACCAATCATTCCCCAATCATTCAACCAGTCATTCACCAATCATCCAGCAGTCATTCACTTATCATTTGCCAATCATTTATAAATCATTCACCAGTCATTCACCAATCATGTACCAAGCATTCCTCAATCATTCACCAATCATTCACCAGTCATTCACCAATCATTCACCAATCATTTTCCAATCATTCACAAATCATTCACCAATCATGTACCAATCATTCACCAATCATTCCCCAATCATTCAACCAGTCATTCACCAAGCATTCACCAGTCATTCTCCAGTCATTCACCAATCATTCCCCAATCAGTCACCAGTCATTCACTAATTGTTCACCATTCATTCACCAATAAATCACCAGTCCTTCACCAATCATTCCCCAGTCATTCTCCAGTCATTCACCAATCATTCACTCGTCATTCACTAATTATTCACCAGTAATGCACAAATCATTCACCAGTCATTCACCAATTATTCACCAATCATTCACCAATCATTCACCAGTCATTCACTAATCATTCACCATTCATTCACCAATCAATCACGAGTCATTCACCAATCATTCAGCAGTCATTCACCAGTCATTCACCAAATATTCACCAATCATTCACCAATCATTCAGCAGTCATTCACCAATCATTCAGAAGTAATTCACCAATCATTCACCTATCATTCCCCAATCATTCAACCAGTCATTCACCAATCATTCACCAGTAAATCACCAGTCATTCACCAATCATATCACAAGCATTCAACCAGTCATGCTCCAATCATTTACCAATCATTCACCAATCATTAACTAGTCATTCACTATTCATTCACCTGACATTCACCAGTCATTCACCAATCATTCGCCATTCATTCTCCAGTCATTCACCAATCATTCCCCAATCATTCACCAGTCATTCACTAATCATTCACCATTCATACACCAATCAATCACCAGTCCTTCACCAATCATTCCCCAGTCATTCTCCAGTCATTCACCAATCATTCACTCATCATTCACCAATCATTCACTAATTATTCACCAGTCATTCACCAGTCAATTACCAATCATTCACCAATCATTCTCCAGTCATTCACCAGTCATTCACCAATAATTTACCAATGCTTCACCAATCATTCCCCAGTCATTCACCATTCATCCACCAATCATTGACCAGTCATTCACCAGTCATCCACCAATTATTCACCAATCATTCACCAATCATTCACCAGTCATTCACTAATCATTCACCATTCATTCACCAATCAATCACCAGTCTTTTACCAATCATCCTCCAATCATTCACAAATCATTCACCAATCATTCTCCAGTCATTCACTCGTCATTCACTAATCATTCACCAATTATTCACCAATCATTCACCAGTCATTCACCAGTCATTCACTAATCATTCACCAATCATTCACCCATCAATCACCAGTCATTCACCAATCATTCACCAGTCATTCACCAGTCATTCACTAATCATTCACCATTCATTCACCAGTCAATTACCAATCATTCACCAATCATTCTCCAGTCATTCACCAGTCATTCACCAATAATTTACCAATGCTTCACCAATCATTCCCCAGTCATTCACCATTCATCCACCAATCATTGACCAGTCATTCACCAGTCAATCATCAATCATTAACCAATCATTCACCAGTCATTCACATTTGATTCACCAATCATTCAGCAGTCATTCTCCAGAAATCCACCAGTCATTCACCAATCATTCTCCAGCAATTCACCAATCATTCCCCAGTCATTCTCCAGAAATCCACCAATCATTCACCAATCTTTCCCCAATCATTCAACCAGTCATTCACCAATCATTCACCAGTAATTCACCAGTAATTCACCATACTTTCAACAATCATTCAGCAGTCATTCTCCAGTCATCCACCAATCTGTCACCAATCATTCACCAGTAATACACCAATCATTCCCCAATCATTCAACCAGTCATTCACCAATCATCCACCAGTCATTCACTTATCATTTGCCAATCATTTATAAATCATTCACCAGTCATTCACCAATCATTCACCAATCATTCCCCAGTCAATCTCCGGTCATTCACAAATCATTCACAATCATTCACCAGGCATTCACCAATCATTCACCAATCTTTCACCAAACATTCACCAATCAATCACCAATCATTCACCAGTCATTCACCAATAGTTCACCAATTAAACACCAGCCATGCACCAAACATGCACCAATAATTCACCAGTCATTCACCATTCATTCACCAATCATTCGCCAAGCATGCACCAATCATACACCAGTCATTCACTTATCATTTGCCAATCATTTATAAATCATTCACCATTCATTCCCCAATCATTCACCAAGCATTTCCCTATCATTCACCAATCATTCACCAGTAATTCACCTATAATTCACCAATCATTTTCCAATCATTCACAAATAATTCACCAATCATGTACCAATCATTCACCAATCATTCCCCAAGCATTCAACCAGTCATTCTCCAGTCATCCACCAATTAGTCACCAATCATTCACCAGTCACGCTCCAATGATTTACAAATCAATCAACAGTCATTCACCAATCATTCACCAATCATTCAGTAATCATTACATAGTCATTCACTATTCATTCAGCAGTCATTCACCAATCATTCAGCAGTCATTCACCATTCATCCACCAATCATTGACCAGTCATTCACGAGTCATTCACCAATCATTCACCAATCATTCACCCATCATTCACCAATCATTTACCAATCATTCACCAATCATTCCCCAGTAATTCTCCAGTCATTCACTAATCATTCACCAATCATTCACCAGTCATTCACCAGTCATTCACCAATCATTCAGAAGTAACTCACCAATCATTCACCTATCATTCCCCAATCATTCAACCAGTCATTCACCAATCATTCACCAGTAAATCACCAGTCATTCACCAATCATATCACAAGCATTCAACCAGTCATGCTCCAATCATTTACCAATCATTCACCAATCATTAACTAGTCATTCACTATTCATTCACCTGACATTCACCAGTCATTCACCAATCATTCGCCATTCATTCTCCAGTCATTCACCAGTCATTCAGCAGTCATTCACCAATCATTCCCCAATCATTCAAACAGTCATCCACCAAACATTCACCAATAATTCACCAGTAATTTACCAATCTTTCACCAATCATTCACCAATAATTCGCTAACCATTCACCAGTCATTCTCCAGTCATCCACCAATCATTCACCAATCATTCACCAATCATTCACCAGTCATTCACCAGTCATTCACTAATCATTCACCAGTCATTACCCAGTCATTCACGAATTATTCACCAGTCATTCACCAATCATTCAGCAGTAATTCTCCAGAAATCCACCAGTCATTCACCAATCATTCTCCTGCAATTCACCAATCATTCAGCAGTCATTCTCCAGAAATCCACCAGTCATTCACCAATCATTCTCCAGCAATTCACCAATCATTCCCCAGTCATTCTCCAGAAATCCACCAATCATTCACCAATCTTTCCCCAATCATTCAACCAGTCATTCATCAATCATTCACCATTAATTCAGCAGTAATTCACCAGTCTTTCAACAATCATTCAGCAATCATTCTCCAGTCATCCACCAATCTGTCACCAATCATTCACCAGTAATTCACCAATCATTCACCAATCATTCCCCAATCATTCAACCAGTCATTCACCAATCATCCAGCAGTCATTCACTTATCATTTGCCAATCATTTATAAATCATTCACCAGTCATTCACCAATCATGTACCAAGCATTCCTCAATCATTCACCAATCATTCACCAGTCATTCACCAATCATTCACCAATCATTTTCCAATCATTCACAAATCATTCACCAATCATGTACCAATCATTCACCAATCATTCCCCAATCATTCAACCAGTCATTCACCAAGCATTCACCAGTCATTCTCCAGTCATTCACCAATCATTCCCCAATCAGTCACCAGTCATTCACTAATTGTTCACCATTCATTCACCAATAAATCACCAGTCCTTCACCAATCATTCCCCAGTCATTCTCCAGTCATTCACCAATCATTCACTCGTCATTCACTAATTATTCACCAGTAATGCACAAATCATTCACCAGTCATTCACCAATTATTCACCAATCATTCACCAATCATTCACCAGTCATTCACTAATCATTCACCATTCATTCACCAATCAATCACGAGTCATTCACCAATCATTCAGCAGTCATTCACCAGTCATTCACCAAATATTCACCAATCATTCACCAATCATTCAGCAGTCATTCACCAATCATTCAGAAGTAATTCACCAATCATTCACCTATCATTCCCCAATCATTCAACCAGTCATTCACCAATCATTCACCAGTAAATCACCAGTCATTCACCAATCATATCACAAGCATTCAACCAGTCATGCTCCAATCATTTACCAATCATTCACCAATCATTAACTAGTCATTCACTATTCATTCACCTGACATTCACCAGTCATTCACCAATCATTCGCCATTCATTCTCCAGTCATTCACCAGTCATTCAGCAGTCATTCACCAATCATTCCCCAATCATTCAAACAGTCATCCACCAAACATTCACCAATAATTCACCAGTAATTTACCAATCTTTCACCAATCATTCACCAATCAATCACCAATCATTCACCAGTCATTCACCAATAGTTCACCAATTAAACACCAGCCATGCACCAAACATGCACCAATAATTCACCAGTCATTCACCATTCATTCACCAATCATTCGCCAAGCATGCACCAATCATACACCAGTCATTCACTTATCATTTGCCAATCATTTATAAATCATTCACCATTCATTCCCCAATCATTCACCAAGCATTTCCCTATCATTCACCAATCATTCACCAGTAATTCACCTATAATTCACCAATCATTTTCCAATCATTCACAAATAATTCACCAATCATGTACCAATCATTCACCAATCATTCCCCAAGCATACAAACAGTCATTCTCCAGTCATCCACCAATTAGTCACCAATCATTCACCAGTCACGCTCCAATGATTTACAAATCAATCAACAGTCATTCACCAATCATTCACCAATCATTCAGTAATCATTACATAGTCATTCACTATTCATTCAGCAGTCATTCACCAATCATTCAGCAGTCATTCACCATTCATCCACCAATCATTGACCAGTCATTCACGAGTCATTCACCAATCATTCACCAATCATTCACCCATCATTCACCAATCATTTACCAATCATTCACCAATCATTCCCCAGTAATTCTCCAGTCATTCACTAATCATTCACCAATCATTCACCAGTCATTCACCAGTCATTCACCAATCATTCAGAAGTAACTCACCAATCATTCACCTATCATTCCCCAATCATTCAACCAGTCATTCACCAATCATTCACCAGTAAATCACCAGTCATTCACCAATCATATCACAAGCATTCAACCAGTCATGCTCCAATCATTTACCAATCATTCACCAATCATTAACTAGTCATTCACTATTCATTCACCTGACATTCACCAGTCATTCACCAATCATTCGCCATTCATTCTCCAGTCATTCACCAGTCATTCAGCAGTCATTCACCAATCATTCCCCAATCATTCAAACAGTCATCCACCAAACATTCACCAATAATTCACCAGTAATTTACCAATCTTTCACCAATCATTCACCAATAATTCGCTAACCATTCACCAGTCATTCTCCAGTCATCCACCAATCATTCACCAATCATTCACCAATCATTCACCAGTCATTCACCAGTCATTCACTAATCATTCACCAGTCATTACCCAGTCATTCACGAATTATTCACCAGTCATTCACCAATCATTCTCCAGCAATTCACCAATCATTCCCCAGTCATTCTCCAGAAATCCACCAATCATTCACCAATCTTTCCCCAATCATTCAACCAGTCATTCACCAATCATTTACCAGTAATTCACCAGTAATTCACCATACTTTCAACAATCATTCAGCAGTCATTCTCCAGTCATCCACCAATCTGTCACCAATCATTCACCAGTAATTCACCAATCATTCCCCAATCATTCAACCAGTCATTCACCAATCATCCACCAGTCATTCACTTATCATTTGCCAATCATTTATAAATCATTCACCAGTCATTCACCAATCATGTACCAAACATGCCCCAATCATTCACCAATCATTCACCAGTCATTCACCAATCATTCACCAATCATTTTCCAATCATTCGCCAATCATGCACCAATCATACACCAGTCATTCACTTATCATTTGCCAATCATGTACCAATCATTCACCAATCATTCCCCAATCATTCAACCAGTCACTCTCCAGTCATCCACCAATTAGTCACCAATCATTCACCAGTCATGCTCCAATGATTTACAAATCAATCAACAGTCATTCACCAATCATTCACCAATCATTCAGTAATCATTACATAGTCATTCACTATTCATTCAGCAGTCATTCACCAATCATTCAGCAGTCATTCACCATTCATCCACCAATCATTGACCAGTCATTCACCAGTCAATCACCAATCAATAACCAATCATTCACCAGTCATTCACATTTGATTCACCAATCATTCACCAGTCATTCACGAGTCATTCGCCAATCATTCACCAATCATTCACCCATCATTCACCAATCATTTACCAATCATTCACCAATCATTCCCCAGTAATTCTCCAGTCATTCACTAATCATTCACCAATCATTCACCAATCATTCACCAGTCATTCACCAGTCATTCACCAATCATTCAGAAGTAATTCACCAATCATTCACCTATCATTCCCCAATCATTCAACCAGTCATTCACCAATCATTCACCAGTAAATCACCAGTCATTCACCAATCATATCACAAGCATTCAACCAGTCATGCTCCAATCATTTACCACTCATTCACCAATCATTAACTAGTCATTCACTATTCATTCACCTGACATTCACCAGTCATTCACCAATCATTCGCCATTCATTCTCCAGTCATTCACCAATCATTCAGCAGTCATTCACCAATCATTCCCCAATCATTCAAACAGTCATCCACCAAACATTCACCAATAATTCACCAGTAATTTACCAATCTTTCACCAATCATTCACCAATAATTCGCTAACCATTCACCAGTCATTCTCCAGTCATCCACCAATCATTCACCAATCATTCACCAATCATTCACCAGTCATTCACCAGTCATTCACTAATCATTCACCAGTCATTACCCAGTCATTCACGAATTATTCACCAGTCATTCACCAATCATTCAGCAGTCATTCTCCAGAAATCCACCAGTCATTCACCAATCATTCTCCAGCAATTCACCAATCATTCCCCAGTCATTCTCCAGAAATCCACCAATCATTCACCAATCTTTCCCCATCATTCAACCAGTCATTCATCAATCATTCACCAGTAATTCAGCAGTAATTCACCAGTCTTTCAACAATCATTCAGCAGTCATTCTCCAGTCATCCACCAATCTGTCACCAATCATTCACCAGTAATTCACCAATCATTCACCAATCATTCCCCAATCATTCAACCAGTCATTCACCAATCATCCACCAGTCATTCACTTATCATTTGCCAATCATTTATAAATCATTCACCAGTCATTCACCAATCATGTACCAAGCATTCCTCAATCATTCACCAATCATTCACCAGTCATTCACCAATCATTCACCAATCATTTTCCAATCATTCACAAATCATTCACCAATCATGTACCAATCATTCACCAATCATTCCCCAATCATTCAACCAGTCATTCACCAATCATTCACCAATCATTCCCCAATCATTCACCAGTCATTCACTAATCATTCACCATTCACTCACCAATCAATCACCAGTCCTTCACCAATCATTCCCCAGTCATTCTCCAGTCATTCACCAATCATTCACTCGTCATTCACTAATTATTCACCAGTAATGCACAAATCATTCACCAGTCATTCACCAATTATTCACCTATCATTCACCAATCATTCACCAGTCATTCACTAATCATTCACCATTCATTCACCAATCAATCACGAGACATTCACCAATCATTCAGCAGTCATTCACCAGTCATCCACCAATTATTCACCAATCATTCACCAATCATTCAGCAGTCATTCACCAATCATTCAGAAGTAATTCACCAATCATTCACCTATCATTCCCCAATCATTCAACCAGTCATTCAGCAATCATTCACCAGTAAATCACCAGTAATTTACCAATCTTTCACCAATCATTCCCTAGTCAATCTCCGGTCATTCACAAATCATTCAAAATCATTCACCAGGCATTCACCAATCATTCACCAATCTTTCACCAAACATTCACCAATCATTCACCAATCATTCACCAGTCATTCACCAATAGTTCACCAATCATTCACCAATCATTCACCAATCAAACACCAGCCATGCACCAAACATGCACCAATAATTCACCAGTCATTCACCATTCATTCACCAATCATGCACCAATCATACACCAGTCATTCACTTATCCTTTGCCAATCATTTATAAATCATTCACCATTCATTCCCCAATCATTCACCAAGCATTTCCCTATCATTCACCAATCATTCACCAGTAATTCACCAATAATTCACCAATCATATTCCAATCATTCACAAATAATTCACCAATTATGTACATATCATTCACCAATCATTCCCCAATCATTTAACCAGTCATTCAGCAGTCATTCTCCAGTCATCCACCAATTAGTCACCAATCATTCACCAGTCATGCTCCAATGATTTACAAATCAATCAACAGTCATTCACCAATCATTCACCAATCATTCAGTAATCATTACATTGTCATTCACTATTCATTCAGCAGTCATTCACCAATCATTCAGCAGTCATTCACCATTCATCCACCAATCATTGACCAGTCATTCACCAGTCAATCACCAATCATTAACCAATCATTCACCAGTCATTCACATTTGATTCACCAATCATTCACCAGTCATTCACGAGTCATTCACCAATCATTCACCAATCATTTACCAATTATTCACCAATCATTCCCCAGTAATTCTCCAGTCATTCACTAATCATTCACCAATCATTCACCAATCATTCACTAGTCATTCACCAGTCATTCACCAATCATTCAGAAGTAATTCACCAATCATTCACCTATCATTCCCCAATCATTCAACCAGTCATTCACCAATCATTCACCAGTAAATCACCAGTCATTCACCAATCATATCACAAGCATTCAACCAGTCATGCTCCAATCATTTACCAATCATTCACCAATCATTAACTAGTCATTCACTATTCATTCACCTGACATTCACCAGCCATTCACCAATCATTCGCCATTCATTCTCCAGTCATTCACCAATGATTCAGCAGTCATTCACCAATCATTCCCCAATCATTCACCAATCATTCTCCAGTCATTCACTCGTCATTCACTAATCATTCACTAATTATTCACCAGTCATTCACCAGTCATTCACTAATCATTCACCAATCATTCACCAATCATTCACCAGTCATTCACCAGTCATTCACCAATCATTCAGCAATCATTCTCCAATCATCCACCAGTCATCCACCAATCATTCACCAGTCATTCACCAGTCATTCACCAGTCATTCACTAATCATTCACCAATCATTTACCAATCATTCACCAGTCATTCACCAGTCATTCATCAGTCATTCCGCATTCATTCTCCAGTCACCCACTAATCATTCACCAATCATTCAGCAATCATTCACCAGTCATCCACCAATCATTCACCAATCATTCACCAGTCATTCACCAGTAATTCACCAATCATTCATCAATCATTCACCAGTGATTCACCAATCATTCACCAGTCATTCACCACTCACTCACCAATCATTCCCCAATCATTCAACCAGTCATTCTCCAGTCATTCACCAATCAATCACCAATCATTTACTAGTCATCCACCAATCATTCACCAGTCATTCACCAATTATTCACCAATAATTCACCAATCATTCACCAGTCATTCACTAATCATTCACCATTCATTCACCAATCAATCACCAGTCATTCACCAATCATTCAGCAGTCATTCACCAGTCATCCACCAATTATTCACCATTCATTCATCAATCAATCACCAGTCTTTCACCAATCATCCACCAATCATTCACAAATCATTCTCCAGTCATTCACTCATCATTCACTAATTATTCACCAGTCATTCACCAGTCATTCACTAATCATTCACTAATCATTCACCAATCATTCACCCATCAATCACCAGTCATTCAGCAATCATTCAGCAGTCATTCTCCAATCATCCACCAGTCATCCACCAATCATTCACCAGTCATTCACCAGTCATTCACTAATCATTCACCAATCATTCACCAGTCATTCTCCAGTCACCTACCAGTCATCCACCAATCATTCACCAGTCATTCACCAATCATTCACCAGTCATTCTCCAGTCATTCACCAAATATTCCCCAATCGTTCAACAGTCATGCACCAATCATTCACCAATCATTCCCTAGTCATTCACTAATCATTCACTAGTTGTTCACCAATCATTGACCAGTCATTCTCCAGTCATTCACCAATCATTCCCCAATCATTCACCAGTCATTCACTAATCATTCACCATTCATACACCAATCAATCACCAGTCCTTCACCAATCATTCCCCAGTCATTCTCCAGTCATTCACCAATCATTCACTCATCATTCACCAATCATTCACTAATTATTCACCAGTCATTCACCAGTCAATTACCAATCATTCACCAATCATTCTCCAGTCATTCACCAGTCATTCACCAATAATTTACCAATGCTTCACCAATCATTCCCCAGTCATTCACCATTCATCCACCAATCATTGACCAGTCATTCACCAGTCATCCACCAATTATTCACCAATCATTCACCAATCATTCACCAGTCATTCACTAATCATTCACCATTCATTCACCAATCAATCACCAGTCTTTTACCAATCATCCTCCAATCATTCACAAATCATTCACCAATCATTCTCCAGTCATTCACTCGTCATTCACTAATCATTCACCAATTATTCACCAATCATTCACCAGTCATTCACCAGTCATTCACCAGTCATTCACCAATCATTCAGCAATCATTCTCCAATCATTCACCAATCATTTACCAATCATTCACCAGTCATTCACCAGTCATTCACCAGTCATTCACTAATCATTCACCAATCATTCAGCAGTCATTCACCAGTCATCCACCAATCATTCACCAATCATTCACCAGTCATTCACCAATTATTCACCAATCATTCACCAATCATTCACCAGTCATTCACTAATCATTCACCAGTCATTCACCAGTCATTCACTAATCATTCACCAATCATTCCCCAGTCATTCTCCAGTCATTCACCAATCATTCACTCGTCATTCACGAATTATTCACCAGTAATGCACAAATCATTCACCAGTCATTCACCAATTATTCACCAAACATTCACCAATCATTCACCAGTCATTCACTAATCATTCACCATTCATTCACCAATCATTCACCAGTCATTCACCAATCATGCAGCAGTCATTCACCAGTCATCCACCAATTATTCACCAATCATTCACTAATCATTCACCATTCATTCACCAATCAATCACCAGTCTTTCACCAATCATCCACCAATCATTCACAAATCATTCACCAATCATTCTCCAGTCATTCACTCGTCATTCACTAATCATTCACTAATTATTCACCAGTCATTCACCAGTCATTCACTAATCATTCACCAATCATTCACCCATCAATCACCAGTCATTCACCAATCATTCAGCAATCATTCACCCATCAATCACCAGTCATTCTCCAATCATCCACCAGTCATCCACCAATCATTCACCAGTCATTCACCAGTCATTCACTAATCATTCACCAATCATTTACCAGTCATTCTCCAGTCACCTACCAGTCATCCACCAATCATTCACCAGTCATTCACCAGTCATTCACCAGTCATTCACTAATCATTCACTAATCATTTACCAATCATTCACCAGTCATTCACCAGTCATTCACCAATCATTCACTAATCATTCACCAATCATTCACCAGTCATTCATCAGTCATTCCGCATTCATTCTCCAGTCACCCACTAATCATTCACCAATCATTCACCAGTCATCCACCATTCATTCACCAATCATTCACCAGTCATTCACCAATTATTCACCAATCATTCACCAATCATTCACCAGTCATTCACTAATCATTCACCATTCATTCACCAATCAATCACCAGTCTTTCACCAATCATCCACCAATCATTCACAAATCATTCACCAATCATTCTCCAGTCATTCACTCATCATTCACTAATCATTCACCAATCATTCACCAGTCATTCACCAGTCATTCACTAATCATTCACCAATCATTCACCCATCAATCACCAGTCATTCACCAATCATTCAGCAGTCATTCTCCAATCATCCACCAGTCATCCACCAATCATTCACCAGTCATTCACCAGTCATTCACTAATCATTCACCAATCATCCACCAATCATTCACCAGTCATTCACCAATCATTCACCAGTCATTCTCCAGTCATTCACCAAATATTCCCCAATCGTTCAACCAGTCATGCCCCAATCATTCACCAATCATTCCCTAGTCATTCACTAATCATTCACTAGTTCTTCACCAATCATTGACCAGTCATTCACCAGTCATTCACTAATCATTCACCATTCATACACCAATCAATCACCAGTCCTTCACCAATCATTCCCCAGTCATTCTCCAGTCATTCACCAATCATTCACTCGTCATTCACCAATCATTCACTAATTATTCACCAGTCATTCACCAGTCAATTACCAATCATTCACGAATCATTCTCCAGTCATTCACCAGTCATTCACCAATAATTTACCAATGCTTCACCAATCATTCCCCAGTCAATCACCATTCATCCACCAATCATTGACCAGTCATTCACCAGTCAATCATCAATCATTAACCAATCATTCACCAGTCATTCACTTTTGATTCACCAATCATTCACCAATCATTCACCAGTCATTCACGAATCATTCACCAATCATTTTCCAATCATTCACAAATCATTCACCATTAATTCACCAATAAATCACCAGTCCTTCACCAATCATTCCCCAGTCATTCTCCAGTCATTCAACCAGTCATTCACCAATCATTCACCAGTCATTCTCCAGTCATTCACCAATCATTCCCCAATCATTCACCAGTCATTCACTAATCATTCACCATTAATTCACCAATAAATCACCAGTCCTTCACCAATCATTCCCCAGTCATTCTCCAGTCATTCACCAATCATTCACTCTTCATTCACTAATTATTCACCAGTAATGCACAAATCCTTCACCAGTCATTCACCAATTATTCACCAATCATTCACCAATCATTCACAAGTCATTCATCAGTCATTCCGCATTCATTCTCCAGTCACCCACTAATCATTCACCAATCATTCAGCAGTCATTCACCAGTCATCCACCAATCATTCACCAATCATTCACCAGTCATTCACCAGTAATTCACCAATCATTCATCAATCATTCACCAGTGATTCACCAATCATTCACCAGTCATTCACCACTCATTCACCAATCATTCCCCAATCATTCAACCAGTCATTCACCAATCATTCACCATTCATTCACCAATCAATCACCAATCATTTACCAGTCATCCACCAATCATTCACCAATCATTCACCAGTCATTCACCAATTATTCACCAATAATTCACCAATCATTCACCATTCATTCACCAGTCAATTACCAATCTTTCACCAATCATTCCCCAGTCATTCACCAGTCATTCACCAATAATTTACCAATGCTTCACCAATCATTCCCCAGTTATTCACCATTCATCCACCAATCATTGACCAGTCATTCACCAGTCAATCATCAATCATTAACCAATCATTCTCCAGTCATTCACATTTGATTCACCAATCATTCACCAATCATTCACCAGTCATTCACCAATCATTCACCAATCATTTTCTAATCATTCACAAATCATTCACCAATCATGTACCAATCATTCACCAATCATTCCCCAATCATTCAACCAGTGATTCACCAATCATTCACCAGTCATTCACCACTCAATCACCAATCATTCCCCAATCTTTCAACCAGTCATTCACCAATGATTCACCATTCATTCACCAATCAATCACCAATCATTTACCAGTCTTCCACCAATCATTCACCAATCATTCACCAGTCATTCACCAATTATTCACCAATAATTCACCAATCATTCACCAGTCATTCACTAATCATTCACCATTCATTCACCAATCAATCACCAGTCATTCACCAATCATTCAGCAGTCATTCACCAGTCATCCACCAATTATTCACCATTCATTCACCAATCAATCACCAGTCTTTCACCAATCATCCACCAATCATTCACAAATCATTCACCAATCATTCTCCAGTCATTCACTCATCATTCACTAATCATTCACTAATTATTCACCAGTCATTCACCAGTCATTCAGCAGTCATTCTCTAATCATCCACCAGTCATCCTCCAATCATTCACTAGTCATTCACCAGTCATTCACTAATCATTCACCAATCATTCACCAGTCATTCTCCAGTCACCTACCAGTCATCCACCAATCATTCACCAGTCATTCACCAATCATTCACCAGTCATTCTCCAGTCATTCACCAAATCATTCCCCAATCATTCACCAGTCATTCACTAATCATTCACCAATCATTCACCAGTCATTCTCCAGTCACCTACCAGTCATACACCAAACAATCACCAGTCCTTCACCAATCATTCCCCAGTCATTCTCCAGTCATTCACTAATTATTCACCAATCATTCACTCGTCATTCACCAATCATTCACTAATTATTCACCAGTCATTCACCAGTCAATTACCAATCATTCACCAATCATTCTCCAGTCATTCACCAGTCATTCACCATTCATTCACCAATAAATCACCAGTCCTTCACCAATCATTCCCCAGTCATTCTCCAGTCATTCACCAATCATTCACTCGTCATTCACTAATTATTCACCAGTAATGCACAAATCATTCACCAGTCATTCACCAATTATTCACCAATCATTCACCAATCATTCACCAGTCATTCACTAATCATTCACCATTCATTCACCATTCATTCACCAATCAATCACCAGTCATTCACCAATCATTCAGCAGTCATTCACCAGTCATCCACCAATTATTCACCAATCATTCACCAATCATTCACCAGTCATTCACTAATCATTCACCATTCATTCACCAATCAATCACCAGTCTTTCACCAATCATCCACCAATCATTCACAAATCATTCACCAATCATTCTCCAGTCATTCACTCATCATTCACTAATCATTCACTAATTATTCACCAGTCATTCACCAGTCATTCACTAATCATTCACAAATCATTCACCCATCAATCACCAGTCATTCACCAATCATTCAGCAATCATTCTCCAATCATCCACCAGTCATCCACCAATCATTCACCAGTCATTCACCAGTCATTCACTAATCATTCACCAATCATTCACCAGTCATTCTCCAGTCACCTACCAGTCATCCACCAATCATTCACCAGTCATTCACCAGTCATTCACCAGTCATTCACTAATCATTCACTAATCATTTACCAATCATTCACAAATAAATTGTGTGACTTTGGGTGTTAACCCTTTGTGTGCTGTTTCTAGCAAGAGGTGGGCCAATTAAATGCTATAAAGACACACTAAAAACCACTGTGAAACCTTACAATATTAACCTGGGGCGATATGGGCACCGACAGACCACGGTGGGAGATCGTCCACTGGGTCAGATTGAATGAATTTGTGGCTACGTGTGGCTGCCCGGCACGCAGGGTAACTCAACTGCCCGCCTCACCTGGCTTACAGCGCGCTAAGTGCCACCGTATATGTGTGTCCAGGATTGGGCTCTTCTCACATCAGCGCACCCACACACCTGAGACTCAACCAGCCAATCGACGGGAGACTCCATTGCTTCTGGCAATACAAAATATAAAATTCAAAATTCAAAACACACGAAGTAAACTTTTGTCACAAACACCTTTTGTGTCCTCAGGATGCTTCACACCAATGAATTACTTTAGAAGTGTAGTCAATGTTCCGTCACCCAGCCAGGTGTGACTGCCCCCATCTGGTTCCATTCTTATCTGTCCAATTCCAGAGAATCACCTGCAATGGCTTCTCTTCCCACTCCCACAGCATTACTTCTGGAGTCCCCCAAGGATCTATCCTTGGCCCCCTCCTATTTCTCATCTACTGACTTGACACACTGCTTGTCCGACATCCAGTACTGGATGAGCAGAAATTTTCTCCAATTAAATATTGGGAAGACTGAAGCCATTGTCTTCGGGCCCTGCCACCAACTCCATCCCTCTCCCTAGCATCTGTCTGAGGCTGAACCACACTGTTCGCAACCTTGGTGTCATATTTGACCCTGAAATGAGCTTCCGACCACATGTCCGCAGCATAACTAAGACCACATATTTCCACCTCCGTAACATCGCCCGTCTCCGCCCCTGCCTCAGCTCATCTGCTGCTGAAACCCTCATCCATGCCTTTGTTACCTCTAGACTCAACTATTCCAACGCACTCCTGGCTGGCCCCCCACATTCTCCTTATGTGGCTCGGTGTCAAATTTTGTTTGATAACGCTCCTGTGAGACGCCTTGGGACGTTTTACTATGTTAAAGGCACTATACAAATACAAGCTGTTGTTGTTGTAGGCAAACATGGTAGCCAATAAAGTATCCCACAAACAACAAATGAGATAAATGATCAGTTAATTTATTTTGGTGCTGTTGGTTGAGGGAGGAATATTAGCCAGGATTCCAGGAGAACTCCCTGCTCTTCTTTGAATAGTTCAATGAGTTCCTTTAAGTCCACCTAAGCAGGCAATGGAGATCTTGGTTCAACCTCTCATCCAAAGGACAGCACCTGTGACAATGATGTGTCACACCAGATTAAGTGCTCAAATCTTGGGTGAGTTTAGAATCCACAGCCTTCTGACTCAGAGTCCAGTCTGCTACTACTGAGCCACACTGACTCTTAGATAGCACCAGCTAAGTCACAGAGGAGCAAGTTCTGTTGGCAGATGAGGAACCAGCAACCCCAGGGATTCTGTCCTCAAAGGTCTAATTATAAAAGGCGACTGAGCAGAATAGTCTACAGGAGACAGTAATATAGGAAGATAGGAATGCATAGGAAAAAACTCTGCTCAATTCTCAAAAACTAACTCCCTCGATTGTCCACTCCTTGAAATATCTATCCAATTCTTCCTTAAGCTTTCCACGCTTTCTCTCTCTCTGGCAGTCCAATCCACAGATTGACCACCTTCTGTGTAAAGTAGTTAAATCTAAACTTTCTGTGCACCTTTTAAGCTTGATCTCATCTTCCAGAGTTTGAGTTTGTGGCTATCTTAAACAGATTATCAGGTTTAATTTATCCATTCGCTTTATGATCTCAAATACTAACCCCTAACCCTTCTCTTCTGAGTAAACAATCCCAGGCTCTTCAACCTCTTATAGTTCAGTTGTCTTACGCTTTGAGTTTTATGCTCGATATTCTCTTTGTGTTCAGTGTTGCTGGTCATTTGTGTAAGCAGACCTTGCGTCCCCTATGAGCTAGAGTGTGCCTTCATCTGTCCAGTATCTAGATAAATGTAGCTCTTGGCCATAGGGCTTTCCTTCAAAGGGATTATTGGCCCTTCCATCCTCACCAACCTGACCCACGTCTTCATCCCAGACACAGATGGCAATCAAACCCATTACTCTAAAAGACCCCAAGGATGTCAATCACCTAGGAGGTTTGCATTGAATGGGATGGCTTGATTGAATGGCCTATTGGACGGGTCCCCATCCAAGTATGGCCCATCGAGTCCGTGCCGGCTCTCTGTAGAGCAATCCAGTCAGTCCCATTCCCCTGCTCTATCCCCGTAGCCCTGCAAGTTTATTTCCCTCAAGTGCCTATCCAGTCTCCCCTTGAAAACATTGAGTGTCTCCGCTTCCACCACTTCCGTCGGCAGCGAATTCCAGGTCACCACCACTCGCTGCGTAAAAAAGTTTTTCCTCACGTCCCCTCTGTATCTCTTGCCCAAAACCTTAAATCTGTGTCCCCTAGTCCTTGTACCATCAACTAGTGGGAACAGCCTTTCCCCGTCTAGCCTATCCAAGCCCGTCATAATCTTGTACACCTCTATCAAATCATCCCTCAACCTCCTTTGCTCTAATGAAAACAATTCCAGCTTCTCCAACCTGTCCTTGTAGCTAAGATCCCCAATCCCCGGAACCATTCTGGTAAATCTCCTCTGCACCCTCTCAAGGGCCTTCGCATCCTTCCTAAAGTGTGGTGACCAGAACTGGACGCAATATTCCAGTTGTGGCCTAACCAGCGCTTTATAAAGGTTCAGCATAACTTTGCTATTTTTGTACTCAATACCTCTATTTATGAAACCCAAGATCCCATATGCTTTGTTAACCATTCTCTCAATATGTCCTACCACCTTCAGGGACTTATGCACATTAACTCCTAGGTCCCTCTGTCCTTCCACACTCTTTAAAACTGTGCCAATAAGTGTATATTGCCTCTCCCTGTTCCTTCTGCCAAAATGCATCACCTCACACTTCTCTGTATTAAATTCCATCTGCCACTTGTCTGCCCATTCTACTAGCCTTTCTTGTCCTGTTGCAGTCGATTGGAATCATCGTCACTGTTTGCCACACTCCCAAGTTTGGTGTCATCGGCAAATTTAGAAATTCTACTCTTTATTCCAATATCCAGGTCATTTATATATATCAAAAAAAGCAGTGGCCCCAGCACTGACCCTTGGGGAACACCACTGTCTACCATCCTCCAGTCTGAAAAACAGCCATTTACCACAACTCGCTGTTTTCTGACTTAAGCCAATTCCTTATCCAAGCTGCCACTGACCCACCTATTCCATGAGCCTCAATTTTGTTAACCAGTCTTCTATGTGATAAATTGTCAAATGCCTTCCAAAAATCCATGTAGACAACATCCATTGCATTCCCTTCATCAATCCTCTCTGTTACTTCATCAAAAAATTAAATTAGATTAGTCAAACACAATCTGCCTTTTACAAATCCATGTTGGCTCTCCTTAATTTGCTTGTGCCTGTTAATTTTTTCCTCGATTATTGTTTCTAAAACTTTACCCATCACTGATGTTAATTTTCACCCCTTCCGTTGCTTCCCCTCTTCCCAGTGTCCAGGGCCCCAAACACCCCTTCCAGGTGAAACAGCGATTTACTTGTACTTCCTGCAATTTAGTATACTGTATTCGCTGCTCACGATGTGGACTCCTCTACATTGGGGAGACCAAACGCAGATTGGGTGACCGCTTTGCGGAACACCTCCGTTCAGTCCATAAGGGGGACCCCGAGCTCCCGGTGGCCTGTCACTTTAATTCACCGCTTCACTCCCACTCTGACCTCACCGTCCTCGGCCTATTACACTGTTCCACGGAAGCTCAGCGTAAGCTCGAGGAACAGCACCTCATCTTTCGTTTAGGCACGCTACAGCCCTCTGGACTCAATATCGAGTTCAACAATTTTAGATCATAACCTCAGCTCCAATCACATTTATTTTTTATTTTATCCACCCTTTTATTTGTCCCCCCCCACCTTTTTTTTCCTCCTAGAAGCTGGCAGCTGTCCTTCATTCTGCCAGTGGATTTCACACTTCTTTCAGCCTTAATCTGTCACATTAACACCACCTCTAGCCTTGCATATCTCTTAATGTCTCTTAATGTCTCTTCATCTCCCCCTTTGTTCCTTTATCCCCTCCCCCTTTTCCCAGCTTTACCCTGGCCTTAAATCTATTTGATTTCCGGCTCTTCCCAGTTCTGATGAAAGGTCATCGACCTGAAACGTTAACTCTCTTTCTCTCTCCACGGATGCTGCCTGGCCTGCTGAGTTTTTCCAGTGTTTTCTGTTGTTATTTCGGATTTCCAGCATCCGCAGTATTTTGCTATCGTACTGATGTTAAACTGACTGGCCTGTAGTTACTAGGATTGTCCTTACACCCTTTCTTGAATAATGGTGTCACATTTGCCACTTTCCAATTCTCAGGCACCTCCCCCGCATCTAGGGAAGATTGGAAAATTATGGCAAACCCTTCCACTATCTCCTCCCCCAATTCCCTTAGCAACCTGGGATGCAAGCCATCTGGACCAGGCGAATTATCCACTCTAAGCATACCCAGCCTTTCTAGTACATCCTGTATATTAATTTTCACCCCTTCCGTTGCTTCTACCTTTCCACTTCTACCGATACTTTGTCAGCATCCACCTCCTTAGGATTCTAGCCTTGCCCTGCGCCTCTAAGCATATATCACCTTCTTTGTCTCTAATAGGCCCCACCCCACGTCTTTCTACCCGCTTACTGTTTACATGCCGGTAGAAGATTTTTGGGTTTCCTTTTATGTTAACCGCCATTCTACTCTCATATTCTCTCTTTGCCATTCTTATTTTCATCTTCACATCCCCTCTCAACTTATTGTATTTGGTCTGGTTCTCCCTTGAAGAATTCACCTGACATGCATCAAACACCCTCTTTTTTTGTTTCATCATCTTCTCTATCTCCCTCGTCATCCAAGGAACCCTTGCTTTGGTTCCCTTACCCTTCCCTCATCCCAGGAACCAATTTAGTGAACCTTCGTTGCATCGCCTCCAAGGCAAGTATATCCTTCCTTAGATAAGGAGACCAAAACTGTGCACAGGACTCCAGGTGTGGTCTCACCAAGGCCCTGTACAATTGTAGCAAGACTTCCTTACTCTTATATTCCAACCCCCTTGCAATAAAGGCCAACATGCCATTTGCCTTCCTTATTGCTTGCTGTACCTGCATGCCAGCTTTCTGTGTTTCTTGCACGAGGATATCCAAATCTCTCTGAACACCAACATTTGAAAGTTTCTCACCATTTAAAAAATATTCTGTTAATCTATTCTTCCTACCAAAGTGAATAACCTCACATTTCCCTAAATTATACTCCATCTGCCACCTTACTGCCCACTCACTTAGTCTGTCTATATCCCTTTGCAGACTCTTTGGGGGAAAAATTCAGTTGGTTGCGCCTCCCGTTAGCGCCTTAAGAGGGCGCTAATGGGTCGCAAAGCAACTAGCGCCCGGGCGCAGCGATGTTTGCGCCGCTCACGAAATTGACCAGACATTTTGCGGCGACGCTAAACACTACCGGCACGATCTCCTGCGCCCGCAGATCATGTCATCAGTCGAGCGTGCAACGCTCCGGTAGCGCCCCGGACCGGATATTGAATGGCGTCCCATGCCTTACCGCCTGCCGCTAGCAACAACAGGTTGAGGGGAACGTTTTGCAGTCGGGAAGGGACTGGGGGAGCACTATTTAAAGGCGACTGCTTCCTGACTTTTTTTGTTGGCGACATTTTCGCACCACGAATTCTGAGTGAGAGAGAGACTTCTGGAGAGATTCAATGCTGTGTGAAGGAGTTTTGGGTACTGAGCAGAACTTTGCAGGTTCATTTTGATTTGTCCTTCCTTGCATCGACTTAGAAGAGACTATTGGGGGCTGCACTCTGAGCTCTTTCCCTAGGCCTCTCCATTGTTCTTTCCAGCAGATTTGTTGTACAGGTCTCTCCAGGCCGAGATTCAAGGCTGCAATGAACAGGGTGTGGATGGAGAGCAAGATCAACCCTCCCCTTTAAGAACTGGTCGGTGCCAGGGTGTCTGTCTTCCATTGCTGACTGACATCACATGAGCTTCGCCAGCGCTCTGAGTTAGCGCCTCTCTCCTCGGCGTTAGCGCCTTAAGAGAGGTGTGTAGCGTCTGATTTAGCGCTCCAATCACCTCCAGGGGCGATAGAAGCCAAGTTTGCAGTCGGAGGCGATAATTAGCGCCAGGCGCTAAACTTTGCACCCGGCCGATAATTGCGCCTCAAACGGGGCGATACCGAATTTCTCCCCCTTTGTGTTCTCCTCACAGTTTACTGTCCCACCTAGCTTTGTATCATCAGCAAACTTGGATACATTACACTCGGTCCTTTCATCTAGGTCATTAATATAGACTGTAAATAGCTGAGGCCCCAACACTAATCCTTGCGGCACCCCACTAGTTACAGCCTGCCAACATGAAAAAGATCTGTTTATCCCTACTCTCTGTTTTCTGTCTGTTAACCAATCCTCTATCCATGCTATTAAATTACCCCCAACCCCATGAGCCCTAATCTTGTGTAATAACCTTTTATGTGGCACCTTATCAAATGCCTTTTATAAATCCAAATATACTACATCCACTGGTTCCCCTTCATCTACCCTGCTAGTTACATCCTCAAAAAACTCTAATAAATTTGTCAAACACGATTTCCCTTTCATAAAACCATGTTGACTCTGCCTAATCATGTTATGATTTTTCTAAGTGCCCTGATACCACTTCCTTAATAATGGATTCAGCATTTTCCCGACGACTGATGTCAGGCTAACTGGCCTGTAGTTCCCTATTTTTTCTCTCCCTCCTTTCTTGAATAGCGGTGTTACATTTGCGACCTTCCAATCCGCTGGGACTGTTCCAAAATCTAGGGAATTTTGGAAGATCAAAACCAATGCATCTATTCAAGTATATTCAAGACAGAGATCGATAGATTTTTGAATATTAAGGGAATCAAGGGATATGGGGATAGTGCAGGAAAGTGGAGATGAGGTAGAAGATCAGCCATGATCTTATTGAATGGCTGAGCAGGCTCGAAGGGCCAAATGGCCTCCTCCTGCTCCTATTTCTTATGTTCTTATGTTCTTATAAGCACTGCCTCCAATGCCTGGATATCCTTGCTGTAGTATGATGCCCAAAATTATACCCACTACTTCAGGTGTCTTTGTACCAGTGCCTTATGCAGACATTGTCACCTCCTGGGATCTATCCCACTGACTCTATCCTTCTCGCTGTATATGTCCTGCTCTGTTGGTTTCAGTGACCTACCCACCGATACTCTCAGAGCCTCCTCCTGTGTTGTGTCCTGTACCCTAGACCAATTTCGTTTTTATTCCCACTGTTTATTTACCTTCCCATCAGTCATTTGCCGCTCATCAGATCTCCTTCCCCTCCTGTTTCAATCGTTGCAAAGCCCCTCCCAGCTTGGAGTCTGCTCCAGATGTAGCTTCTGTCCCGAGCTCCAAATCATTGATATACACTGTAAATAGCAATGGTTCCATGCAATTCCCTCAATCTAGTCCATTCAAAATATTCTAGGTTTAGAGCAACTCCAGGGACATCCATGATACAGCCCTCACCCAGACAGGTCCTAAGTCCAATAGCAAAATACTACAGATGCTGGAAATCTGAAACAACAACAGGAAATGCTGGAAATACTCAGCAGGTCAGACAGCATCGGGGAGAGAGAAACAGCGTTAACGTTTCAGGTCAATGACCCTGGAAAAAGTTGGAGAAGTAACAGATTTTTAAGCAAGTGTGGGGCAGGGAAAGGGAGGAGGGCAGGAAAGAACAAAAGGGAAGGTCTGTGATAGGATGGAAGGCAGGAGACTGCCTGCTTTAACCTTCCCGCAAAACTCCACTGTCTGATTTATTGGTCTGTACAGACTAACATAGATGGCAGGGATTCCAATGCCATGGTGTGAGGTGTCTTTCTGAATACCCAGACCAGCTATCAAATTGCCTAATGTTTGGACTCTGAGAGAAACAACTCCCTGCTTAGTCTATTAATCACCTTTTGTTTCAGTTTGGATTCACAACCCAGCATGTGGCTGCCCTGAGAAACTAAACACTTTAAAGCAAGCTTTAACTTGAAACACATTTTAAAATAACTCACATCTACATCCTTTCTGTCCTGAAACATGACTAGGATATTGCGCTGGAAGCAGCAATGAATCCCTAGCTTAAGGTTCTCACAATCTGATTGCCCAGCATGTTGTGTCTCTGGTAAGCACAGGGTCTCCATAGCAGCAGCCTGAGCACTCACAACAGACACTCTGACTGGGCTTAGGACCATTAGGCACTTTACAGCCTTCTGGACTCCACATCGAGTTCAACAATTTCAGACTATAACTTCGGCCCCTATGTTTTCTTTTTTCTCTCACATGGCAGCTGTTGATGATTCTGCCATTGCCATTTACACCTCATCAAGAGTCATCTTTTGTTTCTTAACTTGTCTCATTACCAGCTCCTTTTACCTTGCATTGAGGTCTGGAGCCAAGTGGGCCAGGCGGAACCCAAACTGAGCATCGGTGAGCAGGTTATTGGTGAGTAAGTGCCGCTTGATAGCACTGTCGACGACACCTTCCATCACTTGGCTGATGATTGAGAGTAGACTGATGGGGTGGTAATTGGCCGAATTGAATTTCTCATGCTTTTTGTGGACAGGACATACTTGGGCAGTTTTCCACATTGGGTAGATGCCAGTGTTGTAGCTGTACTGGAACAGCTTGGCTAGAGGTGCGGCTAGTTCTGGAGCACAAGTCTTCAGCATGACAGCCGGGATGTTGTTGGGGCCCCAGCTAGTCACAATGGCCCAGAAATTGATCTCGCTCTGTTCCCGCGGGGGTAAGGCTTCCCCGCGATCTCTCACTCCGCGTGTGCTTTTTCAGATCCAGCTCGCACGAACTTGATGTTCTAGACATCAGCTGGGCAGTGCTTGCGTATCCCACCGGCGTAGTGAATTCGTGCGAGCTGTGGGATCACGTGACTCAGTTAGAGCCAATGGCAGCACACCATCTTCCATTCATAAGTTTCACATACGTGCTGTGAAATCTATGAATCTTACACCCCCCCAAAATAACAGCTAAACCTCAATTAAATTTAAAAAAAAAACCATCACATTAATAAAATAAGTATAGTTAAATAAATTAACCATTTTAAATAAAAAATTAAATTTTTGAAAAAATTTAAAATCTTTTAAAAAGTTATAAAAATAAACTTACCTGTCTTTAAAGTCTCTAAAAAAGATATACCTGTTAAAAAAAATTCAAAAAAATACTTAATTCACTATATCAATGATTTGGATGAGGGAACCAAATGTAATATTTCCAAATTTGCTGACAACATGAAACTAGGTGGGATTGTGAGTTGTGAGGAGGATGCAAAGAGGCTTCAAGGCGATTTAGACAAGTTGAATGAGTGGGCAAATACATGGCAGATGCAGTATAACGTGGATAAATGTGAAGTTATCCACTTTGGTAGGAAAAACAGAAAGGCAGAGTATGATTGGGAAATGTTGATGTACAGAGGACCTGGGTGTCCTTGTACACCAGTCACTGAAAGTAACATGCAGGTGCAGCAAACAGTTAGGAAGGCAAATGGTATGTTGGCCTTCATTGCAAGAGGATTTGAGTACAGGAGCAAAGATGTCTTACTACAGTTATACAGGGCCTTGGTGAGACCACACCTGGAGTATTGTGTGCAGTTTAGGTCTCCTTACCTAAGAAAGGATATACTTGCCATAGAGGGAGTGCAGCGAAGGTTCACCAGACTGATTCCTGGGATGGCAGGACTGTCGTATGAGGAGAGAGTGGGTCGACTAGGCCTGTATTCACTAGAGTTTAGAAGAATGAGAGGGGATCTCATTGAAACGTATAAAATTCTGACAGGGCTAGACAGACTGGATGCAGGGAGAATGTTTCCCCTGGCTAGGGGGGTCTAGAACGAGGGGTCACAGTCTCAGGATACGGGGTAGGACATTTAGGACTGAGATGAGGAGAAATTTCTTCACTCAGAGGGTGATGAACCTGTGGAATTCTCTACCACAGAAGGCTGTGAAGGCCAAGTCACTGAATATATTTAAGAAGGAAATAGATAGATTTCTAGACACAAAAGGCATCAAGGGGTATGGGGAGAGAGCGGGAATATGGTATTGAGATAGAGGATCAGCCATGTTCATATTGAATCGCGGAGCAGGCTCGAAGGGCCGAATGGCCTACTCCTGCTCCTATTTTTCTATGTTCTATAGACTTTGCTGCATCCAGTGCACTCAGCCGTTTCTTGATATCACGTGGAGTGAATCGAATTGGCTGAAGACTGACTTCTGTGATGGTGAGGACCTCAGGAGGAGGCCGATATAGATCATCCACTCGGCACTTCTGGCTGAGAATGGTTGCAAACCCTTCAGCCTTGTCTTTTGCACTCACGTGCTGGGCTCCACCATCATTGAGGATGGGGATGTTCATGGAGCCTTAATTGTCCACCACTGGATGTGGCAGGACTGCAGAGCTTTGATCTGATCTGTTGATTATGGGATCACTTAGCTCTGTCTATAGCATGCTGCTTCCGTTGTTTAGCATGCATGTAGTCCTGTGTTGCAGCTTCCCCAGGTTGGCACCTCATATTTCGGTCCGCCTGGTGCTGCTCCTGGCATGCTCTTCTACACTTCTTATTGATCCAGGGTTGGTCCCCTGGTTGATGGTAATGGTAGAGTGAGGGATATGCCGGGCCATGAGGTCGCATATTGTGGTGGAATACAGTTCTGCTGCTGCTGATGGCCGACAGCGCCTCATGGATGCCCAGTTTTGAGCTGCTAGGTCTGTTCTGAATCTATCCCATTTAGCCCTTGACATCAAGGCAGCATTTGACCAAGTGTGGCATCAAGGAGCCCCAGTAAAACTGAAGTAAATGGGGATCAAGGGGAAAACTCTCCAGTGGCTGGAGTCATACCTAGCACAAAGGAAGATGGTTGTGGTTGTTGAAGGCAAATCATCTCAGCCCCAGGACTAAATCACCTCCCCATGACATTCAATTGCATTACCATCACAGAGTCCCCACCATCAACCTCCTGGGAGGTCACCATTGACCAGCATCTCAACTAGACCAGCCATATAAATGCCCTGATTATAAGAGCAGGTTAGAGGCTGGGTATTCTGCAACGAGTGGTTCACCTCCTGACTTCCCAAAGCCTTTCCACCCCCTACAAGGGACAAAAGGCATTTGATAAAGTGCCACATAATAGACTTGCCAGCAAAGTTGAAGCCCATGGAATAAAAGGGACAGTGGCAGCATGGATACGAAATTGGCTAAGTGACAGGAAACAGAGAGTAGTGGTGAACGGTTGTTTTTCAGACTGGAGGAAAGTACACAGTGGTGTTCCCCAGGGGTCGGTACTCAGACCACTGCTTTCCTTGATACATATTAATGACTTAGACTTGGGTGTACAGGGCACAATTTCAAAATTTGCAGATGACACAAAACTTGGAAGTATAGTGAACAGTGAGGAGGAGAGTGATAGACTTCAAGAAGACATAGACAGGCTGGTGGAATGGGCAGACACGTGGCAGATGAAATTTAACGCAGCAAAGTGCGAAGTGATACATTTTGGTAGGAGGAATGAGGAGAGGCAATATAAACTAAAGGGTACAATCCTAAAGGGGGTGAATGAACAGAGACCGGGGGGAATATGTGCACAAATCGTTGAAGGTGGCAGGGCAGGTTGAGAAAGCGGTTAAAAAAGCTTACGGGATCCTGGGCTTCATAAATAGAGGTCATGATATGGAGATGCCGGCGTTGGACTGGGGTGGACAAAAATGAGAAGTCGCACAACACCAGGTTATAGTCCAACAGATTTATTTAATTTTTCAAGCTTTCGAAGCAGTTCGCTCCTTCGTCAGGTAAGTTAGCAATGGATTGCTAACTTACCTGACGAAGGAGCGAACTGCTTCGAAAGCTTGTAAAATTAAATAAATCTGTTGGACTATAACCTGGTGTTGTGCGACTTCTCATTTTCATAAATAGAGGCATAGAGTACAAAAGCGTGGAAGTTATGATGAACTTTTATAATGTTTTCCTTCACTTCACCTGACGAAGGAGCAGCAGCTCCGAAAGCTTGTGATTTCAAATAAAACTGTTGCACTATAACCTGGTGTTGTGCGACTTCGAACTTTTATAAAACACTGGTTCGGCCTCAACTGGAGTATTGTGTCCAATTCTGGGCACCGCACTTTAGGAAGGATGTGAAGGCCTTAGGGAGGGTGCAGAAAAGATTTACAAGAATGGTTCTAGGGATGAGGGACTTCAATTACGTGGATAGACTGGAGAAGCTGGGGTTGTTCTCCTCAGACCAGAGAAGGTTGAGAGATTTGATAGAGGTGTTCAAAATCATGAGGGGTCTGGACAGAGTAGACAGAGAGAAACTGTTCCCATTGGCAGAAGGGTCGAGAACCAGAGGACACAGATTTAAGGTGATTGGCAGAAGAACCACAGGCAACATGAGGAAAATCTTTTTTACGCAGCGAGTGGTTATGATCTGGAATTCACTGCCTGAGAGGGTGGTGGAGGCAGATTCAATCACGGCTTTCAAAAGGGAATTGGATAAGTACCTGAAAGAAAAAAATTTGCAGGGCTACGGGGAAAGGGCGGGGGAGTGGGACTAGCTTAACTGCTCTTGCAGAGAGCCAGAACGGGCTTGACGGGCCGAATGCCTCCTTCTGTGCTGTAACCATTCTATGATCTTATGATTCTAAGTCAGGAGTGTGATGGAATACTCTCCACTTGCCTGATGAGTGCAGCTGCAACAACACTGAAGAAGCTCGACACCATCCAGGACAGCAGTGCACTTGATTGGCACCCCATCCACCACCTTAAACAGTCACTCCCTCCACCACCGGCGCACTGTGGCTGCAGTGTGTACCATCTACAAGATGCACTGCAGCAACTCGCCAAGGCTCCTTCGACACAACCTCCCAAACTCGCGACTTCCGCCACCTAAAACAAGGGCAGCAGGCGCATAGGAACACCACCACCTCCAAATTCCCCTCCAAGTCACAAACCATCCCAATTTGAACATATATCACCATTCCTTCATTGCTGCTGGGTGAAAATCCTGAACTCCCTCCCTAACAGCACTGTGGGAGTACTTTCACCACACGGACTGCAGCGGTTCAAGAAGAAGGCTCACCACCACCTTCTCAATTGCAACTTGAAAGAGACTTGAGCGCATATTCGAGGCTGACACTCCAGTGCAGTGCTGAGGGAGTGCTGCACTGTCAGAGGTGCCATCCTTTGGATGAGACGTTAAACCGAGGTCCCATCTGCCCTCTCAGGTGGACATAAAAGATCCCATGGCATTAATCGAAGAAGAGCAGGGGAGTTCTCCCCAGTCTTCTAGTCAATATTTATCACTCAATCAACATCACTAAAAAACAGATTATCTGTCATTAATCTCATTGCTGTTTGTGGGAGCTTACTCTGAGCAAATTGGCTGCTGCGTTTCCCACATTACCACAGTAACAACACCTCAAAAAGACTGCATTGGCTGTAAAGCGCTTTGGGATGTCCTGCGGCCGTGAAACGCGCCATAAAAGTCTTTCTTTCTTCAACTAGGGATGGGCAATAACTGCTGTCCTTGCTATCAACGCCCATATCCCGAGAATGAATAATAAAAAATACCTGAACAGGAGTTGTACTGATTGAACTAAGTGACTCTGCTCATAACTGTTACTCTGCACAGTTCACCTTAAGGTGGAGGAAAGCAATCGATGAATTGGAGGAATCTTTGCTTTGCCGAGAGTTAACTCAGTCTGCCTTCAGTGAGATTGGAGGAGTACACGTGTGTAAGCCATGGAGTTCCATTATTACACGCCCAGGTCATGCTATCGTATGAGTAGATCTGGGGCTGCTGACACTCACTGTTTACGCTCATACACAAAGCAGAAGAACAGGATCTGGTGCACGCCGAATCCTTTCTGCTTGGGTACATGCCCCGCAGGAAAATCAGCCCCCCTGTGCAACTGTCCCCAGTCCGCCTGTGTAACTGACCCCAGTCCCCCTGTGTAACTGTCCCCAGTCCGCCTGTGTAACTGACCCCAGACCCCCTGTGTAACTGACCCCAGTCCCCCTGTGTAACTGACCCCCGACGCCCTGTGTAACTGACCCCAGTCCCCCTGTGTAACTGTCCCCAGTCCTCCTGTGTAACTGACCCCAGTCCCTCTGTAACTGACCCCAGTCCCCCTGTAACGGACCCCAGTCCCCCTGTGTAACTGATCCCAGTCCCCTGTGTAACTGACCCCAGTCCCCCTGTGCAACTGACCACCGTCCCCCTGTGTAACTGATCCCAGTCCCCTGTGTAACTGATTCCAGTCCCCCTGTGTAACTGACCCCTGTCCCCCTGTGTAACTGACCCCAGTCCCCCTGTGTAACTGTCGCCAGCTCCCTGTGTAACTGTCCCCAGTCCCCTGTGTAACTGACCCCAGTCCCCCTGTGTAACTGACCCCAGTCACCCTGTGTAACTGACCCCAGTCCCCCTGTGTAACTGACCCCAGTCCCCTGTGTAACTGTCCACAGTCCCCTGTGTAACTGACCCCAGTCCCGTATAACTGTCCCCAGTCCGCCTGTGTAACTGACCCCAGTCCCCCTGTGTAACTGACCCCAGTCCCGTATAACTGTCCCCAGTCCGCCTGTGTAACTGTCCCCAGTCTCCTGAGTAACTGACCCCAGTCCCGTATAACTGTCCCCAGTCCGCCTGTGTAACTGACCCCAGTCCCCCTGTGTAACTGACCCCAGTCCCCCTGTGTAACTGACCCCAGTCCCCCTGTGTAACTGATCCCAGTCCCCCTGTGTAACTGTTCCCAGTCCCCTGTGTAACTGACCCCAGTCCACCTGTGTAACTGACCCCAGTCCCCTGTGTAACTGACCCCAGTCCCCCTGTGTAACTGACCCCAGTCCCCTGTGTAACTGTCCCCAGTCCCCTGTGTAACTGACCCCAGTCCCGTATAACTGTCCCCAGTCCGCCTGTGTAACTGACCCCAGTCCCCCTGTGTAACTGACCCCAGTCCTGTATAACTGTCCCCAGTCCGCCTGTGTAACTGTCCCCAGTCTCCTGAGTAACTGACCCCAGTCCCGTATAACTGTCCCCAGTCCGCCTGTGTAACTGACCCCAGTCCCCCTGTGTAACTGACCCCAGTCCAGTATAACTGTCCCCAGTCCGCCTGTGTAACTGTCCCCAATCTCCTGAGTAACTGACCCCAGTCCCGTATAACTGTTCCCAGTCCCCTGTGTAACTGACCCCAGTCCACCTGTGTAACTGACCCCAGTCCCCTGTGTAACTGACCCCAGTCTGCCTGTGTAACTGACCCCAGTCCCCCTGTGTAACTGATCCCAGTACCCCTGTGTAACTGATCCCAGTACCCCTGTGTAACTGATCCCAGTACCCCTGTGTAACTGTTCCCAGTCCCCTGTGTAATTGATCCCAGTCCCCCTGTGTAACTGTCCCCAGTTCCCTGTGTAACTGACCCCAGTCCCCTGTGTAACTGACCCCAGTCCCCCTGTGCAACTGACCCCGTCCCCCTGTGTAACTGATCCCAGTCCCCTGTGTAACTGATCCCAGTCCCCTGTGTAACTGACCCCAGTCCCCTGTGAAACTGACCCCAGTCCCCCTGTGTAACTGACCCCAGTCCCCCTGTGTAACTGACCCCAGTCCCCCTGTGTAACTGACCCCAGTCCCCTGTGTAACTGACCCCCGTCGCCCTGTGTAACTGATCCCAGTCCCCCGTGTAACTGACCCCAGTCCCCTGTGTAACTGACCCCAGTCCCCCTGTGTAACTGACCCCATTCCCCCTGTGTAACTGACCCCAGTCCCCTGTGTAACTGACCCCAGTCCCCCTGTGTAACTGTTCCCAGTCCCCTGTGTAACTGACCCCAGTCCACCTGTGTAACTGACCCCAGTCCCCTGTGTAACTGACCCCAGTCCCTGTGTAACTGACCCCAGTCCCCCTGTGTGACTGTCCCCAGTCCCCTGTGTAACTGACCCCAGTCCCCCTGTGTAACTGACCCCAGTTCCCCTGTGTAACTGATCCCATTCCCCTGTGTAACTGATCCCAGTCCCCTGTGTAACTGACCCCAGTCCCCCTGTGTAACTGACCCCAGTCCCCCTGTTTAACTGACCCCAGTCCCCTGTGTAACTGACCCCCGTCGCCCTGTGTAACTGATCCCAGTCCCCTGTGTAACTGACCCCAGTCCCCTGTGTAACTGACCCCAGTCCCCCTGTGTAACTGACCCCAGTCCCCCTGTAACTGACCCCAGTCCCATGTGTAACTGACCCCAGTCCCCCTGTAACTGACCCCTGTCCCACTGTGTAACTGACCCCAGTCCCTCTGTAACTGACCCCAGTCCCCCTGTAACTGACCCCAGTCCCATGTGTAACTGACCCCAGTCCCCCTGTAACTGACCCCAGTCCCCTGTGTAACTGACCCCAGTCCCCCTGTGTAACTGTCCCCAGTCCCTGTGTAACTGTCCCCAGTCCCCGTGTAACTGACACCAGTCCCCCTGTAACTGACCACAGTCCCCCTGTAACTGACCCCAGTCCCCCTGTGTAACTGACCCAAGTCCCCTGTGTAACTGTCCCCAGTCCCCTGTGTAACTGACCCCAGTCCCGTATAACTGTCCCCAGTCCGCCTGTGTAACTGACCCCAGTGCCCCTGTGTAACTGACCCAAGTCCTGTATAACTGTCCCCAGTCCGCCTGTGTAACTGTCCCCAGTCTCCTGAGTAACTGACCCCAGTCCCGTATAACTGTCCCCAGTCCACCTGTGTAACTGACCCCAGTCCCCCTGTGTAACTGACCCCAGTCCCCCTGTGTAACTGACCCCAGTCCCCCTGTGTAACTGATCCCAGTCCCCCTGTGTAACTGTTCTCAGTCCCCTGTGTAACTGACCCCAGTCCCCATGTGTAACTGACCCCAGTCCCCCTGTGTAACTGACCCCAGTCCCCCTGTGTAACTGTCCCCAGTCCCCCTGTGTAACTGACCCCAGTCCCCCTGTGTAACTGATCCCAGTACCCCTGTGTAACTGTTCCCAGTCCCCTGTGTAATTGATCCCAGTCCCCCTGTGTAACTGTTCCCAGTCCCCTGTGTAAATGACCCCAGTCCCCTGTGTAACTGACCCCAGTCCCCTGTGTAACTGTCCCCAGTCCCTGTGTAACTGACCCCAGTCCCCTGTGTAACTGACCCCAGTCCCTCTGTAACTGACCCCAGTCCCCCTGTAACTGACCCCAGTCCCCGTGTAACTGACCCCAGTCCCCCTGTGTAACTGTTCCCAGTCCCCTGTGTGGTAACACAATAGAGCTTCCTGTGACTCGAACTTTATTGCATCACTTCCTGTGATTAGTCCAGGATAAATACTGGACTGATCAGTTGGATCCTGGAGAGGCATAGAGTAAGACCTCTTTTGTATGTAGCACCTTTATAGTTGATTAAAGCTTACTTTAAGTTCACCACGCGTAAGGCTCATTCTTACGACAATTTAATCAACTTTGAAAAACTTCACACTCAAACTTTTTGGACGAACTCGGAACTAAGGATCCAGGGAATCACCCATCATGGAAAACATCCTTAAACCATCGCGTCTTGACTTGGACCCAAACACCCCAGCAGCCGGTAAGGTGTGGAAACACTGGTATCGCACGTTTGACAATTTTCTTGAATACTGCAAGGCTGATGATGACTCAAAGTTGCGGATACTCATCAACTGTGTCACCCCGAATGTATTTCAGTATGTGGAGGAATGGGACAGTTACGAGGAGGCAATTCGGACGCTTAAGAGACTATATACTAAGACACCGAATGAGGTCTATGCCAGACATCTACTAGCTACAGCCCAACAAGGGCCGGAGGAATCCATTGATAAATTCCTCCAAGAGCTTCGCAGACTTAGTATGGACTGTAACTTTCAGGCGGCCTCAGCTGAGCTGTACCGTGAAGAAATGATCCGTGATGCTTTCATCTGCGGGCTTGCCTCCCCATTTATACGCCAGCGTCTACTGGAAAGTAAGACACTTGAGCTTCAGAGAGCTTATGACATGGCTTGCTCTCTAGATCTGGCAAAAAGAAATGCAGACCTTTATACAGTGCCCAGACCTCGGTCTACTGCCTTAACTACAGTCAGGCAATTTAAGAGGCCACAGGTGAACTCTATTAGGGAGGTCTTTATCCCTGACGATCAATCTGATGACTTCACTGATGAAGAGGATGATGAACCCACTGTGGCAGCCTCTTGGCAATCTAAGAAATGCTTCTTTTGTGGTGATGAGTTTCACCCTCGGAAATTCTGCCCTGCTCGCAATGCATTTTGCAGTCATTGCAACAAAAAGGGTCATTTTGCAAAGGTTTGCCTATCTAGAGCCTCTACGAGGGCTTATCAAGCTAAGTCCTACCGAACTGCCCCGCTAAGGGCCTATCAAGATGTTCCGGCTAACATCTATCGTGCTTCCTCTCGGGTTTCTTCTCGAAGAAACACACCTAGGGGTAAAAATTCAGTTGGTTGCGCCTCCCGTTAGCGCCTTAAGAGGGCGCTAATGGGGCGCAAAGCCGCTATCGCCCGGGCGCAGCGATGTTTGCGCCGCTCGAGAACTTAACTAGAGATTGTGCGGCGGCGCTAAAACTTACCGCTGCGACCACCTGCGCGCGCAGATTATGACGTCATTCCATGGTGCAACGCCCTTGTGGCGCCCCAGAGCGGAAATTGAGTGGCGCCCCCTGCCTTACCGCCTGGTGCTTCCAACGACCGGAAGACTGGAACGCTATCAATCGCTGTGGGGCTGGGGGGGGCGCTATTTAAACGGGGCCTCTTCCTGTCTTTTTCTGTGGTCGACATTTATGCACCACTCATTCTGAGAGAGAGAGAGAGATTCGGAGAGAGAGAGAGAGAGAGACTTCTACATTGACTCAACGCTTTGTGAGGTAGTTTTGCCTATTGATCCTAACTTTGTTGTTACTTTAGTTGCTGTCCCTCATTACTTTGCTTGCAAAGAGAATATGGGGGCTGCACTGATTGGGGGCGTCGTCCTGCTCCAGCTGAATCGGAGGATACAGAGACGCAGAGAGAGAGTGGCAATGATGGCCAGACGGAGGAGGGCCATCAGGCGCATGTACAGGAGAGCTTACCCTCCCAGGGTATATCGTGAACAGCTCTCCTACATCCATATGTCCGAGGAGCTGTGTTTGCGAAGGCTGCGATTCAGCAAGGAGGTGGTCACTGAGCTCTGCCACCTGCTGCAGCCAGATCTGCAGCCTCAACTGAGGTCCAGGACGTCTCTGTCGGTGGCAGTGAAGGTCACAGTGGCTTTGAACTTCTACGCCACTGGCTCATTCCAAGCTGCTGTTGGGGACCTCGCCAATATCTCCCAGTTCACGGTGCATTGCTGCATCCGGCAGGTCACAAATGCCCTCTTCAGAAGGAGACGAGAGTTCATCTCTTTCCCTATGACCCCAGACAAGCAGCGTGACCGCGCTCTGGGCTTTGCGAGGGTAGCGGGCTTCCCCATGGTGCAGGGCGCCATTGACTGCACGCATGTGGCTTTGCGTGCTCCGCGTGAGAATGCAGAGGAATTCAGGAACAGAAAGGGGTTCCATTCCTTGAATGTCCAGTTGGTCTGTGACCACAGACAGCTGATACTCGCTGTCAATGCCCACTATCCTGGCAGCTGCCACGATGCTTTTATCCTGCACCAGACTACTGTGGCAGAACTTTTCGAGGCACTGCATCAGCCAGTTGGTTGGCTTCTCGGGGACAAGGGGTATGCATTGAGCACCTGGCTGATGACACCGCTCCGTACGCCAAACACCCCTGCTGAGCTGCGGTACAATGAAAGCCATCAAGCAACCAGGAACATTATTGAGCGCACAATCGGCGTGCTGAAACAACGGTTCCGCTGTCTGGACCATTCCGGAGGAGCCCTGCAGTACTCGCCTGAGCAAGTATCGAACTTCGTAGTCGTGTGCTGCATGTTGCATAACATGGCAATCCTCAGGACCCAGCCAATGCCACCAGGCCTTGGAGCACCACCAGAGGAGGAGGAGGAAGAGGACGAGGACGATGATCATCAGCAGCACCAAGGCGGGAGGGCGGCCCACAATGGTCAAACTGCAAGGGCCGTCCGTCAACGGCTAATAGCAAGCCGCTTCTAGGGCCCCTGCCATTGCTACCAACATTAATCAACCCAGCACGCAACCCCTAAGCCGGCCAAGGCACCAATAATTCCAACCACCAGCCATGTATATTTTGAATACAGAAACTTATTTATTTTACAAACTCTGTGTGTGTCAATTCCTCATGACAAACTCATAGAAATAAACACAAAAAAAAGTCAATAACATAACTGGTTCTCACAACCTGGAGATAATGTCCAAAACACTAAACAAAAGTTGGACCATGAACCTCGGCCTTTAATAAAAAAATGACCAGCATTTTGGCACACCTCCTACTTTTTGCCCTTCGAGGGTGATCTCCTTCCCTTGCGCACTTCCCCCCTTCTAACCCTACTGCTCCTCCGTAATGGGACCTCAGTGGCTGCAGCAAGGCTGGTGGAAGGCTGCTGCTCGTCAGACCCTGACACTGCAGATGCCCCTGAAGGACGGCCTCGACCACTTCTGGGCCTGGAGGGCCCGGCTGCAGACTGCACCAACTCTGCATGGGCGGCAGCAGTCTGTCCTACAGGCGGTGGCAAGTGCAGTGGAGAAGTGACAGTGTTGGCAGCAGGAATGCTGTCATCGTGAGAGAGGACAGCAACTCCCTGCTCGCCCGACACACTGGCACTCCCACGGGGCAGCACTTCAGCATCCGGAGCAATCTGCCGGAGAACAGATTGCTGGCCTGCTGCGGCGCGGTGACAGCCCCGGGGACATGTGCACGAACCATCGAGGTTGGCAGCAGTCTGTGCTCGCGTGGCCTCAATCTGAGTCTGTATGAGAGCAGTCAGAGATGGGATCACGGCAGCCAGTGACTGAATTGCAGCACTAAGCATTAGTGTGGCATCCGCCTGTGCTACAGCGAAGTGCTCCACACTCCTTGCCAGTGACTCAATGCATTCGGGCACCCTTCCCACTGCACCCATGAGCTCAGTGTGCATGCCCACCGCCTGGGTGTTCATTTCTGCGATCAGCCGCTCCTCCTCTGCGTCCATTGCAGTAGGAGTGTCTGGCATACTCTCCCTCTGGGGAGAAGGCCCCCGTTCTTCCCTACCCCCCCCCCATGGTGTTGCTGCAGCCCGCTGGGTCCTGGAGCTTCACCCTCATCAGCCCCTTCCCCCCTGCTCCCCTCCGGGGAAGGCGTGTTCCCAGTGTGGGCATGGGCTTCCTCGGGAGAGGGTGGCACTGATGCTCCGGCTTCCTCTTCCTCCTCGGCTGCAGCATCACTCCCAGTGGCAGCTTCAGGGCCCGTCTCCTCAGCTGGTGAATCACCATCTGAAAGCAGGGAGGTACAAGAGTGGCTTTAGCGTGAGGACAGGGTGGCAGTAAGGGAGGAATAAGTGCAGCGAGTTAGCAAGTTGGATTGAAAGTGTCAAAGGCTGGTGTTGTGAGGGACAAGTGGAAGGACAGAGGACAAAAAGGTGATGACCTTACCATTGCTGTCCAGAACGGGGTCGGCGTCTCCAGTGGCGACGGGACCGATCACCCGGCTTGCCACAATCCTGTGGACGCGCTCCTCCAGATCGCTGAGGGGTTGCAGCTGAGGCCGCCCTCCACCTGTCCGTTGCTGCTGTCTCCTATTATGAGCCAGCTTGGCCTGCAAGAAAAAGGACAGCATCTGAGTAAATATACAGCCATGGTGTTGCCTGATGTGCCTCCCATAGGTGAATAGCCCTTACTGTATACAGCCATGGTGTTGCCTGATGTGCCTCCCATAGGTGAATAGCCCTTACTGTATGCAGCCATGGTCTTGCCTGATGTGCCTCCCATAGGTGAATAGCCCTTACTGTATGCAGCCATGGTCTTGCCTGATGTGCCTCCCATAGGTGAATAGCCCTTACTGTATGCAAAGTGTGGAATGTGTGTGTGTGTTTGATGAAAGGGCCATAGGTGTTGGATGAGTGTTGTGCATTGGGGTTTTAAGACCCTCTGGCCATAGAGTGAGGTTGAGATGGAGGGATGGAGAGGTATTGAGAAAAAGCCACTCACCCTGACGACCCGAGTGAGGTCGTTGAACTTTTTGCGGCATTGAGTATGGGTCCTGGGCACCATGCTCCTGGAGGAGACGCTCTGAGCCACCTCCCTCCACACTCTTCTGAACTCGCGTGGCAAAGGCCTCCTGCCACTCTCAGGGAAGAGCATACATCGTCTGCGCTCCACTGCGCCAACCAGAGCATCCAAGGCCCGCTCGGTGAAGCGATGAGCGCGTTCTCTCACCCTCTCCATGCTTGGCAGCAAAATGGATTCACAGGTCTCTCCAGGCTGAGATTCAAGGCTGCAATGAGCAGGGTGTGGCTGGGGAGCAAGTGGCCCCCCCCCACTTTAAGAAGTGGCCGGCGCCAGTGTGTCTGTGTTCCCTCGCTAACTGGCAGCAGCTGCGCTGCGCTCGCGCGCTGAGTTAGCGCCTCACTCCTTGGCCTTTGCGCCTTAAGACAGGTGTGCAGCGCCTGCTTTAGCGCTCCACTCACCTCCCGGGGCGGTAAAAGTGAAGTTTCCAGTCAGTGCCGATAATTAGCGACAGGCGCTAATATTTGCGTCCAGACGATATTTGCGCCCCAAATGGGGCGCGACCTAATTTCTACCCCCTAGAGTTTCAGCCACTCTTTGTGCAACGACACCAATTACTTTAGATGCCTTAATTGACTCAGGTAGCACTGATAGTTTCATTAGGGAACAGATTGTTGCAGAGTTAAAGCTACATGTTTTCCCATCGGACCAGGCAGTTGCGATGGCTCAGTCATCACTTAATACCAGAATTTCTGGCTTTTGTATGGTTGAAATAACACTTAATGGTCACAGGTATCTCTCCACCCGGCTTTCGGTGCTCAAGGATTTATGTAGTGATCTTATCTTAGGGCTGGATTTTCAAAAGCAGCATAAGAAGCTCACCATTGAGTTCGGCGGATCCAAACCTGAACTCACTATTTCTAATATACGACCTCGATTGCATTCTGTTCTGTGCATTGTCAGCAGCTTCACTGGATGAACCCTCACTGTTTACCAGTATCCCTCCTCGATGCAAACCGATTATAACAAAGTCACGACGTTTCAGTCAGGAAGACCAGTCTTTTATTGCGGCTGAGATTTCTCGGCTTTTAGCAGAGGATATCATCGAGCCTTGTTCGTCGCCATGGCGCGCCCAGGTCGTTATTGTTAAGAACCCTCTACAACCTCACAAGAAACGGCTGTGCATTGACTATTCACAGACCATCAATCAATATACGGACTTGGACGCATACCCATTGCCGCGCATCGATGATATGGTTAATAAACTGGCTGAGTACACGGTGTTCTCAACATATGATCTGAAAAGTGCCTATCATCAGGTACCCTTCAAGGTCTCAGACAAGCAGTATACGGCCTTTGAAGCCAACGGACGGCTGTATCAATTTCGTCGCCTCCCCTTTGGGGTCACTAATGGAGTGGCTGTCTTCCAGCGAGCAATGGATGACCTGGTCAAACAGGAAGACTTGAAGGATACGTTTCCTTATCTGGACAATATTACTGTCGCAGGTCGAAATCAGCGGGAACATGACGCCAATCTCCAACGATTTTGGGATGCACTCCAGCACCGTAATTTGACATTAAATGCGGCTAAATCCATTGAGTCACAACCAACCATCAACATCCTTGGCTATTGTGTGGGCAATGGCATCATTAAACCTGACCCTGAAAGGCTTCGCCCACTCCAAGAACTCCCGCCACCTAAAAATCCGGCCTCCTTGCGCCGGGCCCTCGGCCTGTTTGCATACTATGCTAAATGGATTCCTAACTTCTCGGACCGAATCCAACCTCTACTGAAGGCCAGCACATTCCCACTAGACACAGCGGCTGTTGCAGCCTTTAACCTCCTGAAAAAACAGTTGGAGAAAGCGGCTCTTCACTCCATCGATGAGAGTCTTCCTTTTGTTGTTGAGTGTGATGCCTCGGAGGTGGCGATCTCGGCCACTCTGAATCAGGAAGGTCGTCCGGTGGCATTTTTGTCCAGGACTTTTCAAGGGGCTGAGCTACATTATCCTCCAGTCGAGAAAGAAGCTACAGCCATCATAGAGGCAGTACGGAAGTGGAGTCATCTCCTAGCTCGCCAGCACTTTACCTTAATCACGGACCAGCGATCGGTCGCCTTCATGCTCGATAATCGAAAACGGACCAAAATTAAAAATAATAAAATCCAGCTTTGGCGGCTGGAATTGGCCTCTTTTGGTTACACCATCCACTATCGACCTGGCAAGGAGAATGTGGCTCCGGATACCCTCACACGAGCATTCTGCTCCGCCATGGCACCCTCTACGCTCGTAGACATCCATGATGGGTTGTGTCATCCGGGCGTTACTCGCATGCTACACTTCGTGCGGTCCCGAAATCTCCCATTCTCTACCGGGGATGTAAAGAAGATGTGCTCGGACTGCAGAGTCTGTGCGGAATTGAAACCTTGGTTTTTCCGCCCCTCGGGTGGTATACTCATACATGCGACCCAGCCAATGCAACGGCTTAGCATCGATTTTAAGGGGCCGTTGCCCTCTTCAACTCGCAACACTTATCTATTGACCATGGTCGATGAGTATTCCCGTTTTCCGTTTGCCTTTCCCTGCCCCAATATGCTGACGACCACGGTTATCAGCTGCCTTGAGCAGGTATTTGCTTTCTGTGGCATGGCATCCTATGTTCATTCGGATCGGGGCCCTTCTTTTATGTCAGGAGAACTCAAGGCCTATCTCTCGGAACGGGGTATTGCTGCCAGCAAAACGACGCCTTATCATCCGGTCGGGAATGGGCAAGTCGAGCGTTTTAACGCTATCATCTGGAATGCGGTACGTCTGGCTTTGAGATCTCGGGGCCTACCCAACCAGCAATGGGAAGCAGTACTTCCAGACGCATTACACTCCACACGGTCCCTCCTTTCGACCGCCACAAATACGACGCCTCATGAACGGTTCTTCCGATTTCAGCGTCGCTCATCCTATGGGATATCTCTCCCGTCGTGGCTGACTGCACCGGGACCAGTGCTACTCCGAAGATATGTCCGGGCGTCTAAGAATGACCTCCTGGTAGATGAGGTTGAGCTCACTGACGTCAACCCTACCTACGCCTATATTCGGTATCCTGACGGTCGGGAATCTACCGTGTCATTGCGGGATCTGGCTCCCTGCCCGCCGAAACATAGAGGGACACCAGGGGATGATATTGTACCAGGCACATCTCTGGGCTCGCCAGGTGCCTCTCATCACGATCTGGATCTGACGCCGGCTGGTACCTCACTCCAGCGTGCCGACCTGGGGCAGACTGACTATGAGCCCGTCGGGGCTCGCACGCGCAGCCACGATCCACCCCATACCGTACGCTCGGAAACAGATCTGCCACAGCCCTGCCCGACACCCGTTCGGGCACCAGTACACAGTCAGGATCGTCCTGACCCCTCACAGAGCGGGCTGGATCACTCGGACTCTGGTCCACGGCCCGCGGCGGGTAAACGGGCTAGGGGCCCTCTACCGCTACGAGAACCCAAACGGGTGCGGCTCTCCCTCGTCCAGCGGCTACAAAATGGAGGTAGCATCCCGGCCTCCTAATCTTTTGGGGGGGAGAAGGTGGTAACACAATACAGCTTCCTGTGACTCGAACTTTATTGCATCACTTCCTGTGATTAGTCCAGGATAAATACTGGACGGATCAGTTGGATCCTGGAGAGGCATAGAGTAAGACCTCTTTTGTATGTAGCACCTTTTTAGTTGATTAAAGCTTACTTTAAGATCACCACGCGTAAGGCTCATTCTTACGACACCCTGTGTAACTGACCCCAGTCCCCTGTGTAACTGTCCCCAGTCCCCTGTGTAACTGTTCCCAGTCCCCGGTGTAACTGACCCCAGTCCCCGGTGTAACTGACCCCAGTCCCCGGTGTAACTGACCCCAGTCCCCGGTGTAACTGTCCCCAGTCCCCTGTGTAACTGACCCCAGTCCCCTGTGTAACTGACCCCAGTCCCCTGTGTAACTGACCCCAGCCCCCTGTGTAACTGACCCCAGTCCCCCTGTAACTGACCCCAGTCCCGTGTAACTGATCCCAGTCCTCTGAGTAACTGACCCCAGTACTGTGTAACTGACCCCAGTCCCCTGTAACTGATCCCAGTCCCCTGAGTATCTGACCCCAGTCCCAGTGTAACTGACCCCAGTCCCGTGTAACTGATCCCAGTCCCCTGAGTAACTGACCCCAGTCCCCTGTGTAACTGACCCCAGTCCCAGTGTAACTGACCCCAGTCCCGTGTAACTGCTCCCAGTCCCCTGTGTAACTAACCCCAGTCCCGTGTAACTGACCCCAGTTCACTGTGTAACTGACCCCAGTCCCGTATAACTGTCCCCAGTCCCCTGTGTAACTGACCCCAGTCCCCTGTGTAACTGACCCCAGTCCCCCTGTAACTGACCCCAGTCCCCCTGTGTAACTGACCCTCTGTCGCCTGTGTAACTGACCCCAGTCCCTGTGTAACTGACCCCAGTCACCCTGTGTAACTGACCCCAGTCCCCCTGTAACTGACGCCAGTCCCTCTGTAACTGACCCCAGTCCCCTGTGTAACTGACCCCAGTCCCAGTGTAACTGACCCCAGTCCCTCTGTGTAACTGACCCCAGTCCCTCTGTAACTGACCCCAGTCCCTGTGTAACTGACCCCAGTCCCTCTGTGTAACTGACCCCAGTCCCCCTGTAACTGACGCCAGTCCCTCTGTAACTGACCCCAGTCCCCTGTGTAACTGACCCCAGTCCCAGTGTAACTGACCCCAGTCCCTCTGTGTAACTGACCCCAGTCCCCCTGTGTAACTGATCCCAGTCC
Organism: Squalus acanthias; assembly: GCA_030390025.1. NCBI lineage: Eukaryota > Metazoa > Chordata > Chondrichthyes > Squaliformes > Squalidae > Squalus > Squalus acanthias. The sequence continues at coordinate 45,701,700 of CM059448.1, read as the reverse complement.
CGTGTAACTGACCTCTGTCCCCCTGCATAACTGATCCCAGTACCCTGTGTAACTGACCCCAGTCCCCCTGTGTAAATGACCCCAGTCCCTTGCAACTGTCCCCAGTCCCCTGTATAACTGACCCCAGTCCCCCTGTGTAACTGAACCCAGTCCCGTACAACTGTCCCCAGTCCCCTGTGTAACTGACCCCAGTCCACCTGTGTAACTGAACCCAGTCCCGTATAACTGTCCCCAGCTCCCTGTGTAACTGACCCCAGTCCCGTATAACTGTCCCCAGTCTCCCTGTGTAACTGACCCCAGTCCCCTGTGTAACTGACCACAGTCCCCTGTGTAACTGACCCCCGTCCCCCTGTGTAACTGTCCCCGTCCCCCTGTGTAACTGATCACAGTCCCCCTGTGTAACTGAACCCATTCCCCTGTGTAACTGACCCCAGTCACCCTGTGTAACTGACCCCAGTCCCCTGTGTAACTGACCCCAGTCCCCCTGTGTAACTGACCCCAGTCCCCTGTATAACTGACCCCAGTCCCCTGAGTAACTGACCCCAGTCCCCCTGTGTAACTGACCCCAGTCCCCTGTATAACTGACCCCAGTCCCCTGAGTAACTGACCCCAGTCCTGTCTAACTGACCCCAGTCCCAGTGTAACTGATCCCAGTCCCCTGAGTAACTGACCCCAGTCCCCTGTGTAACTGACCCCAGTCCCAGTGTAACTGACCCCAGTCCCGTGTAACTGATCCCAGTCCCCTGTGTAACTAACCCCAGTCCCGTGTAACTGACCCCAGTTCACTGTGTAACTGTCCCCAGTCCCCTGTGTAACTGTCCCCAGTCCCCCTGTGTAACTGACCCTCAGTCGCCTGTGTAACTGACCCCAGTCACCTGTGTAACTGACCCCAGTCCCCCTGTGTAACTGACCCCAGTCCCCCTGTAACTGACGCCAGTCCCTCTGTAACTGACCCCAGTCCCCTGTGTAACTGACCCCAGTCCCAGTGTAACTGACCCCAGTCCCCCTGTGTAATTGACCCCAGTCCCCCTGTGTAACTGATCCCAGTCCCCTGTGTAACTGACCTCTGTCCCCCTGCGTAACTGATCCCAGTACCCTGTGTAACTGACCCCAGTCCCCCTGTGTAAATGACCCCAGTCCCTTGTAACTGTCCCCAGTCCCCTGTGTAACTGACCCCAGTCCACCTGTGTAACTGACCCCCGTCCCCCTGTGTAACTTTCCCCGTCCCCCTGTGTAACTGATCACAGTCCCCCTGTGTAACTGAACCCATTCCCCTGTGTAACTGACCCCAGTCACCCCGTATAACTGTCCCCAGTCTCCCTGTGTAACTGACCCCAGTCCCCTGTGTAACTGACCCCAGTCCCCTGTGTAACTGACCCCCGTCCCCCTGTGTAACTGTCCCCGTCCCCCTGTGTAACTGATCACAGTCCCCCTGTGTAACTGAACCCATTCCCCTGTGTAACTGACCCCAGTCACCCTGTGTAACTGACCCCAGTCCCCCTGTGTAACTGACCCCAGTCCCCTGTATAACTGACCCCAGTCCCTCTGTAACTGATCCCAGTCCCTCTGTAACTGACCCCAGTCCTGTCTAACTGACCCCAGTCCCGTGTAACTGATCCCAGTCCCCTGAGTAACTGACCCCAGTCCCCTGTGTAACTGACCCCAGTCCCAGTGTAACTGACCCCAGTCCCGTGTAACTGATCCCAGTCCCCTGTGTAACTAACCCCAGTCCCGTGTAACTGACCCCAGTTCACTGTGTAACTGTCCCCAGTCCCCTGTGTAACTGTCCCCAGTCCCCCTGTGTAACTGACCCTCAGTCGCCTGTGTAACTGACCCCAGTCACCTGTGTAACTGACCCCAGTCCCCCTGTGTAACTGACCCCAGTCCCCCTGTGTAACTGACGCCAGTCCCTCTGTAACTGGCCCCAGTCCCCTGTGTAACTGACCCCAGTCCCAGTGTAACTGACCCCAGTCCCCCTGTGTAATTGACCCCAGTCCCCCTGTGTAACTGATCCCAGTCCCCTGTGTAACTGACCTCTGTCCCCCTGCGTAACTGATCCCAGTACCCTGTGTAACTGACCCCAGTCCCCCTGTGTAAATGACCCCAGTCCCTTGTAACTGTCCCCAGTCCCCTGTGTAACTGACCCCAGTCCACCTGTGTAACTGACCCCCGTCCCCCTGTGTAACTTTCCCCGTCCCCCTGTGTAACTGATCACAGTCCCCCTGTGTAACTGAACCCAGTCCCCCTGTGTAACTGAACCCAGTCCCCTGTGTAACTGACCCCAGTCCCCCTGTGTAACTGACCCCAGTCCCCTGTGTAACTCACCCCAGTCCCCTGTGTAACTCACCCCAGTCCCGTGTAACTGACCCCAGTCCCCCTGTGTAACTGATCCCAGTACCCCTGTGTAACTGTTCCCAGTCCCCTGTATAATTGATCCCAGTCCCCCTGTGTAACTGTTCCCACTCCCCTGTGTAACTGACCCCAGTCCCCCTGTGTAAATGTTCCCAGTCCCCTGTGTAACTGACCCCAGTCCCTATGTAACTGACCCCAGTCCCACTGTAACTGACCCCAGTCCCTCTGTAACTGTCCCCAGTCCCCTGTGTAACTGACCCCAGTCCCCCTGTGTAACTGAACCCAGTCCCGTACAACTGTCCCCAGTCCCCTGTGTAACTAACCCCAGTCCCGTGTAACTGACCCCAGTTCACTGTGTAACTGTCCCCAGTCCCCTGTGTAACTGTCCCCAGTCCCCCTGTGTAACTGACCCTCAGTCGCCTGTGTAACTGACCCCAGTCCCTGTGTAACTGACCCCAGTCCCCCTGTGTAACTGACCCCAGTCCCCCTGTAACTGACGCCAGTCCCTCTGTAACTGACCCCAGTCCCCCTGTAACTGATCCCAGTCCCCTGTGTAACTGACCTCTGTCCCCCTGCGTAACTGATCCCAGTACCCTGTGTAACTGACCCCAGTCCCCCTGTGTAAATGACCCCAGTCCCTTGTAACTGTCCCCAGTCCCCTGTGTAACTGACCCCAGTCCACCTGTGTAACTGATACCAGTCCCGTATAACTGTCCCCAGCTCCCTGTGTAACTGACCCCAGTCCCGTATAACTGTCCCCAGTCTCTCTGTGTAACTGACCCCAGTCCCCTGTGTAACTGACCCCAGTCCCCTGTGTAACTGACCCCCGTCCCCCTGTGTAACTGTCCCCGTCCCCCTGTGTAACTGATCACAGTCCCCCTGTGTAACTGAACCCATTCCCCTGTGTAACTGACCCCAGTCACCCTGTGTAACTGACCCCAGTCCCCTGTGTAACTGACCCCAGTCCCCCTGTGTAACTGACCCCAGTGCCCTGTATAACTGACCCCAGTCCCCTGCAACTGATCCCAGTCCCCTGAGTAACTGACCCCAGTCCTGTCTAACTGACCCCAGTCCCGTGTAACTGATCCCAGTCCCCTGAGTAACTGACCCCAGTCCCCTGTGTAACTGACCCCAGTCCCAGTGTAACTGACCCCAGTCCCGTGTAACTGATCCCAGTCCCCTGTGTAACTAACCCCAGTCCCGTGTAACTGACCCCAGTTCACTGTGTAACTGTCCCCAGTCCCCTGTGTAACTGACCCCAGTCCCTGTGTAACTGACCCCAGTCCCCTGTGTAACTGACCCCAGTCCCCCTGTAACTGACCCCAGTCCCTGTGTAACTGACCCCAGTCCCTCTGTAACTGACCCCAGTCCCCCTGTGTAACTGACACCAGTCCTGTGTAACTGGCCCCAGTCCCCCTGTGTAACTGACCCCAGTCCCCTGTGTAACAGACCCCAGTCCCGTGTAACTGACCCCATTCCCCCTGTGTAACTGACCCCAGTCCCCCTGTGTAACTGATCCCAGTCCCGTGTGTAACTGACCTCCATCCCCCTGTGTAACTGACCCCAGTCCCCCTGTGTAAATGACCCCAGTCCCCCTGTGTAACTGTTCCCAGTCCCCTATGTAACTGACCCCAGTCCCACTGTGCAACTGACCCCAGTCCCTCTGTAACTGTCCCCAGTCCCCTTTGTAACTGACCCCAGTCCCCCTGTGTAACTGAACCCAATCCTGTACAACTGTCCCCAGTCCCCTGTGTAACTGATCACAGTCCCCCTGTGTAACTGAACCCAGTCCCCTGTGTAACTGACCCCAGTCCCCCTGTGTAACTGACCCCAGTCCCCTGAGTAACTGAACCCAGTCCCCCTGTGTAACTGAACCCAGTCCCCTGTGTAACTGACCCCAGTCCCCCTGTGTAACTGACCCCAGTCCCCTGTGTAACTCACCCCAGTCCCCTGTGTAACTCACCCCAGTCCCGTGTAACTGACCCCAGTCCCCCTGTGTAACTGATCCCAGTACCCCTGTGTAACTGTTCCCAGTCCCCTGTATAATTGATCCCAGTCCCCCTGTGTAACTGTTCCCACTCCCCTGTGTAACTGACCCCAGTCCCCCTGTGTAAATGTTCCCAGTCCCCTGTGTAACTGACCCCAGTCCCTCTGTAACTGACCCCAGTCCCACTGTAACTGACCCCAGTCCCTCTGTAACTGACCCCAGTCCCCTGTGTAACTGACCCCAGTCCCCCTGTGTAACTGAACCCAGTCCCGTACAACTGTCCCCAGTCCCCTGTGTAACTAACCCCAGTCCCGTGTAACTGACCCCAGTTCACTGTGTAACTGTCCCCAGTCCCCTGTGTAACTGTCCCCAGTCCCCCTGTGTAACTGACCCTCAGTCGCCTGTGTAACTGACCCCAGTCCCTGTGTAACTGACCCCAGTCCCCCTGTGTAACTGACCCCAGTCCCCCTGTAACTGACGCCAGTCCCTCTGTAACTGACCCCAGTCCCCCTGTAACTGATCCCAGTCCCCTGTGTAACTGACCTCTGTCCCCCTGCGTAACTGATCCCAGTACCCTGTGTTACTGACCCCAGTCCCCCTGTGTAAATGACCCCAGTCCCTTGTAACTGTCCCCAGTCCCCTGTGTAACTGACCCCAGTCCACCTGTGTAACTGATACCAGTCCCGTATAACTGTCCCCAGCTCCCTGTGTAACTGACCCCAGTCCCGTATAACTGTCCCCAGTCTCCCTGTGTAACTGACCCCAGTCCCCTGTGTAACTGACCCCAGTCCCCTGTGTAACTGACCCCCGTCCCCCTGTGTAACTGTCCCCGTCCCCCTGTGTAACTGATCACAGTCCCCCTGTGTAACTGAACCCATTCCCCTGTGTAACTGACCCCAGTCACCCTGTGTAACTGACCCCAGTCCCCTGTGTAACTGACCCCAGTCCCCCTGTGTAACTGACCCCAGTGCCCTGTATAACTGACCCCAGTCCCCTGCAACTGATCCCAGTCCCCTGAGTAACTGACCCCAGTCCTGTCTAACTGACCCCAGTCCCGTGTAACTGATCCCAGTCCCCTGAGTAACTGACCCCAGTCCCCTGTGTAACTGACCCCAGTCCCAGTGTAACTGACCCCAGTCCCGTGTAACTGATCCCAGTCCCCTGTGTAACTAACCCCAGTCCCGTGTAACTGACCCCAGTTCACTGTGTAACTGTCCCCAGTCCCCTGTGTAACTGACCCCAGTCCCCTGTGTAACTGACCCCAGTCCCATGTGTAACTGACCCCAGTCCCCCTGTAACTGACCCCAGTCCCTGTGTAACTGACCCCAGTCCCTCTGTAACTGACCCCAGTCCCCCTGTGTAACTGACACCAGTCCTGTGTAACTGGCCCCAGTCCCCCTGTGTAACTGACCCCAGTCCCCTGTGTAACAGACCCCAGTCCCGTGTAACTGACCCCATTCCCCCTGTGTAACTGACCCCAGTCCCCCTGTGTAACTGATCCCAGTCCCGTGTGTAACTGACCTCCATCCCCCTGTGTAACTGACCCCAGTCCCCCTGTGTAAATGACCCCAGTCCCCCTGTGTAACTGTTCCCAGGCCCCTATGTAACTGACCCCAGTCCCACTGTAACTGACCCCAGTCCCTCTGTAACTGTCCCCAGTCCCCTTTGTAACTGACCCCAGTCCCCCTGTGTAACTGAACCCAATCCTGTACAACTGTCCCCAGTCCCCTGTGTAACTGATCACAGTCCCCCTGTGTAACTGAACCCAGTCCCCTGTGTAACTGACCCCAGTCCCCCTGTGTAACTGACCCCAGTCCCCTGAGTAACTGAACCCAGTCCCCCTGTGTAACTGAACCCAGTCCCCTGTGTAACTGACCCCAGTCCCCCTGTGTAACTGACCCCAGTCCCCTGTGTAACTCACCCCAGTCCCCTGTGTAACTCACCCCAGTCCCGTGTAACTGACCCCAGTCCCCCTGTGTAACTGATCCCAGTACCCCTGTGTAACTGTTCCCAGTCCCCTGTATAATTGATCCCAGTCCCCCTGTGTAACTGTTCCCACTCCCCTGTGTAACTGACCCCAGTCCCCCTGTGTAAATGTTCCCAGTCCCCTGTGTAACTGACCCCAGTCCCTATGTAACTGACCCCAGTCCCACTGTAACTGACCCCAGTCCCTCTGTAACTGTCCCCAGTCCCCTGTGTAACTGACCCCAGTCCCCCTGTGTAACTGAACCCAGTCCCGTACAACTGTCCCCAGTCCCCTGTGTAACTGACCCCAGTCCCCCTGTGTAACTGAACCCAGTCCCGTATAACTGTCCCCAGCTCCCTGTGTAACTGACCCCAGTCCCGTATAACTGTCCCCAGTCTCCCTGTGTAACTGACCCCAGTCCCCTGTGTAACTGACCCCCGTCCCCCTGTGTAACTGTCCCCAGTCCCCCTGTGTAACTGATCACAGTCCCCCTGTGTAACTGATCACAGTCCCCCTGTGTAACTGAACCCAGTCCCCCTGTGTAACTGACCCCAGTCCCCTGTGTAACTGACCCCCGTCCCCCTGTGTAACTGTCCCCAGTCCCCCTGTGTAACTGAACCCAGTCCCCCTGTGTAACTGACCCCAGTCCCCCTGTGTAACTGACCCCAGTCCCCTGTGTAACTGAACCCAGTCCCCCTGTGTAACTGACCCCAGTCCCCATGTAACTGTCCCCAGTACCCTGTGTAACTGACCTCCGTCCCCCTGTGTATTGACCCCAGTCTCCCTGTGTAACTGATCCCACTCCCCTGTGTAACTGTCCCCATGTCCTTTGTGAACCTAGAGCCCCTCACTCATAGCCTCATAAAATTGCTGATTGGCATCATCCTTTCCTGATGAGGTCCCTCCTTTTCCATCCTTCAGGTCTCCTCTTCCTCTTGCACCAACATTTCTTACAGAGGAATTCCGATGGGAAACCCATGCCGCTCAGCAGTATCCGTTACCGTGGGTTGGGCTCATTGATTTCCATTCGGCAGGTCAGTGACTCACTCTGGTAGTTAGAGGTCCACCTCAATAGCTCCGCAAGGAAATAAATACATTTCCAACAATGTGCAGGTGAACCGGAGATCTGAGGAAAGGTTGTCCAGGCAGTGAGCTCCTTTCAATGCACATTCTCCAGGATCAGCTGAACCCAGAAAGCCCCTGCACCTCATTTATCTACTCATAGGTTACACTGAGTGCAATGGGGGCAGTAATGGAGAATTCCTGCCATGGAATTTAAATAGCTAGAGCAGAGGAAGCAGCCAGAAATGTTGTCAGCCTGAGAATGGGGTGGAACCCAGCAAAGATGAGTTCTGCCTCTACTCTGGTACTGCATCTCCCATCACCAGTGTGCCTTAAAATGTGCTCAAATTCAGGACATTAGAACATCCAGTTACTGAGAAAAATCAAATGGAGGCAAATGTTCTCAAAAAGCATTTGAGTGATTGGTTCATCAACAAATCGGAACAGTGAAAGGTTGACGACTTTACACGGGATTTTTCCATTGTGACATGTGACTCAGGTTTTCCATTTTAAAGGCATGACACAAGAAGCAAGGTTAATATGTACAGGGAAGTCCTGCTACAACTGTACAAGGTATTGGTGAGACCACACCTTGAGTACTGCGTACAGTTTTGGTCTCCTTATTTAAGGAAGGATATACTTGCATTGGAGGCAGTTCAGAGACGATTCACTAGGTTAATTCCAGAGATGAGGGGGTTTGACTTATGAAGAAAAGTTGAGCAGGTTGGGTCTATACTCGTTGGAATTTAGAAGAATGAGAGGTGATCTTATCGAAACATAAAAGATACTGAGGGGGCTCGACAAGGTAGATGCAGAGAGGATGTTTCCCCTCATGGGGAAATCTAAAACTCAGCGGCATAGTTTCAGAATAAAGGGTCGCCCTTTTAGAACTGAGATGAAGAGGAATTTCTTCTCTCAGAGTGTCGTAAATCTGTGGAATTCTCTGCCCCAGAGAGCCGTGGAGGCTGGGTCATTAAATACATTTAAGGTGGAGATAGACAGATTTTTTGCAAGATAAGGGAGTGAAGGGTTATGGGGAGCGGGCTGGGAAGTGGCTTTGAGCCCAAGATCAGCCATGATCTTATTGAATGGCGGAGTAGGCTCGAGGGGCCAAGTGGCCTATTCCTGCTCCTATTTCTTATGTTCTTATGAAGCAAGGTTAATATGTACAGGAAGTCCGTACCATTTGTAAGATATATAACTATCCCCAGCTCCCCCTTATTTATTTATCTCATATCCTTCGGTCAATTATTTATGTATCTAATACCTGTAGCTCTAACTATGAGCTTGAGAGAGTCCACTTCTTACACCTGCGGCTATCCTGGACACTCCCGAAATTCCAATGTCAAGCACATTCCACACAACACAGGAGTCCACTGTCCTGTCATAATAACTAGACTCAGGTCCCGGAAACTCAAATCACTGGAAGTGGTCTCAAGCCTTCAGAGCTGAACGCAGTTCAGGCCAAACTCTGTACTCACTCAGCTGCCTTCTCACTCCAGTAGTCTCATGCAACTCATTTGCCTCTCAATTTACAGTACAGAACAGCACACACTTGCCTGCCTGGTTTTGCAGAGTCAGACCACTCTGTTTCAGTATTGAAGTTCTGCTCAGTTTCATTTCCGTATCTTCTCTCTGCAAAACCTGACTTTGTCAGTGCTGTAAGAAATCGTGGATTGAAAGAAATAATAGTCTGTTACGGGTTCCCTAGATCAGCAGTTTGCCTAAGTTGATGACACAGAAAGATTCCAGTCATGTCAGAAAAATAGCTGTACAGAGAGTTGAATTATGAGGTCAGAACACAAAAACAGGCCTTCGAGTGGGCATAACTAGGCCTGATAAGGGATGCAGCAAGGAGCTGTAGGATAAACAAGCTGTCTACAAGAGGGCAACAAGACCTTTAGAACAGAGATAAGGAGGAAATGACCTCATGAGGCTGGGAGGGGGCTCTCATGGGTAGCCTCTCCCCTATAATTGGACAATAGAATGGGGAACAAATGATTGACACCAGGTAATCACCAGCCCACCGAAATAACGTATAAAAATAAAGGACCGAGAGAGGAAATCAGGCAGTTAGGGGCGAAAGCTTCCCCGAGGTGGCTACGGCCTAACACCTTGGTCAAGTTTAGCCTCTGAGGGGGCTGACGGCCTAACACCTCCAACAGCTCGAGGGATGACCCAACGGAAGTGACCACTGCAGCAGACTGCAGGAATCCACCCAATCCAAGACCACCGTACTGCCTCCCCGTCCATCCGGTTGCTTTGTTCCGTTCCAGGGCCGTAGATCGCCCTCATCTGTCACGGGTTGTATGTCTACTGTATCTATTTCAATCGCATGTAGTAATATCTGATTATGCTTTAAACTGTAGCTCTTTAATAAAAAGCCTTACAACTCCTAAAACCCTTTGGGTAATCTGTGTGGGACCTGTGTTCCAAATCTTACAGTGCTTCACTGTTACCCATCGGAGCTGCTTATTGTGTTACCCCATGTGTTACTCCACAGGGCCCAGGAACCCCAGTATGTAAACCTGAGCACCACATCATCAGGAGAGCCCTGAGAACTATTTCATTGTACACACACACAGATTTCAATAATTTATTTTAGATTAATAATGAGATTTTTACTCCCAAATTACAAAAGATTGTTTCATTTTGTACATTTATGTTGCAATGTACAAATTACTATTTACAAGGGGCTTTATGTTGTTGCATATCTTGAAATCGACTGAACATCTAGAACTAAAATCATTGGTGTCTTGAATACTTTTGTTGTACACTGGGATAAAAATTCGGTTGCGTAGCGCCCGTTGTTTGGGCGCTACGGGTGCCGTTTTGGGTCAAAAATGACGCCCGAGCTGCACACGCACAATTCTGGTGCGGGCTGCATCGGACGCCATCTTGGTGACGGCATTAGCGTCGGCACTGAGAATATGCGGCGGAAGTATGTAGAGTAGGAAGATCGTGACGTCAATCACGTGCAACGCTGATTTGACGCCAGCGCTGCCATTTCTGTCCTCAACACTGGAAGTAAAGCCCTGTGTTAAGCTCGCACAGCTGAACATGCATTCAGCAGCTGCAAGGACCCCCCACCAGCAATAGTTAAAGGGATCAGCAATCACTCTCAGGTCAGCTGCTGATTAATTTCTAATGGCTCTGTGTAAGTTTGTGGAACCTTTTGGAGTTTTCTAGTGTTATTTAAAGTTGGTGAGGTGACAGGGAGTGGTGCTACAAGTGGAGAAGGCCTAGCTTCTGACTTCATGGGTTCTAGTCGGAGCACTTGCTCCCAGTCATGGGCGACATTCCCTGGCTTTTTCAATGTTAAATTTCACGTATGCGCAAAATTGTGAATGGGCCACGTAGCCCCTTAAAGGGGCCGTGCACCCAAAAAAGAATTCAGGGGAACATTGGTCACGGGTGCTCTACTTGTCATCCCCCTTGGCCTGCAGTATGACAGGGAGATGGAGCAGAGGCAGCGAAGAAGAGGACAAGCTGCTCGCAGAGGGAGGAGGAGGATGGGGAGAAGGGCTCTCAGCAGGAGGCCTTACCCACCTAGGGTCTTCCGAGAACAATTCTCTTACCTCAGCCTGAGACAGGAGCGGTGTGTGAGGCATCTGCGCTTTACGAAGGCGATGCTCACAGAACTCTGCCACCTCTTGCAACCAGACCTGCAGCCTCACTCCAGGGCAAGGACAGCGCTGCCAGTGGCTGTGAAACTGACCATGGCCCGTGTTGGGATCCTTCCAGGCTGGAGCAGGTGACATCTTCCAGATCACTTTCCACTGCTGCATAAGAGAGGTGACAGACGCTTCATTGTCTTCTCTCTGACCAGAGAGAAGCAGGCGGAGCGTGCACGTGGCTTTGCCAGGATGGTGGGCTTTCCCATGGTGCAGGGCGCCATTGTCTGTATGCACGTGGCTTTGTGGGCCTGCATCTAAATGCTGAGATGTACCACAACCACAAAGGTTTTCACTCGCTGAATGTGCAGTCTTTGAGCCACCAAGACAAACCAGAGGGTGGCTACTGGGAGACAAGGGCTATCTGCTAACCACCTGGCTCATGACTCCGCTCCGCAACCCAGCCACACGTGGGCAGCATACATACAATGAAAGCCTTGCTGCCACACAGAATCTGATACAGCAGACCACTGGCGTCCTTAAACAATGCTTCCGCTGCCTGGACCACTCTGGAGGAGCCCTGCAGTACTCACCAGATCTCATCTCAAGATTTGTCGTGGTCTGCTGCATGCTCCACAACCTCGCCATCATGGGGGCACAGCCCTTGCCATCACGTGTACAGCGAAGAGCTGAGGAGGAGGAGGAGGAGGAGGAGGAAGAGGAGGAGGAGGAGGAGGAGGAGGGAGCGAAAGATGTGGAGGAGGAGGAGGAAGCGGAGGAGGAGGAGGAGGAGGAGGAGGAGGAAGAGGAGGAGGAGGAGGAGGAGGAAGCGGAGGAAGCGGAGGAGGAGGAGGAGGAGGAGGAGGAGGAGGAGGAGGAAGCGGAGGAGGAGGAGGAGGAGGAGGAGGAAGCGGAGGAGGAGGAGGAGGAAGCGGAGGAGGAAGCAGAGGAGGAGGAGGAGGAGGAGGCGGAAGGCAGGATGCAACCAACACTGCCTCTTTCTGCCCGGGCTGTCCGTGATCGCCTCATCCGACTGTGCTACGGGTGAACGCAACCCCAATTCCCCATTCAACATTAGTCCCTCACTTGAAATGCCATAGCATACAAGGCTACGGACCAAGTGCTGGAAAATGGGATTAGAATAGACACTTGATGGCTTGATGGCCGGTGCAGACACGATGGGCCAAAGGGCCTCTTTCTGTGCTGTATAACTCTATGACTCTATGACCTTACCATCCCTCTGTTACTGACCCTCTTGGCAACAATGCTGAAATAAAAGCCACCACATAAGAAACATTCCAATCCAACTTTATCCATCAATCCATCCACCATAACCTAACTGAGACTTTAATTCTGGCTTCTTGAGCATCCCTGATTTTAATCGCTCAACTATTAGTGGCCATGCCTTCAGTTGCCAAAGCCTTAAACTCTAGAATTCCCTCCCTAAACCTCTCTACCTCTCTTTCCTCCTTTAAAATGCTCCTTAAAACCTACCTGTTTGACCAAGCTTTTGGTCACCTGCCCTAATTTCTCCAAGCGGGTGAAGTGATGCAGGCGAGCCTGTCCCCCGCCGGTTAAATTCTGCTGGCAACGGTTAAGCATCACCTTTTCTGCAAGAAAAAGGGAAGTTTATCAATGAGTGTGGTGCAATATGTTTGGGTGATGTGTGTCAGTGAGTGTGGTGCAATGTGTTTGGGTGAAGTGTGTCAGTGAGTGTGGTGCAATGTGTTTGGGTGAAGTGTGTCAGTGAGTGTGGTGCAATGTGTTTGGGTGATGTGTGTCAGTGAGTGTGGTGCAATGTGTCTGGGTGAAGTGTGTCAGTGAGTGTGGTGCAATGTGTTTGGGTGAAGTGTGTCAGTGAGTGTGGTGCAATGTGTTTGGGTGATGTGTGTCAGTGAGTGTGGTGCAATGTGTTTGGGTGATGTGTGTCAGTGAGTGTGGGGCAATGTGTTTGGGTGATGTGTGTCAGTGGGTGTGGTGCAATGTGTTTGGGTGAAGTGTGTCAGTGAGTGTGGTGCAATGTGTTTGGGTGATGTGTGTCAGTGAGTATGGTGCAATGTGTTTGGGTGATGTGTGTGTCAGTGAGTGTGGTGCAATGTGTTTGGGTGAAGTGTGTCAGTGAAGGTGGTGCAATGTGTTTGGGTGATGTGTTTCAGTGAGTATGGTGCAATGTGTTTGGGTGATGTGTGTCAGTGAGTGTGGTGCAATGTGTTTGGGTGATGTGTGTGTCAGTGAGTGTGGTGCAATGTGTTTGGGTGAAGTGTGTCAGTGAGTGTGGTGCAATGTGTTTGGGTGAAGTGTGTCAGTGAGTGTGGTGCGATGTGTTTGGGTGAAGTGTGTCAGTGAGTGTGGTGCGATGTGTTTGGGTGATGTGTGTGTCAGTGAGTGTGATGCAATGTGTTTGTGTGATGTGTGTCAGTGAGTGTGGTGCAATGTGTTTGGGTGAAGTGTGTCAGTGAGTGTGGTGCAATGTGTTTGGGTGAAGTGTGTCAGTGAGTGTGGTGCAATATGTTTGGGTGAAGTGTGTGTCAGTGAGTGTGGTGCAATGTGTTTGGGTGAAGTGTGTCAGTGAGTGTGGTGCAATGTGTTTGGGTGATGTGTGTGTCAGTGAGTGTGGTGCAATGTGTTTGGGTGAAGTGTGTGTCAGTGAGTGTGGTGCAATATGTTTGGGTGATGTGTGTCAGTGAGTGTGGTGCAATGTGTTTGGGTGAAGTGTGTCAGTGAGTGTGGTGCAATGTGTTTGGGTGAAGTGTGTCAGTGAGTGTGGTGCGATGTGTTTGGGTGATGTGTGTGTCAGTGAGTGTGGTGCAATGTGTTTGGGTGAAGTGTGTGTCAGTGAGTGTGGTGCAATGTGTTTGGGTGAAGTGTGTGTCAGTGAGTGTGGTGCAATGTGTTTGGGTGAAGTGTGTCAGTGAGTGTGGTGCAATATGTTTGGGTGAAGTGTGTGTCAGTGAGTGTGGTGCAATGTGTTTGGGTGAAGTGTGTCAGTGAGTGTGGTGCAATGTGTTTGGGTGATGTGTGTCAGTGAGTGTGGTGCAATGTGTTTGGGTGATGTGTGTCAGTGAGTGTGGGGCAATGTGTTTGGGTGATGTGTGTCAGTGGGTGTGGTGCAATGTGTTTGGGTGAAGTGTGTCAGTGAGTGTGGTGCAATGTGTTTGGGTGATGTGTGTCAGTGAGTATGGTGCAATGTGTTTGGGTGATGTGTGTCAGTGAGTGTGGTGCAATGTGTTTGGGTGATGTGTGTCAGTGAAGGTGGTGCAATGTGTTTGGGTGATGTGTTTCAGTGAGTATGGTGCAATGTGTTTGGGTGATGTGTGTCAGTGAGTGTGGTGCAATGTGTTTGGGTGATGTGTGTGTCAGTGAGTGTGGTGCAATGTGTTTGGGTGAAGTGTGTCAGTGAGTGTGGTGCAATGTGTTTGGGTGAAGTGTGTCAGTGAGTGTGGTGCGATGTGTTTGGGTGAAGTGTGTCAGTGAGTGTGGTGCGATGTGTTTGGGTGATGTGTGTGTCAGTGAGTGTGATGCAATGTGTTTGGGTGAAGTGTATGTCAGTGAGTGTGGTGCAATGTGTTTGTGTGATGTGTGTCAGTGAGTGTGGTGCAATGTGTTTGGGTGAAGTGTGTCAGTGAGTGTGGTGCAATGTGTTTGGGTGAAGTGTGTCAGTGAGTGTGGTGCAATATGTTTGGGTGAAGTGTGTGTCAGTGAGTGTGGTGCAATGTGTTTGGGTGAAGTGTGTCAGTGAGTGTGGTGCAATGTGTTTGGGTGATGTGTGTGTCAGTGAGTGTGGTGCAATGTGTTTGGGTGAAGTGTGTGTCAGTGAGTGTGGTGCAATATGTTTGGGTGATGTGTGTCAGTGAGTGTGGTGCAATGTGTTTGGGTGAAGTGTGTCAGTGAGTGTGGTGCAATGTGTTTGGGTGAAGTGTGTCAGTGAGTGTGGTGCGATGTGTTTGGGTGATGTGTGTGTCAGTGAGTGTGGTGCAATGTGTTTGGGTGAAGTGTGTGTCAGTGAGTGTGGTGCAATGTGTTTGGGTGAAGTGTGTGTCAGTGAGTGTGGTGCAATGTGTTTGGGTGAAGTGTGTCAGTGAGTGTGGTGCAATATGTTTGGGTGAAGTGTGTGTCAGTGAGTGTGGTGCAATGTGTTTGGGTGAAGTGTGTCAGTGAGTGTGGTGCAATGTGTTTGGGTGATGTGTGTGTCAGTGAGTGTGGTGCAATGTGTTTGGGTGAAGTGTGTGTCAGTGAGTGTGGTGCAATGTGTTTGGGTGAAGTGTGTCAGTGAGTGTGGTGCAATGTGTTTGGGTGAAGTGTGTCAGTGAGTGTGGTGCAATGTGTTTGGGTGAAGTGTGTCAGTGAGTGTGGTGCAATGTGTTTGGGTGAAGTGTGTCAGTGAGTGTGGTGCAATGTGTTTGGGTGAAGTGTGTCAGTGAGTGTGGTGCAATGTGTTTGGGTGAAGTGTGTCAGTGAGTGTGGTGCAATGTGTTTGGGTGAAGTGTGTCAGTGAGTGTGGTGCAATGTGTTTGGGTGAAGTGTGTCAGTGAGTGTGGTGCAATGTGTTTGGGTGAAGTGTGTCAGTGAGTGTGGTGCAATGTGTTTGGGTGAAGTGTGTCAGTGAGTGTGGTGCAATGTGTTTGGGTGAAGTGTGTCAGTGAGTGTGGTGCAATGTGTTTGGGTGAAGTGTGTCAGTGTGTTTATTTTGTCTCCTTCCCTTTGTTCTGTTCCTTTTTAAATGGCGTTCATCTGTCATATAGGAGCATAAGAACATAAGAAATAGGAGCAGGAGCAGGCCATTCGGCCCTTCGAGCCTGCTCCGCCATTCAATGAGATTATGGCTGATCTTCTACCTCAACTCCACTTTCCCGCACTATCCCCACATCCCTTGATTCCCTTAATATCCAAAAATCTATCGATCTCTGTCTGAATATACTCAACGACTGAGCCTCCACAGCCCTCTGGGGTAGAGAATTCCAAAGATTCACCACCCTCTGAGTAAAGAAATTTCTCCTCATCTCAGTCCTAAATGGCTGACCCCTTATTCTGAGACTGTGACCCCTGGCTCTAGACTCCCCAGCCAGGGGAAATATCCTCCCTGCATCTACCCTGTCAAGCCCTGTAAGAATTTTGTATGTTTCAATGAGATCACCTCACATTCTTCTAAACTCCAGAGAATATAGGCCTAGTCTACGCAATCTCTCCTCATTGGACAATCCCCCCATCCCAGGAACCAGTCTGGTGAACCTTCGTTGCGCTCCCTCTATGACAAGTATATCCTTCCTTAGGTAAGGAGACCAAAACTGTACACAGTACTCCAGATGTGGTCTCTCTAGGGCCCTATATAAATTGCAGTAAGACGTCTTTACTCTTATACTCAAATCCTCTTGTAATAAAGGCCAACATACCATTTGCTTTCCTAATTGCTTGCTGTACCTGCATGTTAACTTTCAGTGATTCGTGTACAAGGACACCCAGGTCCCTCTGAATACCAACATTTCCCAATCTCTCACCATTTAAAAAATACTCTGCTTTTCTATTTTTCCTACCAAAGGGATAACTTCACATTTCTCCACATTATATTCCATTTGCCATGTTCTTGCCCACTCACTTAGCCTGTCTATATCCCCTTGAAGCCTCCTTGCATCCTCCTCACAACTTACATTCCCACCCAGCTTTGTTTCATCAGCAAACTTGGATATATTACATTTGGTCGCCTCATCCAAATCATTGATATAGATTGTGAATAGCTGAGGCCCTAGCACTGATCCTTGCGGTACCCCACTAGTTACAGCCTGCCAACCCGAAAATGACCCATTTATTCCTACTCTCTGTTTTCTGTCCGTTAATCAATCCTCAATCCATGCTAGTATATTACCCCCAATCCCATGAGCCCTAATTTTGTTTAATAACCTCTTGTGTGGCACCTTATCGAATGCCTTCTGAAAATCCAAATACACCACATCCACTGGTTCCCCCTTATCTATTCTGCTAGTTACAACCTCAAAAAACTCTAACAGATTCATCAAACATGATTTCCCTTTCATAAATCCATGTTGACTCTGCCCAATCCTATTATTATTTTCTAAGTGCCCTGTCACCACATCCTTAATAATAGATTCTAGCATTTTCCCGACTACTGATGTCAGGCTAACTGGTCTGTAGTTCCCTGTTTTCTCTCTCCCTCCTTTCTTAAATAGTGGGGTTACATTTGTTACCTTCCAATCCGTGGGAACCATTCTAGAATCTATGGAATTTTGGAAAATGACAACCAATGCATCCACTATCTCTATACCCAACTCTTTCAAAACCCTAGGATGTAGGTCATCAGGTCCAGGGGATTTATCAGCTTTCAGTCCCATTAATTTCTCCAGTACTACTTTTTTACTAATACTAATATCTTTCAGTTCCTCATTCTCGCTAGACCCTTGGTTGTCCACTACTTCCGGGAGGTTTTTTGGGTCTTCTTCCATGGATTTTGTCAATGGGGACGTGATGGAGGCGGGACTCCCACTTTTTGGGTTGTAGTCCCGCCTCCATTGACTTGTGGCCAACCCACTGTATTTTCCCTTGATTGACCTTGTTAAGCCCACCCAGCGGGCTTAGCAGGCCAATCAAGGGTCCCTTGGATACAGGTGACGTCAGCCATTGAAATTTCATCTGTCAAGAGCTTTTGACAGATGAAATTTCAGCGTTTGACAGTTCTGTGAAGCTGTCAAACACTCACAATATGATTTCTAACTTGAGTCCCTGTACTTAGACTGAGTTAGAAATCAATCCAGCACAGAAAGCAGAGACTGCAGCTTTTGACAGCTCCGCGGCCATTCTGCTTTCTGTGCGGTGGATGTGAGGGACTCCCGACACCTTAAGGAAGCTAGCCTGCAGGACAAAGTTAAGGTAAGTAAAAGTTCTTAAAACACTTTATACACACACCAAACACACTTACCTCTGCACTCATGCACCCATCACTCACCTGCACACCGGACATCTCGACCCCTCCAAGCCCTCCAGACCGACGGTCCGCCTCGCTAAATCGGCGTGGTTCGGACCTATCGGGAAGCCCACACTTCAGGGCTGAAAATAAGGATTAGGCAAAAAACTGCCTGTTAACTACCTGTTAACAGGCAGTTTATTGGCACTAATCCCCTTCCCGCCTCGGGGAGGCGGGTCCCAGCACAGGTCGGGTACCCGCCTCCTGGGAAACTGGCATGGAGGCGGGTTGGGGGTGGGATGGGTTTGGGACCCCCGAATCTGCTATTTTCACACCACTCCCGCCTCCAAACCCACCTCCACGGGCCGGTGAAAATTGAGCCCAAAGTATTTGTTTAATTTCTCTGCCATTTCTTTATTTCCCATTATAATTTCTCCTGTCTCAGCCTGTAAGGGACCCACATTTACTTTCGCAAATCTTTTTCTTTTTACATACCTATAGAAGCTTTTACAATCTGTTTTTATGTCTCTCGCTAGTTTACTCTCATATTCTATTTTCTCTTACTTTATCAATTTCTTGATCCTCCTTTGCTGCATTCTAAAATCCTCCCAATCCTCAGGCTTACTACTCTTTTTGGCAGCCTCTTCCTTTGATCGAATATCTTTAATTTCTCTTGTTAGCCACGGTTGGACCACTTTTCCTGTGGGGTTTTTGTGCCTTAAAGGAATGTATATTTGTTGTAAATTATGTATTAATTCTTTAAATGCTAGCCATTGCTCGTCCACTTTCATACCTTTTAATGTAGTTTCCCAATCTACCTTAGCCAACTCGCTCCTCATACCTACATAGTTTGCTTTGTTTAGATTTAAGACCCTAGTTTTGGATTTAACTAAGTCACTTTCAAATTCAATATAAAATTCTATCATATTATGGTCACTCTTCCCTAAAGGCCGCTTTACTACAAGGTTATTAAGGCTCATGGGGTTGGGGGTAATATAGTAGCATGGATAGAGGATTGGTTAACGGACAGAAAACAGAGAGTAGGGATAAACAGATCTTTTTCAGGTTGGCAGGCTGTAACTAGTGGGGTGCCGCAAGAATCAGTGTTGGGGCCTCAGCTATTCACAATCTATATTAATGACCTAGATGAAGGGACCGAGTGTAATGTATCCAAGTTTGCTGATGATACAAAGCTAGGTGGGACAGTAAGCTGTAAGGAAAACACAAAGAGTCTGCAAAGGGATATAGATAGACTAAGTGAGTGGGCAGTAAGGTGGCAGATGGAGTATAATGTAGGGAAATGTGAGGTTATTCACTTTGGTAGGAAGAATAGAAAAACAGAATATTTTTTTAATGGCGAGAAACTTTCAAATGTTGGTGTTCAGAGAGATTTGGGCGTCCTCGTACAAGAAACACAGAAAGCTAGCATGCAGGTACAGCAAGCAATAAGGAAGGCAAATGGCATGTTGGCCTTATTGCAAGGGTGTTGGAGTATAAGAGTAAGGAAGTCTTGCTACAATTGTACAGGGCCTTGGTGAGACCACACCTGGAGTACTGTGCACAGTTTTGGTCTCCTTATCTAAGGAAGGATATACTTGCCTTGGAGGCAGTGCAACAAAGGTTCACTAGATTGATTCCTGGGATGAGAGATTGTGTAGAATGGGCCTATACTCTCTGGAGTTTAGAAGAATGAGAGGTGATCTCATTGAAACATACAAGATTCTGAAGGGGATTGACAGGGTAAATGCTGAGAGGTTGTTTCCCCTGGCTGGAGTGTCTAGAACTAGGGGGCATAGTCTCAGGATAAGGGATAGGCCATTTAAGACTGAGATGAGGAGGAATTTCTTCACTCAGAGGGTTGTGAATCTTTGGAATTCTCTACCCCAGAGGGCTGTGAATGCTGAGATAGATAGATTTTTGGACTCTAGGGGAATCAAGGGATACGGAGATGGGGCGGGAAAGTGGAGTTGTGGTCGATGATGAGCAATGATCTTATTGAATGGCGGAGCAGGCTCGAGGGGCCGTATGGCCTACTCCTGCTCTTATTTTTTATATTCTTATGTTCTTAACCCTTTCTCGTTGCACAATACTAGATCTAAAATAGCCTGTTCCCTAGTTGGTTCCTCAACATACTGATCTAGAAAACTATCTTGCATACATTCCATGAATTCGTCCTCGACATTATTACTGCAAATGTGGTTTGCCCAGTCTATATGTAGATTAAAGTCCTCCATGATTATTGTATTACCCTTGTTACATGCACCTCTAATTTCCTGATTTATACTCTGCCCTACATTACAACTATTGTTTGGGGGCCTATAAACAATTCCCACCAATGTTTTCTGCCCCTTGCTGTTTCTTAGCTCCACTCAAACTGATTCTACTTCTTGATTTTTGGAGCTAAGATCCTTTCTCTCTACTGTCTTTATCCCATCCTTTATTATCAGGGCTACCCCTCCTCCTTTTCCATGTTGCCTATCCCTTCTAAAAGTTATGTATCCTGGAATATTTAGTTCCCAACCTTGGCCACTTTGCAACCACGTCTCCGTTATGGCTATTAGATCAAACCTGTTTATTTCTATCTGCGCTATTAATTCATCTATTTTGTTGCGAATGCTTTGCGCGTTCAGATATAGTGCCTTTAGCTTTGACTTGTTTCTCTTTTTCCCTGATGTCACCTTAGTCACTGATGCCTTATTACCGTTGTTACTCTCTCTGTCCCTTCCTGACCCATTCTGCTTATTTTTACCCAAAACTCTGCTCTGCTCTAGAGCCTTGACATTTCTCTTGCTGCTTTTAAATTTACTCTTTCCTGAATCCTCCCACCCCCACTTCATTAGTTTAAAGCCCTATCCACCGCCCTAGTTATTCGGTTCGCCAGGACACTGGTCCCAGCCCGGTTTAAGTGGAGCCCGTCCCAACGGAACAGCTTCCTCTTTCCCCAGTACTGGTGCCAGTGCCCCATGAACCAAAACCCCTTCTTCCCACACCACTCTTTGAGCCACGCATTTAAACCCCTAATCTGTTTGTCCCTATGCCAATTTTCACATGGCTCAGGTAACAATCCAGAGATTATTACCTTTGAGGTTCTGTTTTTTAATTTGGATCCTAGCTCCTCAAACTCCCTCAGCAGAACCTCATTCCTAGTTCTACCTATGTCGTTGGTTCCTACATGGACCACGACAACTGGATCCTTCCCCTCCCACTCCAAGTTCTTCTCCAGCCGCGAGGAGATGTCTTTAACCCTGGCACCAGGCAGGCAACACAACCTTCAGAACTCTCGGTCATGGCTGCAGGGAACAGTATCTATCCCCCTGACTATACTGTCCCCTACCACAAATACATTCCCTTTCACTCCCCCCACTTAAATGGCCTCCTGCACCATGGTGCCATGGTCAGTTTGCTCATCCAACCTATAGGCTTTTCCCTCATCCACACAGGCAGCAAGAACCTCATACCTGTTGGATAAGGGCAAAGGCTGAGGCTCCTCCAGCACCGCACCTGGGTCCCCTTACCTGCCTGAGTCGCAGTCACACCCTCCTGTCCCTGACCACTAACCAGACCTGTACCACTACCTAACCTAAGGGGTGTGACTGCCTCCTGGATCAAAGTGTCCAGGTAACTCTCCCCATCCCTGATGCCCCGCAATGTCTGCACCTCAGACTCCAGCTCAAAAACTCTGAGCTGAAGCTCCTCAAGATGCAGGCACTTACTGCAAACGTGATTGTCCAGGATCACAATGCTCTCCACAAACTCCCACATGCTGCAGTTGCGGCACACCGCCTGCACTGCCATCCCTATATGACCTTAATTTATTTAATTAAATTTAATTAAATTTGTAATTAGGTAACTTAGTTTACAGTGTAGTTTCCTGACTACTTACTTGATCTAGATTAAGTTAAGGGTACTGAATTTAAATATTTACCTGTAACACAAAGCACCAGAAGTAGTGTAGGCAAAAAGCAGCAACTCCTTGCCCCTCTTCTCCAAATTCCCACTCTTGCCAAATTCCCAACCAAAGCACTCTGTTCAAGTCCACTCTGTTAAATCCCGCTCTGTGCAGACTGCAGGGTATCATCCAGTTCTGACAATGGGTCCACACCTGAAACATTAACTCCTCTGATCTCTCCCCAGATTCTGCCTGACCTGCTGAGTGTTTCCAGCACTTTCTGGTTTTGTTTCAGATATCTGGCATCAGCAGTTCTTTGCTTTCTCTTTAAGTTAAGCTGTGAAATGAGAAGTCCAATTAGGTACCCGATTCAGTGAGTTTGGGATCTTTGCGAGTTGCAATCTTCACATTACATGCCATGTACACAGGCAGAGGTTAGTTCACTCGGCCAAGGTTTACATGACCTGTTTCCCCTCATTACTGAAATCAAAGACTCCTGTGTGAATTAATTGTGGGATAACTATTTTAAACAGAAACACGTGAACCCTGTTTCAGCCACGTTAGCAGTGTGACGTGCTTTGAAGAGCAAGGGGTTCAGCATAATTAGCACCATTGTAAATGTTATGAAGTGAGGAGCCGATAAGCTTACGAATGCCTGCCAGCTTACTAGATTCTTGGCATATTCTGACCTGCTGTTAGATGGCGTTTGGGACAAATCCAGTCCTTTGTAGAGTGAATTCCCCTTCACTGACATCATGAAGTTCCTCGGCAGTGATATTAGGATTTACCAATTGATTTACAGGCATATGTGACACTATAACAAGCATCACACTCATTACTGTATCTGTCACTGTCTCACCAGGTGACAATCTGGGCTAGGATGCACCAGATTAATTGTATAAAAAACTTTCTCCAATGTAAATTTTAAAAAGTACTTCCATATATATAGCGCCTTTCACAACCTCAGGATATCCCAAAGCGCTTTACACGTTTGCAGCCTCTGGCTGCTCGAACTCAAGCTGAGGCTTTCTGAACTTGAGGGCAGCTGGATTCACTGCAGGGCATACGGGTGGCTGAGTGTGTCCTGGATCGCAGGTTCCAGATAGAGTTCAGAATAGCAAGTGTGTAAGGGTAGGAAGAGGCTGGCAATGCAGGAATCCTCCGGGAGTGTGGCACTCTCAAACCAATATTCAGCACTGAATACCAGTGAGGGTGACAATCTTGAAGGAGTGCAGTCTCGTGCCTGCGCACCATGAGGCAAAGAACTTCACATGGGAGTACAGCAAAGTGTAGGTATGCAGTAGTAATTGGGGATTCGATAGTCAGGGGTGCAGACAGACAGCTCTGCTACTGTTGACGTGAGACCCATATGGTATGTTGCCTCCCTGGTGCCAGGGCAAGGGACATCACAGAGAGGGTGCAGAACATTCTGCGGGGGAAGGGGAAGAGTCAGAAGTCGTGGTCCATGTTGGAATCAATGACATAGGGAGAAAGAGGGTTGAGGTCCTGCAGTCAGAGTTTAAGGAGCTAGGGAGGAGGTTAAAAAGCAGGACCTCAAAGGTAGTAATCTATGGATTACTCCCAGTGCCACGCGCTAGTGAGAATAGAAATACGAAGATATGGCAGGTTAGTGCATGTCTAGAGACATGGCAAGAGGGCTTCAGATTCCTGGGACATTGGGACCAGTTCTGTGGCAGGAGGGACCTGTTCAAAATGGATGGGTTGCCCCTGAACAGAGCTGGGACCAATATCCTCGCGGGCTGGTTAACTAGTGCTGTGGGGGTGGGTTTAAACTAATTCGCATGGGAGTTGGGCACCAGGATGTAGTATTAAAAAATAGAAACATGGGGCACAGAGGACTGGGGGAGACAGTTAGAGGTTGAAAGAATACAGAATTAGGTGGGATCATAGAAAATACAAGGAGGTCTATGTTAGGTTGGGAGTGCATGTGTGTAAATGCACAAAGAGTGGTTAATAAGGTTGGTGAGCTGCAGGAGCAAATAGCCACGTGGGAATATGACATCGTGGTGATAACCGAGACCTGGCTCAAAAAAGAGGAGGATTGGATGTTTAATATTCCTGGGTACAAGGTATATAGGAAAGATAGGGAAGGTGAAAAAGGAGAGGGGTAGCAGTTTTGATTAAGGAAAATATTACAGTGCTAGAAAGAGAGAATGGCCTTGAGGGGTCAAAGACAGAATCTATTTGGTTGGAGTTGAGAAACAATAAAGGAGCTATTATGCTAGTTGGTGTATTTTATAGGACACCGAATAGTGGGAAGGAGACAGAGGAGCAGATTTGCACAGAAATTACTGAGAGGTGCAAGAACTATAGAGTCGTGATAATCAATGTTCCACCTAATTTTTTTTGGGAGCGTGGCCCCTTTAAGAGGCTGCCTGGCCCATTCACAGTTTCGCACATGCGCGAAATTTAACATTAGAAAAGCTAGTCCCAGGCTGCGCAGGACCAACAGAGAGCATGGACGCACAGTTCAGAAGGGAGACTTTAACTACCCTAATATTGAATGGGGCAGAGATTGTGTTAAGGGCAGAGAAAGGGAGGAATTTCTGAAGTGTGTTCAGGAGAATTTTCTTGATCAGTATGTTTCCTGCCCAACAAGGAAGGAGGCATTGCTGGATCTAGTCCTGGGGAATGAAATGGGTCAAGTGGAGAATGTCACAGTTGGAGAGCATATCGGGAATAGTGATCATAATATCGTAAGGTTTAGATTAGATATGGAGAAGGACAAAGAGCAATCTAGAATAAAAATACTTAACTGGAGAAGGGCTAATTTCAGCGAATTGAGGGGGGATCTGGCCCGGGTAAATTGGAGTCAAAGACTGGCTGGCAAAAATGTAATGGAGCAATGGGCAGCCTTTAAAGAGGAGATGGTTCGGGTACAGTCTAGGTTATATTCCCACAAGGGGGAAAGGGAGGGCAACCAAAGCTAGAGCTCCTTGGATGACGAAGGAGTTGGAGAGTGGATGAAGCAAAAAAAGGGAGTATGACAGATGTCAGATTGATAGTACAAAGGAGAATCAGGCTGACTATAGAAAGTACAGAGGAGAAGTGAAAAAGGAAATAAGAGGGGCAAAGAGACAGCCCGAGAATAGAATGGCGGCTATCATAAAGGGAAATCCAAAGGCATATTAACAGTAAAAAGGTTGTCAGAGGAGTGGTGGTGCCGATTAAGGACCAAAATGGAGATCTATTGGTGGAGGCAGAAGGCATGGCTGAGGTACTAAATGAGTACTTTGTATCGGTGTTTACCAAGGAAGAGGACTTTGCCAAAGCTACGGTAAACGAGGAGGTTGTCGGGATATTGGATGAGATAAAAATAGATAAAGAGGAGGTACTAGACAGGCTGGTGGTAATTAAAGTGGATAAGGGACAAAATTAACAGTCACTTGGACAAGTGTGGATTACTTAAGGAAAGCCAGCACGGATTTGTTAAAGGCAAATCATGTTTAACCAACTTGATCGAGTTTTTTGATAAGGTAACAGAGAGGGTTGATGAGGGCAATGCAGTTGATGTGATTTCCAAAAGGCGTTCGACAAAGTGCCACATAATAGGTTTGCCAGCAAAGTTGAAGCCCATGGAATAAAAGGGACAGTGGCAGCGTGGATATGAAATTGGCTAAGTGATAGGAAACAGAGAGTAGTGGTGAACGATAGTTTTTCAGACTGGAGGAAGGTATACAGTGGTATCCCCCAGGGATCGGTTCTGTGACCACTGCTTTTCTTGATATATATTAATGACTTGGATGTGATGTACAGGGTACAATTTCAAAATTTGCAGATGACACAAAACTTGGAAGTAGAGTGAACAGAGAGGAGGATAGTGATAGACTTCAAGAGGACATAGACAGGCTGGTGGAATGGGCGGACACGTGGCAGATGAAATTTAACACAGAAAAGTGTGAAGTGATACATTTTGGTAGAAAGACTGAAGAGAGGAAATCTAAACTAAAGGGTACAATCCTAAAGGGGGTGAATGAACAGAGAGACCATGGGGTATATGTGCACAAATCGTTGAAGGTGGCAGGGCAGGTGGAGAAAGCAGTTAAAAAAGCTTACGGGATCCTGGGCTTCACGAATAGAGGTATAGAGTACAAAAGCGTGGAAGTTATGATGAACCAGTATAAAACACTGGTTTGGCCTCAACTGGAGTATTGGGCTGGATTTTGCCAGCCCTGGGGAGGCGGGTTTGGAGGCGGGACTGCCTGGAAAATGGCAGAATTTGGGGACAGGTGCCCAACCCGCCCCAACCCGCCTTTGTGCCATCTTGCCAGGAGGCAGGTAGCCGTCCCGCGCCGGGTCCCATCTCCATGGAGGCGGGAAGGGGATTACAGCCACTTAACTGCCTGTTAACAGGTAGTTAACAGGCAGATAAGAGGATTATCCCCATTTTGCCCACACAAGTGCGGGCTTCCCGAAGGCTCCGAAACCCGCCAGGGTCACCCAGGCGAGTATTGGGTCTGCGGGGGTCGGAGGGGTGCAAAAGTGCACTGTGAGGGTAAGTTATGGGTGCAATTGTGGAAAGGTGAGTATGTGAGGTAAGTGGAAAGTGTTAGAAAAAGTTTACTTACCTTTGTTTCTTCCGGCAGGCTTCAAGAGTTGGGTATGCGGAGAGTCTCGCATCTCCACGGCAGAGATGACAGATGGCTGCTGCATTCTCCAATGCAACAACCATCTAATTTCTGCAAAAGAAAGAGGATTGATGAGGTCTTGAATTCAAGAACTCATCAAACTACAGAGAATGTCAGTGTTTGACAGCTTCACAGAGCTGTCAAACGATAACAATTCATCTGTCAAAAATGAAACGTCATACGCTGACGTTCTCTGTAACCGGCTTTCCCTTAATTGGCCTGCTAAATCCGCTGGGCGGGCTTAACAAGGTCAATCAAGGGAAAATAGCGTGGGTTGGCCAGAAGTTGATGGAGGCGGGACTGAAACCCGACAAGTGGGAGTCCCGCCTCCAAAAGCTCCCCATTGGCAAAATCCAGCTCATTGTGTCCAATTCTGGACACCACACTTTAGGAAGGATGTGAAGGCCTTAGAGAGGGTGCAGAAAAGATTTACAAGAATGATTCCAGGGATGAGGGACTTCAGTTACATTGATAGACTGGAGAAGCTGGGGTTGTTGTTCTTTGAGCAGAGAAGATTGAGAGGAGATTTGATAGAGGTGTTCAAAATCATGAGGGGTCTGGACAGAGTAGATAGAGAGAAACTGTTCCCATTGGCAGAAGGGTCGAGAAGCAGAGGGCACAGATTTAAGGTGATTGGCAAAAGAACCAAAGGCGACGCAAGAAAAAACTTTTTTACTCAGTGAGTGGTTATGATCTGGAATGCACTGCCTGAAAGGGTGGTGGAGGTAGACGCAATCAAGGCTTTCAAAAGGAAATTGGATGAGTACCTGAAGGAAAAAAATTTGCAGGGCTACAGGGAAAGGGCAGGGGGGTGGGACTAGCTGAAGTGCTCTTGCAGAAAGCTGGCACGGGCTCAACGGGCCGAATGGCCTTCTTCCGTGCTGTAACCATTCTATGATTCTATAATTCTAAGTCACCCAGTCCGGATGGGATGCATCCTAGGTTGCTGAGGGAAGTAAGAGTAGAAATTGCGGAGGTGCTGGCTACAATCTTCCAATCCTCCTTAGTTACGGGGGTGGTGCCAAAGGACTGGAGGATTGCAAATGTTACACCCTTGTTCAGAAAAGGGGAGAAGGATAAACCTGGCAATTACAGGCCCTTCAGTTTAACCTCGGTGGTGGGGAAGCTATTAGAAATAATAATCTGGGAGAAAATGAACAGCCACTTGGACTAATAAAGGAGAGCCAGCACGGATTTGTTAAGGGCAAATCATGTTTGACTAACTTGGTTGAGTTTTTTGATGAGGTAACAGAGAGGGTGGATGAGGGCAGTGCAGTTGATGTTGTGTATATGGACTTTCAAAAGGTGTCTGATAAAGTACCACATATTAGGCTTGTTAGCAAAATTGAAGCCCATGGGATAAAAGGGGCAGTAGCAGCATGGATACAAAATTGGCTAAGGGATAGAAAAACAGAGAGTTGTGGTGAATGGCTGTATTTCGGACTGGAGGGAGGTATACAGTGGAGTTCCCCAAGGTTAAGTACTAGGACCACTGCTGTTTCTGATATACATTAATGACTTGGACTTGGGGGGTTACAGGGCACAATTTCGAAATTTACAGATGACACAAAACTTGGGAGTGTAGTTAACAGTGAGGAAGATAGTAATAGACTTCAAGAGGACAAAGACAGGCTGGTGGAATGGGCGGACACATGGCAGATGAAATTTAACACAGAGAAGTGTGAGATGATACATTTTTAGGAAGAATGAGGAGAGACAATACACGCTAAATGGTACAATTTTAAAGGGGTGGAAGAACAGAGACCTGGGGGTGTTTGCGCACAAATCTTTGAAGGTGGCAGGACAGGTTAACAAAACAGTTAATAAAGCATATGGGATCCTGGGCTTTATAA